>CM076578.1:932948180-933325399 GCA_034641835.2 Pinus albicaulis | reverse complement strand
TCCAGCAGGCTTTGTTGTGCTTTCCCATTTTGGGATATTACACAAACATGTTGGTAGAAGCTACTTGGACCTACAACACTACTGGAATACAACAACAATATTTTCTCCTTATGAACTAGTCTATGGTAATAAATCTCCACTCTCAGTTGATTTTTAATTCAATACTTTAAGGATGGTATTTGAATTAGATCTAGATCTATCAAATGCCCAAAAAGAGATATTGTTGCAACTAAATTGATTGGATGATTTCAGAATGCAAGCACTTCTGCACACATAGGTAGTTCAATTGCAAAGGAAGGTAAGGCATGACAATAAAATTAAGGAGAAGGCCTTCCAAGAAGGAGATTAGGCATTGTTGTATGATTCAAGGTTTAAAGACTTCAATGGAAAATTGATGACAAGATGGTTGGGACCTTACATAGTGGAAAAATATTTTGATAATGGCATAGTTCAAATCAGTACCATAGATGATGAAGGAATCCCCTTGCTTGTCAATGGTCACAGACTTAAAATTTACAAGAAGCCCTTATCTAAGGAAGATTTCATAAATTCAATAAGCAAAGAGGTGTGTGTAATGGGAAACTCCACAGTTTCCTGCACCTCCTAAAAAAAAAAAAAAAATAAAGGTCCATGGGTGAAAACCTCTCTGAGGCGCTCCAGGAAAGCTTCTAGTTTGAAAACCTCAATGGAGGCAGCCCATTTTCTCTCTAAAAAATAAATAAATAAAAAAACATCTGCATCTATGTGCTTGTTGTTTTGTAGGTTATTAATGGTTTCTGGAAAATCAGGGAAGTAGTCATCTTCTTCTCTCTCCTTATATTTTACCATCCATCCCATCATTCACTCCATTCATTTAAATAACTCCTTCCATCACCTCCATACACCATATTCCTCCATTCCTGAGAAAAATGTAGCAAAAGAAAGCAAGCCACAAACTACTACAAACATTAGGAATTTCCTTCAAAAACAAAGTTGTTCATGGACTAAAAATAAAAACAAGAAGGAAATTTTCATAATAGACTCCAGGAGAACGAGAATGCCACCCATGGAATCTTGAGCACCGCACAAAACATCTACAGCAGAAAGAAACAATGATAAAATATTAGCAGCTCACTCAAGAAGCTGCTCATTCAGCAAGCTGCTCACTTAGAGAACAGGAATATAGTGGAGAACATAGCATCTCAAAGGCTTGTCTCCTCAATCCATCTCCTGCAAATGCCTTGACAAAAATAGGTAAACTGAGGTATATCTTCTCACCCCTCACTATGCATCCATAATAGCCAAAAATAATTAAATTTGCAGACTTACAGTTTAAGGGGGAGAAAGGTGGCCAGTTAGCTTGGCCACCATCATGAAGTATGACTAGGGAAAACTGCAAAGTCACGCCACCTAGGTATGAAAAATAAAAAAAATTAAGTCAAGTGGAGTAGACGAGAATGAGGGGAGTAAACATGTCGTCCATCATGAATTTACAGAGAGAAGGAAACAACGGTCTCTAACGGAAACTGGCGCTGAGGCCGAGTTACATAAGTGCTCCAGAATTAGTTGTGAACTCTAATAAAAAGAGATCATGTTTCATCTAAACCAGCGAATTGAGAATTTTTGAGGGAAAGAGATCGAAGGGAGCCCGCACCATAGCAGTACCAATTTTTGGTTGTGCATTTGAACACCGTGCAGTAATAGTAGCAGAACAACAACACCAGCAATCGAGCTAGCTTCCGAAGTATACCGCATATCAGACACAGTAGCAAGGGACCAAGGGAAGCTTTTATAGAAACCCAAACAAAGCAGAATTCTACTCCTAGCCTTAGATAATAAGGAGAAGAAGAGCCAGAAGAAGAACCAGAAGAGGAACAAGAAGAAGAAGAGGAAGAGATACAGGGACAAGGAGAAATGGAAAAAATAGAAATGGAGATAGAAGTCATAAAGGTAGAAGAAAGTGAGCGAGAATAAGACTCACAACACCGCCCAACATCCCCTCAAAACCAAGAGGAAGTTTCCACCTTAGCTTCTTTGAGCACAAAGAGAAAAAGGCAGACTTCTATGTATTTCAGAACTAAAAAGAGTCATAGGGTAAGTCAGAAAGAGCTAGAAACTCCTCCCAAGAGCCCCATCATCCTTTAAGAATCACCAAGGGAGGAGGAAAGAATCAGAGAGACGGTTCTGAAGGAGTAGCTACAGATGGCACAAGAAAAGAATGTAGAACAAGAGGAGAAATTGCAGCAAAAAGGGAAACATGTATCCACCATGGAAGACTTGTGCATAGAATCGCTTCAGCACTGATTCCCTATTGACTCATATGCTGTGTACCTTAAGGAGAAATGGCTCATATTTCAAATCAAAACTCTAGCCTCCCATGGATCCCTACCTTTCCAAGATTGTAGGAAATTCATGGATTTCTAAAAGAAAGCTAACATGGCTGATTAGGAAAAGATGGAAAAGTTTTATGTGCATAACCTTGTGCTGACAAATCTGGATGCTTGGGACCCCAATCCTAAAATGGGGGATATGAATTTGATGGCTGTAGTATCTTGAATTATGAATGAGGACACTAGTGAAAAAGAGATATGGAGGGTCATGAGAAGAAGAAATCGAGAACCCTTACATATTAGGCCAAAACATTTCAGCCCAAGAGGAGTCATCCTTAACTGCCAAGAGATTTAAAAGGACCCTGCACTAGTTTAAAGTTACCTGTAGACTCAAACACACATAATAGGCCACTTTGATGAGTTTCTAGGAAGATAGAAGATGAGTGCATTATGGCCAGCCAGAGGATATGGAACAACCTCCCTCACAGCCTCAATAACAGGGAGTACCATACTCCATAAAGACAGAGGGGTGCCTTGGAACGAGAACCCTTATACAAGAGGTCCATGCAGGCCAAGAAGATCCAATGGCTTGGTCTCAAGATTATTCCACCTTTATTGTTGGGGCCAAATGATGAAAGGGACACAGATGCACAAGATAGAGAATGGTAGAATGCATAAAAGAGTAATGGGTTTTACCCCCATGAGGGGGCTCCCACACTTCTTCCTCAGGAAGTTAGGAGGGTTGTCAAAGCCGTCGAAGCTGGATTATTTTCTCAGAGGATGAGAAACCATTCAGTAGGGGAGTGATGATGAGATCCATCATTGTACATATTTGGAGGGGTTAATGGTCACCTTTTTTCCTTCTTAAATCTCTTTTTCTTCATTTTTATTGATATTTGGTTTTATGATGCTAGTATAGGTGGTGATTAAGGCTGACCTACTCTAAGTGCCTAATATGAGGTTGAGTGCAGAAAATCATGAGAAATTGGAATTATTTTTGAATATTTTATCATAAAGAATTGAAGGAGAAAACAAGGAGAAATTATAGGAGGATTGTCCACCTCCTTAACTCTCAAAGGAAGCCAAAGGATCCCTAAGGATTCTCTCCACCAATTCAAATTCCATAGGCAGCCAAGAAACTCAAAGACAAAAGTGCACTCAATCTATGTTTACATGGAGTCAAGTGGACTCGATCACTATTTTCAAGGGAGTTTTTGGTAGATGACCTGTAGAATAAATAGAGAAGATCTAGAGCTAGGAAGGTGTTATCACCCAAAAATTTTCAAAACATCATTGTGTCAACTCTATTTTTTATTATGGTCTCAAAATGGGTTTGAAAGTAATTTTAGGATTTGGTTAAGGGTAGGTTATAGTTTTTATAATTTTTAAGGTCATCATTAAATTCAAATAAAGTTTTTTAAAGGTCCATTCCATGAGCAAATACTCACATTTTCCATTTAGGAGTCATTCCATAAGGTTTCGGGTTTAATTTCTGTAATTAGCCAATCCTCCATTTCGTAGTGTCACTAGTTCAAAAAAGTGGATTTGTGCTACGAAAGTACTAATACTTTCATAGCGCAAACTGGGAAAAGTACACTGTGGGTGCTACGAAAGCGCGGTTTCTGAACCGTCTTGTCAATTGAAATGAAACTTGTCATAATCCGTTAGGAAATGATAGGATAATGGTATGGTGAGTCAATTAGTGATCATATTCAATGTACTTACTTGTCTCACAGTCATCCTCGTCATGATATGGTATGAATGATGCATCATTTAGTTATAAGATGACATTTCAAATTCAAAATCTTACCTAATTTGGTCATTCTCATTTTCATTTGCTTCCATACGAGTGTCTGAGCTCTGAAGCAGTCAAGCTAAGCCTGTGGTTGTTCTATACAAAGGCTATCTTCATCCTAATCAAGCGAGGTTGTTCATATCCTAATCAAGCGAGGTTGTTTTATAGATTCAAGATAATCTGATAGGTTTTTCTAAGAAGCATGGCAGAGGATCATATCCTAATCAAGCGAGGTTGTTTTATAGATTCAAGAGAAGCTGACAGGTTTTTCTAAGAAGCATGGTAGAGGAAAAGAAAGTCCAGAGAGGAGGAAATTTCTTAAAATATGAGCCTGAAAATATGAAGCCTTTAATTGAAGATCAAACAGTGATGGAGGCTTTTAGCGAAGCAGGTTATCTCCAGTTTTGTGAAAAGCTACAAGGTTGCCACACAAAGGTGTCTAAAGAATTTACCTTAAAATTTAGAGGAACAACTACCAAATTTGGGATGTTAAATGTGCCAATTAAACTTGAGATTATTGCCTCTGTGACAGAAATACCAATGGGGGAAAGAGACTTAGTTTAAAGGTTTTAAATTTGATATGGAACCATGCAAGGAATTCATGAAACCTGAGTATGTAGATATGGACCTCAATAATGCAATACCTAGAAGCTGCATCAAAGACATCTATGAAAAGTTGTTGTTCAACATTCAAAGATATTTTACATGTGAAGGCAGATACCATAAGTTCTACACATATCATTTCAAGATGCTTCTGCATTTCACAGGTATGATTTCACTATATTTTCCCTTTTATTTGCATAGGAGCCTTGCCAAAATGGTTGATAAAGTACAAGCCAAATCTGATGGTTGTGAAACATCTTTGTTTCACCATGGTTTGATCAAGCTATTTGTTTTGAATGAGCTTCATAAAATAAGCAAGGATTGGTATTCCTTTTTTTTTATGAATGGTTTTGAGCTAGAAACCCTAACCCTAGCTAGAAACCCTAAAACTAAAGGAACTCCTTCACCACTAGTAGTAGAGTCTATTCAACCTGTGGTTGCAAAATCAAAGAGGTTTGTAAAGTTGAAACCAAGGAAACAAGTTGAGAAAAGGAAAAATAAGACACAAGTGCTTGTTGCACCAACTCCATCACCTGCAAAACAGAGGTTAAAAAGTGTCAAAGAGGAAAAACAAAAACAATTTTCCAGCAATCAGGAAATCAAGAGAGTGATAAGAAGCCAAGCAGTGGCATTAAAGGGAAATAAAATTGTTTCAGTTTTAGAAGATAGCCCAGTAATTAATGGAAATTTAGATGACATCCTTCATGCAATTGATATAGAAGAGACACCCATCATGCAAGCTGATTTCATTGGATTAGATGAACACAAACATAAAAAGGCTAAGTCAGTGAAGAAACTTGAATTTGAGGGTGAAAATGCAGCCTTTATCTTTCAAGCAAGGAAACCTTTAACTAGGCATGCTAAGAAGCTCAAGGAAGGTAGCAAAGAGGTCCAAGAAACTATTGAAACAACTAAAGTCCCTGAAGAGGTGTTTGATCTCTCATCACCAATAGTGGAGCATGCATCCAACAGGACAATGAAGGGAAAACAACACATGACAAAGTGTCAACATCTTGAGGAGAAATTGAGGTTAGAAAACCAAGATATTACAATGATGAGAAAGAGGGCCAGAAAGCACAGTATTGAAAAAACTGAGTTCAAAATAATGAAGGCACTTTGGGAGGGTCAAACTGGTTCTAGGTCTGAAATTCCAAGCAGTGTAGAACAGTTTTTCACATGGCAAGTTCCAGCCATCAAGGAAGCTAAATTTGTCAGAGTAATCAATACTCACTTGAGACCCAATAATAGAAGACTAAGAGATCAAATGGATGACTTGGAGCAGCAACTGAAATTGACCCAGGATGAGCTAAAAAATAGAGGTGCAGAATGACAATCATTAAAAAAGTCAAAAGCTAAATCAAGTGAAAATTAAGAAGGAACCTCATGAAAAATGTGTTTTTCAGTTCATTTGAATTTTTGTTTTGATGAAACTAGTGGTATTTCGAGTATTGGCACATTTTTGGTTTTCATTTTGAAAAAATCTGGACAAAACTTCTCACTCAGCAGTTTCATAGCATAAACAATGTAAAAAGAGTGAAAAGCACTACGAAACTGTTGTAGCAGCTTTTTTCACTCTTTCTCAAAAAAATTTGAAGGGAAAATATATGGATTATGACTTGAAATTGCTATAGGATTTGTGTTAAAGGATAATGAAGATAATCCTGGAGGAAAGAAACCAAAATTTTGAAGGTAAAATGGTAAAAAGGCTGCGCTATGAAACTGTGTTGTTTTTGTAGAGTGGATCTACAAAAACATGATGGTCAGAGTGTCTCAAGAATGCAAAGAATCCTATGCCTAGAAACAGGGGACAATTTCCTAGTTTAATGGAGATCAGTATTGAGGTCATAAAGAATTGGAGCTTATCATCTGGATTCGACCTTATGTCAATACACTTGGAAAATGATGAATTATATTTTAGATAAGGTTGTTATGAGTAAAGTTAAGGAGTTTGAATCCTATTTGTAATAGGATTGTTTATTAGATTTGCAGCTGTCATTTTGTAATAAATACCATGTCATATGGTTATTCAAGGTGTCAAAAAGTAGGAATTCGATGTATCTAGCTCAGTATAAGGTTATCTTATGTTGTAAATGATCTATAAAATATCAAGAAGTCGAATATGTATGGGTTAGACATTTTTAGCAAAAAGACAGTGTTTGTTGTAAGTGACTGGTTTTCAGCTTAATATAGAGTTTTCTACTTAGCCAACTTCATATTCATAAAGAGTTCTAGTGTGTTCTTGTTCTAATTACATATTTTTACTAGCCTATTGCAGTGGTGTTTTCTTATGTTACTCAAAATTCATCATTGATGCTCTGACTTCCTTCATAGACAAACTAACTGTGTGTTTTACAATTTCACATGTATATCTTTTGACTAGAACTCTGATATGCCTTGACTTCCATTCTAAGTAGATTTTTTGGTTTTACTTAAGCTATTTTGACTCCATAAGCCCAATGTGCACTTGCTAATGTGATTTACAGCCAATATCTATCATTTATCTGCTTATTACCCCACATAGAGTTAGCCATCTATATTTCTATCAAAAAAATCATTAATCCTAAAGGTCTGATTGGTTTGAAATAGTTACATGAGTTTGATATGATTGGCATTCTATCAGGTCTGATTTTGTGATAACAGAAGGATTCAATTTCTATCGGGAACTCTGCTGCAAGCTATTGAGATTTTTTATTATTGTACTCAACAATTAAACTTTGAGAATTGTACGAGACTATTCTTTCATGAAATGAGCAGGCTGATTTCATTTTACTGGTTTAAGTTTCAGAGAGCTAGGCGTGTGGGTAGGGCCCAATCCATGTGCCTCAGCCTCTCTGTTGTACTTTTTCTTTGCTTGGTGTCAGTAGATCTGCTTCTGATAGTTTCATTGTTGTTTAGTTTTTCTTTTAGTGTGTTTTTTTAGGTTTCATTTTCTTACAAGTAATATAAGAGAGGAGAAAACTCTAAAAGTTGTGGATCAAGACCTCCCTTCTCATCTATGTCAATAGAGCTCGAGGAGGGTGAACATTCCCACTAACCCAAAATTTATTTCTATCCACTAGTCCTGATTTTAGGGAATAAATTTCATTACCAGTCTGAGTCTTTCTTTCACTGTATTATCACGCATTCATCTATTTTTCGTGCATGGATCAACATGGTTGTTTGCAGTAATAAGCATCAAAATTTCCATAGAATTTCATTTAGGAACTCCACGTCATTTTCCAATTCCTCTCCATCTCTGTGTTACACTTCTGAACCTTATTGTTGTGCCTCCATTCCCCTCCTTTTTCTCTTCTTATCAACTTCCACACCCTTTTTATTCACAAATACCATCAAAGTTGGACCTTCGCCTTTTCTCCTCAAAACCCCCGCTACTGTACTTCGCTTGTCTCAAATATAATTTTTATTTGGTTCCCATTAACACTTACCACTCCAAACGTCGATTGCCATAATTCTCCGTACTTCGCTACATCGCAAATCGCATTTTTCATTTGGTTCCCATTTAACACTTACCGTTCCAAACGCTGATTGCGTTATCGCTGTCATACACTGCCACTGGCCCTACTTCCATGTCATCCCATCGCATTTCACATTTCGCAGTCTTTATCCCATCATAATCACATTTCTCAACCTTTTCCCTTTTTCCTTTAAGACTTATAGCAATTCCTTTTCGTAATCACATTTCGCAACCTTTTCCCTTTTTCCTTTAAGACTTACCGAAATCCCTTTTTTCAATCGTATTTTGCAATCTCCATCTACTATACATTAACATTTCCCCACTCCCAACACCAATTGCAATATTATTAAATCACTCTGCTACCTATCCTACCGCCACATCATTTGACTCATCACATTTCTCATTTCGCAGTTTTTATCCACATTGCGTATCCCATTTCGCAACTTCTATCCCATCACATTTTTCATTTCTCTCCCGCTCCCAAACATCACTTCCGCTACTCAACCAAATTTGTGATATTTCAAATTGTGATATCGCATATTGTATATCACACTTCCGTCCTCCCATTGCAATTCCGCCATCGCACTTTCCAAAGCCTCCCTCTCCAAATAATTTGTGTGATATCATAAGGTTTAATGAATTCTAAACCCATCTTTCCACCTCCAAGCCTTGTCCTATGTTGTAAGCCTTCCATTAGCATCTTTAGCCCTTTCTTCTCCATGATGAAAATCAACAATTTTTCAATTATAATTAAGTCATGGATAGCTTAGCTGCATGGATAGAAGCATGGTAGATAGATCATAAGATAACTAGGGTATGTTTAGCCGATTGGCCAATTTAAGTGTGGTTTAAATTAGTTTGTTGTCTGCCATTTCTTTTCATAAAGTTAAATTAGTTCCCTTTCCATCATTTCCTTTCTGCAATTTAAATTAGTTTCTTTTCTGCCATTTCTTTTCAGAAATTTAAATTAGTTTCCTTTCCTGTCATTTCTTTTTCAGAAATTTAGTTTAGTTTCCTTTCTGTCATTTCCTTTCTGCAATTTATTTTAGTTTCATTGAAGTGTGACAGACTTCACTGAGAAACCCTAGAAGTAGCACCCTTTCATAGAGAGGAAGAGAATGACATGAGTAGAATGCATCTGTTATGTATATAGCATTGATATCTCCAAGTTTGTACGAACCTCGGGTTGATAAAGTAAATTAGGGAAACCCCTTGGAGTTGCAGCACTCTTGGTGGAATACCAGGGCTCACCAATGATCACATAAAAGCATACATATGGTTGTGAGGGGAAATAAACATTCAAATTAATGATAAAACTGAGAAGAAACATTTTCAATAAACATACCATAAGAATCTCAAGATAATTCTGCAACTGTCTTTGATAACACTATAAAATGGTGTACACAAGCTCCACACTATGATTTCCAAGTATCCAACCCTCACAATGACTTGATTTTGAGTACATATATAAAAATAGACAAGATTCAAACTCTATGGGTCTAAACCTGATCCAAAAAAACTAATTAATGCATCTAATGACTCATAGCCTAATTTTAGGGGAGATACAAACACCTTCCCCTTTTTTAGCTAACAAGTTTGAGTCTTTGTCTCAAGTCATTAAACATAAGTTCATTTAACAAATATGACCAAAAATAGGGTCTTTAACCATAAAAGATCTCATGAGATAGCTTTTACATCGACCATTTTGAATTTTTACCCCCGTGTCAAGAAACATCCTCAAACCCATAAACGTAGTGAATGTTACAGAAGCGCAGCGTGTGGCAGCAGAAGCACAACGAACGTTTGGAAGGTGATTTGAAGGCCTTCGCGGAGGATTTTTTGTCTAAAAGTTATATGTTTGGAAATATTTGAATGTATAAAACACCATTTAATAATTAAATCACTAGAAAACACTTCTCCAAACCTCTGAAAATTTTCCTTGAAGTCAAGTTGTCCCATAAATGCAGCGAATTTTCCAGAAGCGCAGTGAAAACATAGGGGTAAAATATAAACTGATATTTTTTTAACCATACAATTTTTTACAAAAATGGGAGAGGATTTTGTAGGTAAGGTTGTTTTGGATAAAAACCACTCTCATTTTTTCAAAATTAATTTCCATTTTCTCGAAATCCATGCCACCAAATGATGACTAAAACAGACAAGAAACATTGGAGAATTTTATTTTCTGAAATAGGCCTCCAAGAAAGTTTAATATATCCATATATGATACCTGTGTATAAAATAAAGGAGGTTATTGTGACTTGGTATTTCCTTAACAAAAACCTCTTTTTTATTTCCAAAATTCATCTTAATTGGGTCAGAAACGTCTTTTGAAAATGATGACCAAAAACAAAGTTAAAAGCGCAACGACTTTCAAAGGATGAAAATGAGAAGGAAGGGGGGTAAGAAAAATTCTGAAAAAATTATGGGAGGTAGGGATAGATGTTAGGAATAAAATGGAGTTGTAATTTATTTAAATTAGTTAGAAACAATGTGTGAAAATTTCAAAACACAGACCTAGGGTAAGTGCAACAAACAACTAGGGTTTTTGGGAAAATGGTGAAATGAGAGGGAAGGGGGGTAGGAAAAATTGTAGTAAAATTATGTGGGATAGGTATGAGTGTTAGGAATACATGGGTAGTGAATTATCTTAGAATGGGTAAGGGAAGGAGGGAAAAAAGTGGAAAACACAGGGAAAACATAAAAACGTAGCAGAAGCACAACATGGGCTTGGGTGTTTTGGGAAAAGTGGTGAGATGGGGAAACTAGGTATGGGAAATGGTTGGGGAGGGTATATGAAGTGTATACAAGGGTTTTTAGGTATAAAACATAGGTATTTTCTTCTTGGAAGAAATCAAAAATCACGAAATCTTAAAAACGCAGCATAATTCCTTATTAGAGGGATTTCATCACTTTTTGAAGGAAATCACTGCATGAGAGGGTTGATGAATGCTTCACTTAATTGTTTATGAGTGCTGAAAACTTACTCAATGAGAAATGACCTGTTGTTTTCTTTCTTTCACCTTCAAACTCAAAAACACAGTGAATGTCCAAAAGCGCAGTAAATGCACGGTAGAAATGCAGTGAGCTGATAGGCAAGGCTTTTGGTGATGAAAATTGATGCTCTGAAGGCATAGATGAGGCACAATGGTGGAGAAGAGCTCTTGGAGAATGAAATTAAGTTCTTGAGTGATTAGATTCTCTTTTATTAGCTTGAAACTTGATTTTTTGCTTTGGTGGTGGTGTAACATCATATGTACTTTTGAGAAATGACTTGATGAGGTGATTGTACTACATCATAATTTCTTAAAAAGGAAATGCTACCTTTTTACTTTATTCCATAATTTTCTAAATCCCATGATGGTGACCCAAATGATGGACATGACTCTCTTTTTTCTTTTTATTATTGATATTATGATGACAATCAAAATTAAATCCTAGACCATGACCTATATGATGGCACATTAACTCTTTGATGACCTAGGACACCTAAATGATGACATGACCATCATGAGTGATGATGACCATGAGCAAGTGGAGGGAGTAGCAATGACCTAGACAATGACTTGACCATTTTGACAATCAAGAGATGCCAAATTTTATTTTACAATATAAAAATTTGACAAAAGACATCTAACAACACTGAAAAGAGTAAATTTGATCACTGGTGACTCATAAACACTAACAATTAGTATGAAAAACCTTAAAATTTTGACATTTTTCAACCAGGAATTAAAACCAAATATCATGAGTTCAAAAAACCTTAAATTCAACATCTTTAAAGCATGGCATTAAATACCAATTATTATGACTATGAAAAACCCTAAAAATAATAAATAAATCAGAGAGCAGTTCTACCAAGAGCAATTTATTTTTTTCTTAAATTTCAAATAAGAGCTCATTTTAAATCTTAACGTAAGACAACTTGACCCATTTTCAATCGAGCCACTAAAATTGGAATGTTTTTTTAACTATGGTCTATAAAATCATCATTTACGTACACAAAATCATGAAAAACACAATTAAAAAAATGATGTAACACAAAAAAAAAAAAATTAGGGTGGTACATCTACAATGGGAAGATTGATGAGCTTGGATCATCTGAGTTCAAGGATATTATATTGTGAGACATAGTTCAGGTAAAGTAAATTTTCACTACATTGGGAAATTGTAAAACACATCGATGTCACATGATTTAGGGGCCATGGTGTGTCCACCAAGGCACCTTGTAACTATAGTATTGCCTAGGGTCGTGAAAAAAATAACAGTAATGCCACTTTTAGATTTATAATCGATTTTTTTTTCAATGGTAGCAATGGAAAAGGTTATAATGTCAATTAATTGGTAATTTTAACCCCAAAAATAAAATAAACTAAAAGATATAAAAAATTTAAAAGTACTTTTAAAACAAACATTTAAAAATAAATAAAGAAAGGTAGACAAACTCTAGGTGTTGATTTTTAGGGTTTTTCGTAGTCATGATATTTTTTTTTTAATATCTTAATTGGAAAATGTTTCAATTTTAACCCTAAAAGGAAGGTGATGTTGCATCATCACTTTTTCATTTCAACATGTTTTCTCATGTCTTTCATAGTCATGGTATTGTGTCTTTAGTGCCATGGTTGAAAAAAGTTGGAATTTTAACTCCAAAAAAAATAGGTGATGTTGCATCACCACTTTGCATTTCGGCATGGTTTTTCATGTTTTTCGTGTTAAAAACTCTAGGACAATGTACTTATTTTTTAACATTGATAACTAATTGTGATTATATATAGAACATTTTTAACAAATGCCACCTTCTCATCAAGAAACTATACTTCAGAAGATCAATCATACAAGAGTAAGAAAGAAGAGATCATAGTGCACAATATCAAAACAATGATTACCCTCGGAAAACCCACTTGGGGTTAAAAATTAGCAATTTCAAAACTATGTAAATTTTAATCAAATTCAAAATTATGAAAAAATTAACCAACATTCACCAAGTGTCCAAGTCATGCCTCCTCAAATTTATTGTTGATATAGATATAACATAGAGGTTGTACCTCAAATTTTTCAACCCTCTATCACAAGTACCAATCGCAGGAGTTCAGGCCCCTCTCACAAATATCAACTATAGATGTTCTGACCTATGTCACAAATATCAGCCACATATTTGGCCTTCTTTCACATGTAATATAACACAAAATTCGAAACTTTATCATAGAAACAAAACACAAAATATATGCCACAAAATTTGGTTCACTTGCACAAGATATGAGTCACAGAAGTTCTATCCTTCTAGAGAAAGGATAGACCACAGAGATAATTCATTATTCCAAGAGACTTATTAACCTTCAGTTTGCTTCTAAACTTTATTTATATTCCCAAAACTATCTTGTTTTATACTCAAAGTTTTTCTTTGTGAGGAGGACGAAAGACCTCTATTTATAGCCAATCATATGATCAAATGGGTTCCAACACTAGATGAGCTTACTTGTAGGAGAGACGGGTCGATTTGAACACTTGGGAGCCAAAAATCAATATTCAAAAATTTAAATTTTATTCTTTTTATAAATAAAAAATTTTGATTTTCTTATGCTTTACATGAACAAGTAAATCAATATGAATATTGACCATAGCTACAAATTCAACACTCCTCCTTAGCTAGGGAGGTATTCATAATGACTATCAAGATGATCTCAAATTTACAAGTTCTCTAAAGAAATATCAAGATTAAGAAAAACATCATCATCACTCACATAATCACCAGCATCAACATATTCATGTTTCACAATCAAGCAACTCTAGATATATTCTAAGTGAAACACCATAGGTCTCATCAAAGATAAGCAAGCTCTCTCTAGAAAGATATCATATCATGATGTTGGGAGGTTATAACCTCTAGGACCATTCTCCCTAATCTAGATCAGAGTGACATAGGGACAACATCCCTAATTAGGTCACTATATAATGATACATAGAGAATGAATGTCCTCTACCAGACCATTTTCCTACACAGGTCAAAGTGACACAAATACAATATCCCTAATCAGTTCACTATATAATGACACGAGAAAATGTATGTCCATCAGACCATTCTTCCTAATTCAGGTCAAAGTGACACATGGACTACAACCCTAATCATGTCACTATACAATGACACGTGAAGCCTTTTCATTCCACCAGAATATTCTTCCTACTCAGGCCTATGTACTTGACATAGGGATGACCTCCCCAGTTCCTATAAAATTACATGATATGGGGAGAAACCATATCCATGATTGTTACACAGTAATTTTTCACCGTCCCTGCAATCCCCATCCCACACATTGGAGGGCTCAATTTGTGACCTATGAGCAATAACATGGCTTGAAACCACTTTCATGACATCCCACTGAACAAGAGCTTTCATTGCCCTGAAGACATCTCCTTGTGGAAAACCCTGAAAATGGCCCTTTTAGCATTGGCGCAAGTAGGCAGTTCAGTACCCGCGCCAATGGTGAAAATAATTCAAAGAGGCCGTGCCAGTTGGCACTCTGTCCTAGATTCGCACTCACGCCAGCCAATTTAAGAGGTTTTTTTTTTAAATAAATGGCGGAATTTTCGTCCTAACTGATCCAGGAACTGATACCTATCTTGAGTTGGGAGGTTTGGCTACGAATTTCCATAGAGAGGAAGTGGTTTGCCACCTCTCATGGAAGCTTCCTTGATGATAGGGCCAATCCCATAATTATAGGGATCCCAACTCCTCTTCCTCCATCTATAAAAGCTTGCCCATCTCCATAGCAAGCTAGTCTTCAAGTTCCCAAATTTCCAAGAGCCTTACGCTGCAAGAGCCTCCATAATTCCCTTAAGGCCAATTTCAAGCAAGGAGACTATCGTCAAGATCCGAAGAGAGAGGTTTGTCCCATCCTTTACAGGCTTTTCGAGAGGTTTTCTGCTAGCGACCCCCCCGAAGGAGAATTCAGCGTCAGAAATATGGTTGTAATTTTCCTTTGATTGATTATTAATGAACGACTATTGGTTATGGTTCCACTCTTGTTATTATTTATGATGATGATTTATGTCCTTTCTAACTGACATATAGTTGCATCTACTAGATTTTACGCTTGCGTTTGTTTTTTTTCTTGCATGTGCAGGTGTCCCATCACGGAGATCGTGGGGATCGTGATCTGCCAGAGTTGAGGAACGGGAGTGCCACCTCTTCTACAACGACTGCGTTGGATTCCAGGTAAACCTTCATCACTGGTTGGTTTATTTACAATTAGGAACCTGCACTATAGCATGATTGATTGTTGCTAGACCCGGTCTGGGCTAGTAGGGATCACCTCTGTCTGCAGAGGGGATTTACCTCCACAACAAATTGGCGACTCCGCTGGGGATTTGTTGGCTTGTTGTCGTTCGTTTTATAAGCTATAGACGGAGCCTGAAGTTGGCCAGATAGCCTTCGAAATGCTTTTGCTCTGAAATTGCGAAGTAGATCAAAGCTGCTTCATTCAATCTCCGGTTTAGTTTGTAAACTGAACCCTTGGAGCATCGTCTTGTCTTTTCGGTCGATTCTTGATCCTTCTTGTTTGATCAGCTCATCTGGGTTGGTTCTTTTTTTGAATTTGGGTCTTTGATAGCTTGATCATTCACTAGTCTGCTTGTTGGATTGCTTCTTTTTTATTTTTGACTGGGAAACTCGACTGGCGCACTTTTAAGCCTAACAGTCGCGCCCATTGGCGCATGTTGCTTGTGTATTACCCGCGCCAATTCGTCTCTGGCGCTAGTTTCATCCTCACATTCGCGCCAATCCTGTGAGCTACTAGGGTTTTCCCAGTTCTGAGCTTCCTGAGCTTGATCTGTGTGTTTGGTCTTGATTTTTCCACTGTTTGAGTGTTTTGGAGCCTAGATTGACTGGCTATTACCTTCATCCTTTGGTTGTTTTCCCATTTCCATCGATTTTGCATTTTAGCCCTAGGTCATCTAGGTGTTGTTATGTGTCGAGCCTTCCTTAGGAGTTTTTGGTCTCTTTCGGTCCAGTCAACCTTATGATTGCTTCTTTTCATTTATTTGGTGGTTTTCTATTGGCTCATTGCATTGTTTGAGTGATTGTTTCCTTCTTCATTCGAATTTCGCTTCGTCTCATCTTGGGCCTAGATTACACGGCTCATTTTGAGTCTTTGGGATTCTTTTGCAATGAGGGACTTTTTGGTCGATTTGAGGTCTGATTGTGATTTCCATTGAGTGGAATTTTCTTGGTTTTTCTCTCTTGTCATCATTTCTCGAATTTCCTTTGCATTAGTTTTCATTTTTTAGTGCACTTTGCTCTGAAATATTGAAAATACCAAAAAAATCTCTTTTTCTTTTCATTAGTTAATGAGAATTAGATCTTTTCGGTGTTAGTAGTGATTGGTAACTTTGAACGAAAAGCCTTTTATTTTTCATTAGATGCATTAGAGACATCATTGGTTGTTTCCTGTTCATTTCGTTGTGGTGTGAAAAGCTCTCAACTCTCTCATAAGTAGCTTTCATCGAATGAAATGATATACTGTGGCATATAGATTGCATTTAAGAGATTTTGAGACATTACATTCGCTAGGGCCTGAAAAATGAAACGTAATTGAAGATAAAATTTAAAATTTACTCAATTTACACTAAGGCAGCATTGAAATCTAACGAAACACATTTAGAGGTCTAGGCTAGAGACGTGTTCCGGCGTCTTTAAACCTAGTAGTTGTCGTTCGCCTCTTGGCTTTAGATAGCGCTAGTACGAACTTGTGCTCCCCGTACCGTCGCGTATATAAAGGGAGACCCCACTAGGTTTCATTCCTTTATCCATAGGAAGCCGATTCTGCCGCCCTATACCCGTGATACACCGGACACAGCATTTGGGGAGATTGCCTGCACGTACGGAAAGTCCTTGGTTGATTTCTCTTTCATTTTGTAACCAAGGTGTATATTGCAGTTCACGGTTATTTGGTACACCCTTTGCCTAGTATTCCTAAGTAGTCATTTTTATCCTATCTGACTCCCTAAATTTGAAAGGATCACCAAGTGCTTGTCCTTTCACACTTGTGTCAAATATGAAAGAGATAGAGTCACCTTTTCAACCGTTTCTCGACTCTTAAAACATGAAACGATGGAGTTTCTTATTTTTCAATGTGGTAAAAAATTAATCACCCACGATCACACGCCCTGTTAGATTCTTCTTGTTGGTCATTTGATTGTGTGTCTTGACTCTTTTTCAGCCCGTGTGTGTGTTTGATCTTTTTCTCTTGTCATTACTACCACAGTGGCGAAACCCTCGGTTTCGTCTACTGGTAGTCCATATACCGACGATTCATCAGAGGTTTCTCAATCCTCTGCTGAACTTCAGCAGCCCATTGTTTCTGAGCAACTCTTTGGGGGACCAGTTGAGTTCAATTGGCCCTTTTCCGACCCTTGGTCTGAATTAAGAGTAGGGGCAGAGTTCCTTTCTCTTACATCGGGTTCGCCTTTTGCAGCTACTGTTTTTCCCTCCCAGTCCTTGCCGTCTATTACGAGATCTAGTGGCAGGCTCAAACATGAGTGATTCCAGTGAGGAAATCCCAACATCTGGTGAAGACTATCAGCTCTTTCCTCGGAAATTATTTCCAGGAGACAACTCTGAACCAGATGTTATGTCATCATCTGGTCTCTCATTGCTAGCAGGGTATAGATCCTTGGGTCAGATCATTTCCGCCGCAGCCTCTATGGGAGTGTCAGCTCCTTCTACGAGGCCAATTTCTCCTTCATTAGGGAATTCTCCTCAGACACTCGTCACTTCTGTACCCGTTCAGCCCACTTTCTGTGTGGCCGCATCTACACCCGCTGTCACGGCACCCTCCGCGAGGGCCATGCCGCCTCCTGAAGACGTTTATATAGCGACTGCTATGCCGGAGAACATCTCTCTGGAGGAGTTTCGGTTGTCCCTACAACAACCGAACCCCGAGGTTGGACCATCCTCCCAAGATCCCAACCGCTCTTATTTTTCGCACTATGCATAGGATCGTACACCCGTGTATGTGTTTCCAGGTCAGTATGATGAGCACGGGGACATTTTACGTCTACTCGCTCCTGAGGCTCACCTCCATGCTCAAGGTTTACCTTATAACCAAGCTTATAACCTGCAAGGGCAACCTTTCCAAGGTCAACCTTCGGGCCAACCTGGCTATCCTTATGACCCACAGGGACAGCCCATGCAAGGCTATCCTGCGGGCCAGCAAGGGCCATCGTACAGTCCACAAGGAAAGTATTACAACCCTTCCGGTCAACCTGTGCAGCCTCAGCCGGGGTACCAACCGGGGCCGGTATATGGTCCTGGGGGGCAAATCCAGCCTTATCAACCCATGCAACCTCAGTATCCTATTAATCCAAACGTTACACACTAGCCAGGACCATCTTATGGTCTTGCTGCAGGTCAACCCGGTTACCAGCCACCACCTGGCTCCATTCCTCCACCAGGCCAACCAGTCTATCCGACACAACCCGGTGTTCCGCCTCCAGGCCAACCGGTTCATCCGGTACAACCTGGTGCTTTTCAATAGCTAGGTCAACCTGCGCAACTGGCTCAACCTGTTCATCTGGGTCAACCTGTTAATCCAGGGCAGCCCCCTCACCCAGGTCAGCCTGCCCAACCAGGCCAGCCTGTCCATCCTATTAACCTTGCACAACAGCCGACTTATTCAATGCCACAGCCAAATCAACCGTTGCACCCTAATTATCAGGCTCAGCAGGGTCCCACCTACCAATAGCCCACTCAACCTTAGGGTGGCTACTATTCTCATGGTCATGTCGACCGAATTATAGCCAGCCCCAAGGGTCTAACTATCGTCCTCAACAACCCGGTTATACCTATACTCAGTAGCCGAATCCAAATGTTGCTTTCACAGGGCTGGCTCCTAATCAGGGTCCATACTCTGGTTATCAACCCCCGTACGCTGGTTACCAGCAGCCGAATCAAGCTGGTTATAACACTTACACCCCCTACGGTCAGAATCCTACTGGACAAAACCCATGGGGGTAAGGATATTCCCAACCAGCGTGGAGTACAGGTATTGGTCCTTACCCAGGGCTAGGTATGCCGTCTAATCCGCCATTGACGTTCCTGGCTACCTTGGAGTTACTAGATGTTTCAAAATTAATGAATGATCCAATATTGCATAATCCTTATTGGCCTCCGGTTCCTACCAAGGTGCCTGGCGATTGCCCCAAGTTTGAGGGTAAAGTTGGGGAGGACCCCCAACCTCATGTGATGACCTACCATCTTTGGTTTTCGTCCAACTCTTGGGTGGATGATTTAGTTTGTATACGCCTCTTCCAGTGTACTTTGACTGGCGCTGCAGCTAAGTGGTATATTGAGTTACCCCGTGGCATCTTCCAAGACTTCAATACCTTAGCCATGGCTTTTCTGACTCATTTTCAGTTACCGGTTCGCTACGAAGCCGGGACACACCCCCTGACTTCTTTGAAGCAGGACAAAGCCACCCACATTTCTGATCACATTCATGAGTGGCGACATCGTCATAGGTTGATCAAGTTTCATATACCTGATCAGATACTAACTCATTGGTTCACCACCTCCTTTGTTAACAAAATCGCCCAAGATATTTCTATGGGAGCGTGTGTGACTGAAGAACAAGCCATAGCGCGTGCTCAATATCTGGATCTTGTATACTCACAATCCGGCACGCTGTATGATATCTTGCCTGATGCTCCGCGGTCTGGAACCTCTAAAGCCCCACCTACCCCAGTGGTGGATGGTGTTATTGGTTCCGTGTCTCAGAATTCAAAGAAATCCTCGAATGGGAAGCAGAAGTCCAACTCATCCAATAATTCTGCTCCTCCTGCCCCTACCTATTCTGGAAAAAATGCAGAGGTTAATGTCGTTCAGGCCAATCCTACGAAGAAAGCCTCCAAAGGGAAAAAGAAGGGCAAAGGTAAGTCTAAATTTGACGCCCCAAAGCCAGAATCCAAACCTCATACTGAGGATGGTTCTCAACGTAAACCGAAGTACCCCTGCCTCATTTGTGAAGGAGACCATTATACCAAGGATTTTCCATAACGATCTGAAGTTAGTCAAATTCTCAAAGGCTCTAAAGGGACTCTGGCAGATCTTAAAGAACCATTCCCATCTCAGCAGACCCAGATGGTTGAACAGTCGTCACCATCTGCACCATTTGGGTCCCAAGTTTTTATGATGAATGGTGCTGCACCTATCTCTATTGCTACATGTTCGAAGGATTAAAACGAATCATGGCAGGCACCTGGGAAGGCAGTTGCAGATGGACCACCTCCCCCACCTGTCTCCGGTTCGTTGGAAATTGAGAAGCCTACCCCTGAACCTGTTGTGAAGCCACCTTCTAAAGGTGTTTTACGAAGATCTTCTTACAATCCGAATGCCCGTGCCACTCAATACTACAGTATTGTTGAGGATTTGGCACAATTTCCTTCTATTATTTCTGCACTAGAAGTTCTTCAAATTTGTCCTTCGCAACGCAAGGCTTTGTTGTCTGCAATCAGTGGCATTGATCCCGCCGATTCAAGTCTTCTCACCTTCGACTTAGAGAATTTCACCCCCCGACTTCCACATCAGATCGCTCTTGTTATTCAAGTCGAGATCAATGGTCTTAACATCCATAGGGCCGTTGTGGATGAAGGTGCCTCTACCTGTGTCATGTCGTCCACTTGTTGGAAGGCCATTGGCTCTCTGGCCCTTTCATCATCTCCCAATGCCCTAGTGGCATTCGATGGTCGAGAATCCAAACCTCTGGGTGTTCTCGAGAGTTTAGCGATCACTTTATAGGGGAAGACAGTCAACGTAGAAGTAGAAGTGGTTGACACCAAGCTTAACTACAATATACTTCTCGGTCGCAGCTGGACTCATGCCATGCTATGCATGCCATCCACCATTTTTCGACTTCTTAAGTTCCCTCACGAGGGCAAAATCGTTATGGTGGATCAGATGCCCTTCTTCACCTCCACCTCCGAGAACAACGTTCCATACGTGGATTAAATCCCAAATCCCCCTGACAGTGTAGGACCCAGTCTCTTCAAGGACCCAGTCCTCATGGGTATTTTTCCCGCACCACCATTGTACACCACTCAAGTTAACATGATCTCTAGGTCTGATGACCCCTGGCTCATCCCGACGCCTGAGCAGGTGCTTGAGTTTGGAGAATCAATGCCCTTGACTCCAGTAGAGATTAGCTACTGTGAAATTGTTGCTGCATCTGATCCTCCCCCTCCTCAGCATTATCCTTCGAGCATGGCTCTTGACATCTACTCTCAATCCCCTTGGCTTGGCGAGGCCGACTCGTCGGATCCTCTTAAAGAGACTTTTTCTTCTGACGAGGCCATTATTGAAACAATGTCTCTTGAGGAGCTGCCTTGGAGCGATGGACATCATCATTCCTCCTTTATGCCCTACCTGGGGGCAATGTTGGATTGTCTAGAGCGTTATGCATCTCAGGTTCCTACTCCTCTTCAAACGCCCATTTTGACGCATGAGGTTTTTTCGGAAGGAAACCTGAGTAATATCACTTAAACCATCCCGATCAACATCTCCATTAAACTGGGGATCGTTGAGAATATACACGTGGGAGTGACTTGTTCTCATGATGAGATACAAGTCTATACTGATCTTTTTAAAGAATTCAGAGATGTGTTCACCTGGTCCTACGTGGAAATGCTTGGGATCAATCCCAGTATCGTAGTGCATGAGATTCCAACCTACCCTGGTGCGAAGCCCGTGCGCCAACGCTTACGCCCAGTGCATCCTCGGAAGGCCGCTGCAATTAAGGCAGAAGTTGAAAAAATTCTGAATGCGGGCTTTATTTATCCCATCCCCCTCACAGAATGGGTTTCCAACATTGTCCCTGTCGATAAAAAACAGGGTACTATTAGGGTCTGTGTTGATTATCTCGATATTAATCGCGCCTATCCGAAGGATAACTATCCCACTCCGTTCATAGACCAAATTATCGACGAATGTGCTGGAAGTGAGATTTATTCCTTGATGGATGGCTTCTCGGGGTATAATCAGATCAATATTTTACCTGTGGATCAACACAAGACTGCATTCATCTGTCTGTGGGGTACTTTCGCATATAAAAAGCTCTCGTTCGGCTTGAAGAACACTGGAGCCACTTTTCAGCGTGCGATGTCTTACGCTTTCCATGACATTCGCCATATCATTCAGCCTTAGCTGGACAACTTTCCAGCTCATTCAACTAGGCGAGAGGACCACCCTGAACACCTCCGCCAGATTTTCCTTCGCTGTAGACGCTACAATATTAGGCTTAATCCTCATAAATGTGTCTTTTGCGTCAATTCTAGCCGTCTTTTGGGATTCATAGTCTCCAAAGACGGAATTTTCCTTGACCCTTTAAAGTTCTAGGCTATCATCAATCTCCCATCACCCTCCTCGTTATATCAGTTACAGATTTTGCAGGGAAAAGAAAACTTCCTTCGACGCTTTATCCCAAACTACGCGGAGGTAGCCAAAGGATTCACGTGCCTATTAAAGCAGAACGTTCCCTTACATTGGGACGAAATTGCTCAACAATCCTTTGAGAAGCTGAAGACGTTACTTGCTAATGCTCCCTTGCTTCAGCCTCCTGATTATCACTGCGATTTCACTTTGTATCTCGCCGCCGTGTTTAGCACCATAGCTATGGTTCTAGTGCAGGATGATGATGATGGTAATGAACATGTTGTTTATTATCTATCACGGAACCTTCTCGATACAGAAACACGCTATCCTCATGTCGAGAAGTTGGCGTTAGCTGCAGTACACGTTGTGCAGCGCTTTCGCCACTACATCATGTTGCGTACGATAACAGTGGTTTCGGATTGCAACCCCATGACATATATTATCTCTCGAAAATTACTGGGGGGGAAATACTCCAAATGGATTGTTATCCTGCATGAGTTTTACTTAGAGTTCACTACTGCTAAGTCAACCAAATCACTTGTTTTCGCGGATCTTATATGCTCACTCCCAATAGACTCCACTCCTTCACACTCCGAGGATCATATCCCGGATGAAACTCTTTTCCTTATCAATACTCGCAACCCTTGGTATGGCGACATAATTGTGTTTCTTCAGACCTCCACATTTCGGTCTGAGTTGACTAAAGATGCCCGATGTCGGATTCGGCATCAGTCTCAACCCTACCGTATCGTAGGAGATACCTTATACCACGTTGGAGTAGATTCGGTGCTCTGTCAGTGCCTAACCTTGGAAGAGGCTGAAAGGGTCCTAAATGACTGCCACAGTGGTGCCTGTGGTGGAAATATGTCCGGGTATGCCACTGCCCAGAAAATTCTGCGAGCAGGTTACTTCTGGCCATCCATATTCAAAGACTATATCGTTGCAGTCCGTAAATGCCATGTGTGCCAGGTGTTTCAGCGCAAGATGCACGCGCCGCCTCTCCCTTTGCACCCTGTTATTACCGTTAGCCCTTTTTCGAAATGGGGCATAGATTTTATGACGTGTAACCCTCATTCGGCCGGGGGGGCATGCGTATATAATCGTCGCTGTCGACTACTTCACCAAGTGGGCCGAAGTGATGCCTACACTAGCTGCCGACGGTAAGACAGCTGCCCAATTCATATTCAACCACATCATTGCACGTTTCGGGGTCCCTCAGGCCATCGTTACCGACCATGGTACTCATTTCCGAGATTATATGATGGCCGAGCTGACTTCAAGATTGGGCTTACGCCACTATAGCTCAACGCCATATTACCCTCAGGAAAATGGCCAGGTTGAAGCAGTGAACAAGGTTTTGGTCACTATGCTTCAACGAACAGTTGGTATTCACAAATCCAATTGGCACCTCCAACTGTTCTCAACTCTATGGGCCTACCGAACATCTGCAAAGAGTGAAAATGGATTCACACCATTTCAATTGGTGTATGGTCTAGAAGCAACTCTTCCGGTTGAATGCGAGATTCCTTCTTTGAAATTAGCTGTGGAACTTCTACCTGATACTTCTGCTGAGGAAGAGTGTCTTTTGTATCTGGAACGGTTAGATGAAACCCTCCGCGTGGCTGCTTTAGTCATTGAAGCACAAAAGAAGTGGGTCAAAGCTCACTTTGATCAATCAGTTTCTCCACGTTCCTTTGTCGAAGGGCACCTCATCCTCCTATACGATCAAGTGCATGATGAGCTTGGGGCCGATAAGTTCCAACCTATGTGGCATGGGCCCTACATAGTAAAATGAGTTTTGAAAAATGGGGCTTATGAGCTTATAGATTATGAAGGAGTTCCGCTGGCGCAGCCTAGAAATGGGTTGTACCTAAAAAAATACTACGCCTGAAGTGATTTTTGGTGTGGTGTGTGTACATAGGTGTTTTTTTTTCATTTGTGTGCATGTGTGGTGTGGTGTGCGATGTAAACATCTTTCTGCTGATCGAGTCTTCCTAATTGTGCAGATGTCCATCAATCTGTTTGTTGGTTTCACGGATGGTGCCTCCCACAGTACCAGGAATCTGTCTTCGGCAACCTGGGTAATCTACGATCCTGCTGGTGAGTTGGTCAACCTGCAAGGTGTGTGTCTGGGACGTGCTACAAATAACATCGCGGAATATAGTGTTGTATTAGAATTATTAACTGAGGCTTTAAACCTTGGTATCCGTGAATTACTTGTGTATCTAGACTCACAACTTGTAGTATTACAACTTAACGGTCATTATTCAGTCAGAAACCGATCCATTTTACGTCTATATCTGTGTATCCATTTACTGCAAAGAAACTTTGACTATATCACATATCAACATATACCCATGCATATGAATACACTAACATATGCGGTAGCTAATTTGGTTTTAGATAGACATTTGCGCAATTTGTAAAACAACATCACATGTAAAAGAAAGATCCATCTAGAAACAGATATGTATATATATAGATGTCGGAATGTTTACATAGTGTGCGTCGCATAAAATCAAAAAAATATACATTTTCTCCTTAATACATCTGGAGACGACATGTCTCTCAAAAATATGCATGAAATAAACCCTAGGTGTCTAATATGCGTGGTGCTCATGATAACAAGTCACCGCATGCACTAGCCGTCTCAGGATACGGTGGAGGTGACTAGGCCTCCCACCGTATGTCTCTGGTATGCTAGTGGGACATCTGTCAGTCGAGCGTAGTCTAGAATCCCCCAAGAAATCCCCTCGAGGTTCTGAATTAACTCTCCCCCCTCGGCACCCTCCGCCTGAGGGTTAGCTGCGAGCTGAGTTCTCCGTGAGATGGGAGACATGCCGGCAGGTCGCTCTGGGCCTACATCTGCATACACATAACAACGGTCTTTAGAATGAACATGTATTGCACAAAAAAAAAATCATAAATGCATAAAAATAAAAAAGATGATCTTACCCAACTCCTCGTCCCAATCATCTCCCTCTGAGAGTGGAAGATATGGATCACCAGTGAAATCGGTTCTTGCATATGGCCAGTCTTCGACTACGATCAACTGACGTCGTAGCCACCTAAAAAAATCTGGCCTCCAGGACATCTGTTGGCCTCCTCCCGCTCTGGGCATTAGTGCTGCCCAGCGAGCCATTCTCGGCTCTTGTAATATCGGCTCAGCTACTACGGCCCCTTGGCCCTAGAATATTGGTAGGCATTCCAGAATGAACGATACTAGGATAGAACTATAGCCAAATTGTTTCAGTTTGGCTTTCTTGCATTTTTTCAGCTACCTCTTCATGTTCACTGTCACTGCTGTGGCCCAATCAAACAGTGTGGGACTCATACACTCATAGGCGAGTATGAGTTGGGCTTTGGTGGCTTCATGTGGGGCCTGTGCCCCTGCGGCCCACGTAATGGTGTGTAGCACTACTCTGAGTGCTAGATCCTTGATAGTGTGAATGTCTACCTTTCCGCTTCCAGATCCGGTTTGTGCCCCTGGGCACACCCTCGCCATTACCTGCTCCATATTTTCACCAGATGGTCTGCTCCCTGTCAATATGGTCACCGGACCTCTGCACGACAGTCCGATTATGAAGTATACATTAGAAACCTCCAGTTCCAATACCTGATACCGCATCTTGAACACTTGTTCATCTGCATCCCAAATACTGATCAGGTTCTGTAGAAGCTCAGGTTGAGCCCGTAAGCAAGGTGTTACGAAGAATTTCTTTAGCCCACAATTTTTAAGGGCGTTCATACAAGTTTCACTCTCCATGGCCAATTCATCCTCTTTCCCATGCTCCCGCTCTCTCCATTCAATCACCATTTTGCTCGGTTGCCTGCATCAACATGATCAAAACCCTTGATTAGATCTCTGTCATGCTTAAAAATTCACTTAAGTTACTCACTATTTAGAAATTTTGGGCGAAAAATTCGGTTACGCTGTTGGCGCGGACCCTATGTATATAAAAGCCCATTGGCGCGGGTCTGTGCCCGATACCCGCGCCAATGGGTGGAGCCCTAACTTTTTAAAATCCTTCCATAGAAATCTAATGAGCAATGTAAAACTATTAAAAAATGGATCAAAATGGAGTACAGGGAAGCACCTCTTACCTGGAACGAACGGGAATCTGAATAGTAGCCTGGATCATTCGCAATCGCCATCAGAAGTTTGCACACCAAACGGACCACTGTTGTTCTCCAATGAGGTAAATAGTAAAAGTAATTTTGTTTTTTACCATTTGAGACTTATTTATAACTTTTTGAACTCTAATTAGGTTTCAAAAGTCATTTTTTATCAATATTTTAACATATTTTGTCGAAAATGGATTTTACGCTTGCCTCTGTGTGCAGCAACAGGTTTGTACGTGACTTATACGGTGAAACGAGTTGTATTTTATAGTTTTTCGGACTCGGTAAAAACACGAAAAAGTCATTTTGGAGTCATCTTTCAGCTCTTTTCTGACTCTCTAAACATCAAAAGATTGCTGAGGCCCTTGTCGTTTCGATCTCGTTAAAGTGGACATGAAACGACATCTACCCAGTATACGTTTACCCCTTTTTCGGGCTGGGATAAATTATTTACGAAAAAGGAATACCCTAGCCTATCGTGACTAGGAGGTTTTCTCAGACATAGTTTTCTACCTTTTCGGATCTGAAGAACTATTTACGAAAAGGGACCTCTGGTGTGTACTTTTCAGCTGTCTTTTCAAACTCTCTAAACATGAAAAGACGCCGAGTTCTTCCCTTGTCAGACTCGTTAAACCCTGATGACATCGGATTCAGTCGAAATGACGTTATTCAAGTCGCTCCTTCCTAGGGCTCGTTAAATGTACTAGGATGGACTTATATCACAAGCATATGCTATCCCCTTCAAGCTTGTCACCAAAAATAATTGGGGTACTCGCCAGAAATGGCAAGGAAAAATGGAACCAACATCATTTTCGTGTCGGTAGTATGTCGCTCTTGAACATGGCACTTTTCTGCATTCGTGTCGGGTTGGGGACATATCATCTCGTTTTTCACTTGCCTCTGTGGGTTTGGGTAATCCCTTTTGACCTCTCATCTGCTCTTTTCCTCGTCGCCATGACCTTTGATCTGTTGATGTCAAATACTGCCAAGTCCACTGTCGTGCCGTTCATATGTTCAAGAGAAGTTGACCTCTGCAAATATCAACCTCCCTCTGATTCTCATCTGATCGTGATTCACGAAACATTATGTTCTTCTGTCTCATGTTGATGATGTGGGAAAAACTATGGCCCACCTTTGATCAAGGTCACTTCCTGTCGACTTCAACTCATTATCCGGGAAGTTGATCTGGGGACTCCCTCTTGGTGCCTTGGAGCCTGCATGCCTCAATGGCAGGTTCTTCACATTCGACGCAAGGCTGATCGAGTGATTCTACGGGTGTTCGACGCCAACTCATTGATTCATATACTGTAGATTGTACCTGTAGTACCTTGAGGGCCATTGTCATTATTGGTGGTACCTCTCGCGTCTGTTAACAGCTTTCATCATTGGCTGGTAATCAGACGATGTTCTTGCATGTTCGACTTCAGCTCATTTTCTCACATGCTTGGACTTGTACTATGTTCGGGTCGAGATGGAGCACAAGACCCTAGATTTTGTCTGTTGTAATCCAGGCTATGATTTTGTGGATTATTATGATTGGTTACATGACTCACTTACTGGATGGTTGCGACCATACCTGAGTCTATTTATCGATCCTCATTGGATGGCTGTGCCCATGCCTTGGATCTGGATTATTGTATACTCTATTATGGATGGTTGTGCCCATACCGCATATATATCATGTATCTGAGATATCAGTTGTATTTCTTCACGCAGTTTTTCCGACGGTGGAGTTTTCAGTTGGACACGTTCTCGTAAAGCATTTCACCCCTCTCTCTCTCTCGGGCCTCATGCTTTAGGGGGCATCTGTTACACAGTAATTTGTCACCGTCCCTGCAATCCCCATCCTCCACATTGGAGGGCTCATTTTGTGACTTGTGAGCAGTAACATGGCTTGAAACCACTTTCATGACATCCCTCTGAACAAGAGCTTTCATTGCCCTGAAGACATCTCCTTGTGGAAAACCCTGAAAATGGCCCTTTTAGCATTGGCGCGAGTAGGCAATTCAGTACCCGCGCCAATGGGGAAAATACTTCAAAGAGGCCACGCCAGTTGGTGCTTTGTCCCAGAGTCGCACTCGCACCAGCCAATTTAAGAGGTGTTTTTTAAAAATAAATGGCGGAAGTTTCGTCCTAACTGATCCAGGAACTGATACCTATCTTGAGTTGGGAGGTTTGGCTATGGATTTCCATAGAGAGGAAGTGGTTTGCCACCTCTCATGGAAGCTTCCTTGATGATAGGGCCAATCCCATAATTATAGGGATCCCAACTTCTCTTCCTCCATCTATAAAAGCTTGCCCATCTCCATAGCAAGCTAGTCTTCAAGTTCCTAAATTTCCAAGAGCCTTATGCTGCAAGAGCCTCCATAATTCCCTTAAGGCCAATTTCAAGCAAGGAGACTCTCGTGAAGATCTGAAGAGAGAGGTTTGTCCCATCCTTGACAGGCTTTTCGAGACGTGTTCTGCTGGCGACCCCCCTGAAGGAGAATTCAGCGTCAGAACTATGGTTGTAATTTTCCTTTGATTGATTATTAATGAACGACTATTGGTTATGGTTCCACTCTTGTTATTATTTATGATGATGAGTTATGTCCTTTCTGACTGACATATAGTTGCATATACTGGATTTTACACTTACGTTTGTTTTGTTTCTCGCATGTGCAGGTGTCCCATCACGGAGATCGTGGGGATCGTGATCTGCCAGAGTTGAGGAACGGGAGTGCCACCTCTTCTACAATGACTGCGTTGGATTCCAGGTAAGCCTTCATCGCTGGTTGGTTTATTTGCAATTAGGAACCTGCACTATAGTGTGATTGATTGTTGTTAGACCCGGTCTGGGCTAGTAGGGATCGCCTCTATCCGCAGAGGGGATTTACCTCCACAACAATGATGCAATCATCACTCCCTCTCAATCAAAGAGGAATTTTTCACAAGCCCTATTTTATCCAATAAGTACACAAACTTCTCTCTAGAAAGAGGCTTTATCAACATATCGATTATCTTCTCATGAGTGGAGATGTGTTAGAGCTTAATATCTCCCTTCAGCACCAAGTCTTGAATGAAGTGATAAGAGCTTTAACCTATCATTAAGTTCACCACTAGTACCTGATAAAAAATGATCCAGCAAGTAGCCTCAGAAATCATACGAATTCTCAACTTACCAATCATAGTTGCAATATATTTGGCCTTTTCCATATAGAGTGTGATAGATGAATGCTTCATGCTTATCTAAGAAAATTATAATAGATCCCAAATAGAGGGAAAAAATTAATTTTGACTTCAACACTCTGTTGGTGTTGGAATCAACACTTAGATTGCAGCAAGTCCCTGACCAGACACATCTTAAACTCTAAGGAAATTTCAATGTTTTATTTTATAGGATTGGAAGATGGTATAAACTCTAATTTACTGAAGAGATATTTCGGTCAAATCTGTAGTTATACTAAATATGGTATTGTAACTTGATATGGTAGAAAGGTGCAAGTTTGTAGTCTATGATGAAAGGAAATTGAAATATGAGAGGAGAATCAATAGGTCTGTAAAACAGAAATATACTGATTTAGTAGAATTGACAAAAGTAGCAATTTGACAATATTCCATTGAGATAAAGTTATTTCTAATCTGACAAGATTCTCACTGAAATATCATGAAGATTAACTATCATGAGTGATTCTCTTCCACTGTTATAATATAGATTTTATCAGGAATGCTCATTGTGTGAGACTAACAAAAAATGATAAAACACATAACAAGCTTAAGAGACCAATAAAAACACATAACAATATGATGATTTGCAAACTGGAACTGGAAGAAAGGAGATATGGAAACACAAATAAAGTAGACAATACACACAGCAAATTAGTAATAAGTCCTCAGTAGTATTATTCCATTTCATTCACACAAAAAATTACAGTTCATATAAGTCAAAATTCAATAACCACCAACCAACCCTGACTTCATATCAGTTTGGCATATATATACAAAATATGATATTGTCATCTTCCACAGAAAAAGGAAAATATGTTTCAAAAATCATTACAACCTCGTGCAAGAGGTGAGGCTTATCCTAAAACTTTAATACAAAGTGCTATGACATAATGAAAATAAACAGCATTAAGGCTAACAATTTGGAGTGGTTTGTATGATTTGGCAGTCTATGGGAAGACTCCTCTTCTGCTCTGGTGCAACCAACTTCACAGAAAGTGTAAACAAAAGTGAAAATGGTGTGTGGTTGTTCCTTGTATGTTGACTGGTGTGTTGTAGAAACGTGTTGGTGTTGAGATTAGTGGTAGAAAATTGTTTCAGAGAAACTTTGTCATTGTTTCGTTGTTCCTTTCCTTGTTTTGTGGAAAACCCTTTGTAATGGCAGAAAACCCGAAACTTTTTGGAAAGAATGGCAGAGATTCATTTTATGAGATATTAAAAAGAAACCCTTTGAAAAGGATTTAATTGATAGGGGAGAGGTGGAGAGGAATGAATGATAAGTGGGAGGAGAAAACCGTTTAGACATATATCGCAATCACAAATTAGGGTCAGAGCGTTTAAACTTAAGACACAAATGGGAGAAAATGTGATTTGTGATGGGGTGATGATGTGGCAAAGAAGTGGGACCAATCACAGATCGCGGATCAAAATATTTGTTATGAGACACAAGAGTTAAATGTTAAAACTTGCGAAGTGCGATGTGCGATGAGAGTGGAGGTGATGTGGCATAAAAAATAGTGGGGTCACTCGCAGATCGCACATTGGAAGTTTTATTATGAAACACGGCAGCTAAAAATTGAACCTGGTGAAGGGAAATGTGTGATGTGAACAAATGGATGTGTCATGACAGACGGTGGGACTAACAGCAAATCGTAAATCGGAAATTTTGAGGGAGCGGAAGTGAATGCGGTAAGTGAAATTTGTGAAAATGTGATGCGAAGGTAGGTGGGGCCCTTTAAATGACTTTTCAAAGAAGAAATTGAAAAATTCATTAAGTCATGGTAACATGATAAAAAGATGCTTGAAGAAAAAAAAAAGGCTTTATAACATATCTGAGGCATATTAAAGGGAAGTATGGGTACCAGACCATACTGCAACTCGCATTTCGGGGGTTTTGTAGGAAATGGAAATTGTAACGTGAATGGGAGTCAAAACTAAGAAGCGTTGATTGCGATGAAAGGTAAGGGGTCCACAATGTTTATTATGTGCGGAAATTATATCATATAATATATGTTATAACCAAGGTTTTGTTGTGATGCAGGTAAAAGCTGTAATAAAATAAATTTATGGGAAGTTAAAAAGGAAATATGATAATGCTGTTGATGGGTGTGCGGAGCTTCTTTTTAACTATAAAAATTGGATTTTATGAGTTAAAAAGGGGTTTTTAAAAGGGAAATGAGATATTGGACTTTGGGTTTTTTGGGAAAATGAAAGGTGAAAGAGGGAAAATGAAATGAATGAAAGTAGAAAATGAAATTTTCTCACCACTACACTTTGACAGTGACACTTTCATCTTATAATCAAACTGAAAAGGCAGATTGATTCCTTGGAGAATGATGACCAGACTTTGAAAATATTTGGAAAAAAAGCAGTGCTAATAGTGGCTCCTATTAGGGATGAAGTCCTCCCTGTGAGGCTTCAAACACTGTAGACTCAGTGCCTTAAAAAATTTTGAAACTCAGAAGACTTCTTGAAAATTAAGACTAGGACTGATCATTGACTGACTGGACTCAAGAGTGACCATATATACAGAGTTTATTGACACATCACACCAGATATTTACAATGGAGTGACTCAACTGACTTCACTAAATAAATAATCTTTTAAGAAAATGACCATTGACTGGGCCTCCAGTCAACTGATCATCATCTAGATGTTTGAGCAGAAAAGTATTATTCTCCAAAAATTTAGCAATTTTAAATGGCCCAAACCACAGATTGTCAAACTTATCATGCTTTCCATGGTCTTCTCTCCTAATATCCCAATGCAGCACCAAATCATTCTCCTAAAACAACTGTAGATTTTCTCATTTATCAAAAACATATTTTACTTTAGCCTGATACTTCTATACTTTTTCCAGCAACGATTCTCTGATTTGGTGTGCCTTTATCAATTGCAGCATTCTCCTTTGGACTAGATTTTCATTATCAACTTCATCTTGCAAAAAATTCATCACAAGAAGAGCTAATTGCAAAGGCATTACAACTTTTGTACCACATACAAGCTAAAATGGAGACATTCCAATTGATTTTTTACCACTTACTCGATATGCCCACAAAGCATGTATCAGCTAAGTGTCCCAATTCCTCTTATTTCTAGGCAGCATTTTCTTAATAATCCTTAGTAAAATTGTATTGGATGACTCATCCATTCCATTACCTTGAGGGTAATAAGGCATGAAATGAGTTAATTCAATCCCATATTGCTGACAAAAGTTGTACATCTTAGCAGACTTGAAGGCCATTGCATTATCAATTACTAATTTCTGTGGAGAACCAAATCTTGACATAATATTTTCCAACAGAAATTTAATAATTACCATATCAGTAGCATTTCTGGTTGGTACAGCTTCAATCCATTTAGTGAAATAGTTTGTAGTTGTAATAATCCATCTATGTTATCCTAATGAAGCTAGATGAATTTCATCGATGAATTCTAACCCCACTAATGGAAAGGAACATCTGTTGAAATAGGAATGAGAGGAAATGGTAGCAATTTCTGTTTACCAACAAATTTCTAACATTCGACACCTCTCCTGACTTTGGCAAAGACATTAGAGAAAAGATTTGGCCAATAATTGCCATATCTTAAGATTTTTTTTACAGTGGCTCTCCAATATAAATTCCCTCTACATACTCCTGCATGTATCTTTGTCATAATCTCCTGGGATTCTGCTTCATTTACACATCTTAACAAGACTCCAACAGGATCTTTCCAGTAAATATGGTCTTCCAAAACGCAATACTTCACAACTCTTAGTTTAAAATCTCTCCTTAGAGACTTCTCCATTTTAGGTGGACAGTTGAAATTTAACAAGAAGTAAAGTATATCCTTGTACCAATCTGAATTGAATATTTCAGGATAATTAGCAATACCTTCTCCATATTCTCCTTTAGTTGCCTTTACATTCATATTTAAATCTTTGTAGTTAGATTCATTCATCAAGCGAGCCAAGCCTTGACCCATTATCAATTTAGTTGGTTTGATTTCAACATCAAATTCCAGAATCTTGGTCAGCCATCGTCCTCTATTTCCATTTGTATCTAGATGCAACAACACATCTTAAACCATGATATCGGGCACAAAAGAAATTATTTTTTAATGCAACACATAAACTCGAAAAGACTTCAAAGCCTTAACTAGTGCATATGCTTTTTTTCAGTCAAGTTGTACTTTAATTCAGCATCCCTTAAAGCACGACTAAAAAATGAAATTGGCTGCTCCAAACACTCCTTTTTCTTCTATAGTAAGACAACTACAATTGTTTCTTCTGAAGCATATGAAAAAATCATAAAATCCTTTTCAAAATCAGGACTAATCAAAACTGGTGCTTCAATCAAGGTGGACTTAATTTCTGAAAAATAATTATTTGCTTCATCTCGCCACTTAAATTTTGCATATTTTTTTAGCGAAACATTTATATGTTTGATCAGCTCTGCAAAGTTGGGAACAAAATGCAACATAAATTTGATTTTCCCTAAAAATGACTGAAATTCCTTCTTATTTCTTAGCAAACCAATCTTCTAAATATCTTTTACTCTTCTCAGATCAATACAAATGCCACTTTCTATTACAATAGGTCCCAATAACTTACCTTATTGGACAACAAAAGACGACTTTTTGGGGTTTAAGGACAAACCAAACTTTCTGCATTTGTTAACTACTTTCTTCAGATGTTTCAAGTGGTCTTCATCAGATTTTGAATATACTGTGATTTCATCCAAATAAATGACCGCAAATCTTCCATTTTCTCCCGCAAAGGAAATATCAATTTCCCTTTGAAAGGTTGCACCTGCATTCATCAAACCAAATGGCATTTTGTTGTACATGAATGTGCCCCAGTGTGTGGTAAATGTTGTCTTTTCTCTATCTTGCCTATCAACTGAAATCTGATTATGGCCTGAAAAGCCATCAATCATTGACAATATTTTGGATCCTACAACCTTATGCAAGATATAATCCATCTTGGGCAGTGGATAGTTATCTTTCAAGGAGCATCGATTCAGGTTGCGAAAATCAACACAAATCCTTATTTCTCCTTTTTTTTCTGGACTGGCACTATATTAGCTACCTAGTTAGAAAATCTCAAAGGAAGAATAATCTTTGCTTCCCATTATTTTTTGATTTCTTTCTCAATGATTGGAAGCAGCATGGGATTGATGTGTCTGATTTTTTTTGCTACAGGCTTTGCATCTATTTTCAAAGGGATATTGTGCTCCATTATGCTCTTATCATAAGTTTTCAACTCACTATAATACCATTCAAAAATATCAACAATTTCATATATTTTGTTTTGGTTTCCAAAGGAAGGAATTTGGACACTTTGAATAATCTTGGCTGGTCTTATGTACCAATGTTACACTCTATTGTACTCTCTCTATCAACCTTTCTTTTAGGCTTGAGAAAAACATCATTATTATCAAAAAGTATTTCTAAAGGAACCAAACCCTTAGGAATAAATTTAGTTTTCAGATCTATTATGTTTTTCCCAGCCGTAGTTTTCTTAAAAGGGTTGTTATTTTGGTTTTCAACAATTTCTTGCTCATCATCAATTTGTATCTCTCCAAAATATTTTGCACACTCCAAAAATTTCTGAATCTCCCTGTCATCTTCAAATACTTTCCAGTGCTTGATGTTATCAAGAATTGAAGGTATGATTTTTAGTTGAACATCATAACTGCCTTGACATCTACAGGAACTTTGAAATTACTAGCAGCAATATCTAGTGAATCAGCTATTTGATTTTCTTCTTTAGTGACAAAATTTATATTAAATGTTGAAAACTAGTGTTCAATCAAATCCCAGACTTCATTCATATAATTCTTCAATTTGGAATTTTTCACTTGGTAAATATTTCTCACCTACTTAATCACCAAAGGCAATTTGTTGTTCTGCTCCCAAATATGTTGTTGCCTTCATACCTAGCACAAGTGCTTCATACTCAGCAGTGTTGTTAGTGGTGGCAAATTGTAGTTTGTATGATATGGTCACCTTTTTCTGAGTAGGAGAAATGAGGACTACACTAGCTTCTAATCCTTCTCTTGAAGAGGCTACATAAAAGTACAATTTCCAGATCTGTCCTCCTTATGAATATTTCTCATTGGCATTTTGAAATTTTCGTTTTTTATCTGTCCTCCTTTTTGTGATTTTTCAGCCCCCAACAATAAGGAAAACTCAGAATCTAAAGCATTTGAAAAATTTATCATAGTTGTGGTTTCAGTAGGTTTAATCTCTTCAGAAATTTTCTGATAAATCTTATTAAACCTCTTAGTAAAATCAGCTAAAGACTCATCTGACTTTTTCTTCAGAGTTCCAAATTATGTAAGATAATAAACATAGTCTTTCATTTCACCCCAATGCTTCACAAATATATTTTCTAATTCATCAATTCCTGTAATTGAATTTGGAGCCAAACTTCTAAACCATTTTCGAGCTTCACCATCCAAGCTCTGAACAAAGAGTCTTGACCAGACATCTTCATGTTCAATATTCTGATTTTCAGCATAACTATAGAAAGCCACTAAATGTTCTTTAGCAGAAACTTCTTCTCCCTCCCCAATGTATTTTGGAAGATATTTCAAGTAATCTCCTTGGGGACGTGCATGCATGTGTTGAGGGAGAACAAGTGGCACATATCTCGCAGCCACTATCGGCTTCAGCATTGTAAGGGCAAGTTGAGCCATATTTTTCTCATGTACAATTGATGTAATTGTTTGAGAAATAGGAATTACAATTGGTGAATTATGATTATGATTTAGGATAGCAGAAAATTGGGGCTCTTGAGCTGATTTATTAGGCTTAGGAACTGAGAAGAGTGGATTTTCAAAAATATGAACAGAGTATGTCTTGACTTCTATTTTAGTAGAAGAATCAAAATCTAAAGTTGTCTCTTGAGGGGATGGAGTTAATTCAGATTTATTTTGTTGAGAAAGGAAATCAGATAAATTAAAAGTAAGACCTTCAGGTACAGACTCTTCAAAAGGATGAGAGGAAGATGACCCAACAAGTGGATTTGGAGAAAAAGGAAAATACTCTTGCTGAGGGGTAATAAGAGACTGGTATTCAGGATGAGTCTAAAGGAAATTTAAAATAATCTTGAAGTCTTCTTCAGTAAAAATATCCCTATCAAGAAAAGGTGCAATAGCCAATACTTGTTCTAATTCCCCTTCATTCAGCACAAACTCTTCTGACTTCTTTTCAACACTTAGAAATTCAGTTTCTCCTTCTTTGACTAGAACAATACTTATTTCATATTTACTAGGTGATGAGTAAGAAAAGCCTTCAACTGAACCTAGGTTAACAACATCGAATTCATTTTCTAGGGGAGTAGCTTCAACTTGAGATTTTTCAACAGAAACTTTTGAAACTAAAACCTCTTTAGATTATAAAGTAGATAGAGGTACCTTTTGCTTTAGAACATACTTTTTGTGTACCTTCTTCACTGACTGAGATGTGGCTTCAAAAGATTTTTTTTTCCTTTAGCATCTTTGATGATTTTCTCTGGGTCAGCCACTGGAGTAACAGTTGGGGATCTCTAATTCCTTCTTGTAGAAGGAGGTCTTGAAACCCCTCTTCCTCTTCATGGAGTTTCTAGGTGAAAAAAATTGCAGTCTTCTTCAGGTCACCAATTCTTGTTCACCATCAAGAACGATTATCAACCATTCATAACAATAGACTCGGGAGAATACTTCATTACAAGGCCTTCGTCTCCCAGCAGATGCACCAAAATATGTTAGCATTGGAATCAGCACTTGGACTACAGCAAGTGCCTGACCAGACACATCTTAAACTCTAAGTAAATTTTAATGTTTTGTTTTATAGGATTGGAAGATGGTATAAACTCTGATTTATTGAAGAGATATTTCGGTCAAATCCACTGTTCTACTAAAGAGAGTATTGTAACTTGATGTGGTAGCAAGGTGCAAGTTTTTAGTCTATGATGAAAGGAAATTGAAATATGAGAGGAGAATCAATAGGTCTGTAAAACAGAAATCTATTGATTTAGTAGAAATTGACAAAAGTAGCAGTTTGACAATATTCCATTGAGAGAAAGCTATTTCTAGTCTGACAAGATTCTCACTGAAATATCATGAATATTAACTATCATGAGTGATGCTCTTCCATGGCTATAATATAGATTTTATCAGGAATTCTAGGTGTGTGATACTAACAAAAATCAATAAAACACATAAAAAGCTTAAGAGACTAATAAAAACACATAACAGTATGGTGATTTGCAAACTGGAACTGGAAGAAAGGAGATATGGAAAAGAAATAAAGTAGACAATACACACAGCAAATTGCTAATAAGTCCTCAGTAGTATTTTTCCATTTCATTCACAAAAAAAATTACAGTTCATAGAATTCAAATTTCAATAACCACCAACAAACCCTGACTTCATATAAGTTTTTCATATATATACAAAATATGATACTGTCATCTTCCACAGAAAAAGGAAAATATGTTTCAAAAGTCAATACAACCTTGTGCAAGAGGTGAGGCTTATCCTAAAACGTTAATACAAAGTGCTATGACATAATGAAAATAAACAACATTAAGTCTTACAATTCAAAGTGGTTTGTATGATGTGGCAGTCTATGGGAAGAATCCTCTTCTGTTCTGGTGCAACAAAATCCACAAAAAGTGTAAACAATAGTGAAAATGGCGTGTGGTTGTTCCTTGAATGCTGCCTAGTGCCTTGTAGAAATGTATCGGTGCTGAGAGTAGTGGTAGAAAATTGTTTTAGAGAAACTCTATCGTTGCTCCGTTGTTCCTTTCCTTCTTTGGTGGAAAACCCTTTGTAATGGTGGAAAACTCGAAACTTTTTGGATAGAATGGTGGAGGTTCATTTTATGAGATATTACAAAGAAACCCTTTCAAAAAAGTTTAATTGATAAGGGAGAGGTGGAGCAGAATGAATGATAAGTGGGAGGAGAAAACCTTTTAGGCATATATCGTAATCACAAATCGAGGTCGAAGAATTTAAACTTAAGACACAAATGGGAGAAAGTGTGATTGGCGATGGGGTGATGATGTGGCAAAGAAGTGGGACCGATCGCAGATCGCGCATCATAAGTTTTTTATGAGACACGAGAGTTAAATGTTAAAACTCACTAAGTGCGATGTGTGATGAGAGTAGAGGTGAAATGGCATTAAAAACAGTGGGGTTTACCGCAAATCGCACATAGGAAGTTTTATTATGAAACACAGGAGCTAAATGTTGAAACTGGTGAAGTGCGATGTACAATGTGAACGGAGGGACGTGTCATTACAGATGGTGGGACCACCTGCAAATTGCAAATCGGAAGTTTTGAGGGAGCGGAAGTGAATGCGATAAGTGAAATTTGTGAAAATGTGATGCGAAAAGGTAGGTGGGGCCCTTTAAACGGATTTTCAAAGGAGAAAGTGAAAACTTCGTTAAGTCATGTTAATATGATAAAAATATGCCCAAACCAAAAAAAAGGATTTATAACATATTCGAGGCATATTAAAGGGCATTATGGGTCCCAGACCATACCGCAACTCGCATTACAGGGATTTTGTAGGAAATGGCAATTGTAACATGAATGGGAGTTAAAACTGCGAAGAGCCAATTGCGATGAAAGGTAAGGGGTCCACAATGTATATTAAGTGTGGTAAGTTATATCATATAATATATGATATAACCAAGGTTTTTTTGTGGTGCGGGTAAAAACTACGATAAAAGATATATATGGTAAGTTAAAAAGGAAATATGATACGACTGTTGATGGGTGTGCAAAGCTACTTTTTAACTGTAAAAATTAGATTTTATGAGTTAAAATGGGGTTTTGAAAAGGGAAATGAGAGGCTGGACTTTGGGTTTTTTGGGAAACTGAAAGGTGAAAGAGGGAAAATGAAATGAATGAAAGTAGAAAATGAAATTTTCTCACCACTACACTTTGACAGTGACACTTTCATCTTATAATCAAACTGAAAAGGCAAATTGATTCCTTAAAGAATGATGACCAGACTTTGAAAATATTAGGATAAATTGTAGTGCTAATAGTGGCTCCTATTGGGGATGAAGTCCTCCCTGTGAGGCTTAAAGGACTATAGACTCAATGCCTTAAAAAGTTTTGAAACTTAGAATACTTCTTGAAAATTAAGACTAGGACTAACCATTAACTGACTGGACTCAAGATTGACCATATATACAGACATAAGTACCATTGGGCATGGAGTTTATTGACACATCACGCCGGATATTTACAATGGAGTGACTCAACTGAATTTAATAAATTAAGAACCTTTTAAGAAAATGACCATTGACTGGGCCTCCAGTCAGCTTATAATCATCCAGATGTTTGAGCAGAAAAGTATTATTCTCCAAAACTTCAGCAATTTTAAATGGCCCAAACCACAAATTGTCGAACTTACCATGCTTTCCATGGTCTTCTCTCCTAACATCCCAATGCAGCACCAAATAATTCTCCTGAAACAAGTGTTGATTTTCTCTTTTATCAAAAATAAATTTGACTTTAGCCTAATACTTCTGTACTTTTTCCAGCAACAATTCTCTGATTTGGTGTGCCTCTATCAATTGCAGCATTCTCCTTTGGACTATATTTTCATTATCAACTTCATCTTGCAGAAACTTCACCACAGGAAGAGATAATTGCAAAGGCATTACAACTTTTGTACCATATACAAGTTGAAATGGAGACATTCCAATTGATTTTTTACCACTTACTCTATCTGCCCACAGAGCATGTATCAGCTGAGTGTCCCAATTCCTCTTATTTCCAGGATACATTTTCTTAATAATACTTACCAAACTTTTATTGGATGACTCATCCAATCCATTACCTTGAGGGTAATAAGGCGTGGAATGAGTTAATTCAATCCCATATTGTTGACAAAATTTGTACATATTAGAAGACTTGAAGGCCATTGCATTATCAGTTACTAATTTTTGTCGACAACCAGATATTGACATAATATTTTCCAATAGAAATTTAAAAATTACCATATCAGTAGCATTTATGGTTGGTATAGCTTCAATCCATTTAGTGAAATAGTTTGTAGCTGTAAGAATCCATCTATGTTGTCCTGATTAAGGTAGATGAATTTCACCGATGAAGTCTAGCCCCAACTGCTGGAAAGGAACATCTGTTGAAATAGGATTGAGAGGCAATGGTAGCAATTTCTGTTTACCAGCAAATTTCTGACATTCAACAGAGCTCCTGACTTTGGCAAATACATCATAGAGAAGAGTTGTCCAATAATACTCAGCACTTAAGTTTTTGTTTGCAGTGGCTCTCCAATATAAATGCCCTTTGCATACTCTTGCGTGTATCTTTTTCATAATCTCCTAGGATTCTGCTTCATTTACACATCTTAACAAGACTCCAACAAGATCTTTCCAGAAAATATGGTCTTCCAAAATGCAATACTTCACAGCTCTAAGTTTAAAATCTCTCCTTTTAGACTTCTCCATTTCAGGTGGATAATTGAAATTTAACAAGATGTAAACTATAACTGTGTACCAATTTTAATTGAATATTTCAGGATAATTAGCAATACCTTCTCCATACTCTCCTTCAACTGCCTCTACATTCAAATTTAAAACTTTGCAGTTAGATTCAGCCATCAAGCGAGCCAAGCCCTAACCCTTTATCAATTTAGTTGGTTTGATTTCAACATCAAATTCCAGAATCTTGGTTAGCCATCGTCCTCTCTTTCCATCTGTATCTAGCTACAGCAACACATCTTTAACAGTGATATCAGACGCAAAAGCAATTATTTTTTAATGCAGCACATAAACTCGAAAAGACTTCAAAGCCTTAACTAGTTCATGTGCTTGTTTTTCGTCAAGTTGTACTTTAATTTAGCATCTGTTAAAGCACGGCTAAAAAATGAAATTGGCTGCTCCAAACCCTCCTTGTTCTTCTGTATTAAGATAGTTGCAATTGTTTCTTTTGAAGCATATGAAAAAATCATAAAATCCTTTTCAAAATCAGGACTAATCAAAACCGGCGCTTCAGTCAAGGCAGACTTAATTGCTGAAAAATAATTCTTTGCTTCATCTTTCCACCTAAATTCTGCATATTGTTTCAGCAAAACATTTATATTTTTGATCATTTATTCAAAGCTAGGAACAAAAAGCCTCAGAAAATTGATTTTCCCTAAAAATGACTGCAATTCCTTCTTATTTCTTGGAAAACCAATCCTCTAAATAGATTCTACTCTTCCCAGATCAATACAGATGCCATTTTCTGTTACAATATGTCCCAATAACTTACCTTCTTGGACAAAAAAAGACGACATTTTTGGGTTTAATGACAAACAAAAATTTCTGCATTTGTCAAAAACTTGCTTTAGATGTTTCAAGTGGTCTTCATCGGATTTTGAATATACTTTGATGTCATCCCAATAGATGACCACAAATCTTCCCTTTTCTCTTGCAAAAGCAATATCCATTTCCCTTTGAAGGGTTTCACCTGCATTCATCAAACCAAATGGCATTTTGTTGTACATGAATGTGCCCCAGTGTGTGGTAAATGTTGTCTTTTCTCTATCTTGCATGTCAATTGAAATCTGATTATAGCCTGAAAAGTCACAAATCATTGACAATCTTTTGGATCATACAACCTTCTGCAAGATATAATCCATCTTGGGCAATGGATAGTTATCTTTCAAGGAGCATTGGTTCGGGTAGCAAAAATCAACACAAATCCTTATTTCTCCATTTTTTTTTCTGGAATGGCACTATATTAGCTACCCAGTTAGAAAATATCAAAGGAAAATAATCTTTGCTTCCCATAATTTCTTGATTTCTTACTCAATTATTGGAAGCAGCATGGGATTGATGCGTCTCATTTTTTGTGCTACAGGATTTACATCTATTTTCAAAGGGATATTGTGCTCCATTATGCTCTTATCATAAGTTTTCAACTCACTATAAGACCATGCAAAAATATCAGCAAATTCCTTTAGTAGTTTGATATATTTTGTTCCGGTTTCCAAAGGAAGGAATTTGGACACTTTGACTAATCTTGGTTGATATTCTATACCAATGTTACACTCTATTGTACTCTCTCTATCAACCTTTCTTTTAGGATTGAGAAAAACATCATTATTATCAAACAGTATTTCTAAAGGAACCAAACCCTTAGGATTAAAGTTAGTTTTCAGATCTATAATGTTTTTCCCAGCCATAGTTTTCTTAAAAGGGCTGCTATTTTGGTTTTCAACAATTTCATGCTCATCATCAATTTGTATCTCTGCAAACTGTTCTACACACTCCAAAAATTTCTGAATCTCCCTATCATCTTCAAATACTTGCTAGTGCTTGATGTTATCAGGAATTGAAGGTATTTTTTTTATTTGAACATCATAAACTGCCTTGAAATCTAGAGGAATTTTGAAATTACTAGCAGCAATATCTACTGAATCATCAATTTGATTTTCTTCGCTAGTGACAAAATTTATATTAAATGCTGAAAATTAATGTTCAATCAAATCCCCGACTTTATTCCTATAATTCTTCAATTTGGAATTTTTCACTTGGTAATTATTTTTCACCTGCTTAATCAACAATTATGAATCACCAAAGGCAATTATTTGTTCTTCTCCCAATTGTTTTTCTACCTTCATACACAACACAAGTGATTCATACTCAACAGTGTTGTTAGTGGTAGCAAATTGTAGCTTGTATGATATGATCACCTTCTGCTGAGTAGGAGCAATGAGGACTACACCAGCTCCTGATCCTTTTCTTGAAGAGGCTCCATCAAAGTACAATTTCCAGATCTTTCCTCCTTTTGAATGCTACTCATTTGCACTTTGAAAGTGTTTTTTTCACTTAATTCGCGTTGGAAATCATTGTCATCAGCATCAAGGTGTAGAATTGATGACCCTAATTCCTTTTCTTCAACATATATGGGATGATTTGATGGATTTTGTTGATCACTAATGATGTAGGCCATTTGAGTTTCCCTATAAAGCCTTCTGAATTCCCTTCCAAATACTGGGATGGTAGCATATGACATGTCCATGTGGAGGGTACCTCCCAATTTCTTAGACCAAGATTTGGAAAGTAACATCCCAAATCTAGAAGGAATGTCAGCAACCACAATGTCCATCACTGATATTTTCATAGGTCGTTGGGTAAGGGAATCAACCAAATCCTTAATCACTCCTAGACACTTGAATTTTTTGGATTCAAAGGTGTAAAGGTCATGGTATTTCTTGGTTATCTCCAATCCCAATTCATCCATCACTTTATTTGGCATGAGATTGTGGGAAGCTCCAGAATCTAACAGACAATTATGCAGCAATTTGTCATGTATGTTAAGTGACAGGTAAAATGGTGGTGAGTTATCATCATTTTGGTCTTGGACATGACAGCCTAGATAAATAGTGGGATGCTCATGTTCAAGTTTAACTGAATCAGGAGGGAGGGGAGGTTGTAGCAGACTCTTAAAAGACTCTTTATATGCTGGATTTTTCAAAAATTCCAGTAGTGGGACTGAAATTTTGATTTTATTCAATTCAGATTTGAAACTGAAATAAATTGGAACTAATTCCTTATTTTCTATAATAATTTTAACAATTGGGGCATAATTTTGAGGTGGAGGAACCTCATTTACCTTGGCCTTCTGTTTAGCAGCTTGTTTATCTGAATCTGATTTTTATTGAAGCTACTGAACAGGACCCTTAGATCTCAAAGGGTAATTTCTGTTTTGAACTTCCTGTTGTTTCTAATCATTCTGTGCATAAATTTGAGCATTCATATCTTTAGAAAACAAACAAATTCTTGATCTATCTTCATATTCCTGTAATGTCAAACATGTTGACTGTGACTTTTCTCCCACATGATTTATTTCTTCATGTTCTTTCTCATATCCTTGTTGTTCTTCTTCAGAAAAATTATTCAAAGGAGGTTGAACATTTTGATCATCAGCATTCCTCCTTGGCCGTTGTAGGATTTTTTGAGGCTGAAAAGGCCTCCTCAAGGGAGCCTGATTTCTATTAGCTTCGTTTTGATTGGCTCTAGCAGCTGGTTTATTTTATACCTCTAATTTTGACATCTTAGAGGCAAGCTCCTTGATCAAATTGGACATTTGATCGATATTTTTTTCTGTTGAAAGAGACTTAGAAGAAGAATGATTTTCTTCTTTCATCTTCTTTTTGTCTTTTGTTGCCTTTTATTCCTCCATTTTTAATTTATTAGAAGCCATGATATTAGAATGCACTCCAATTGTAGCCTCTTGAATAGTTTTCACTGCATGTGCTTTTTCAGCCCTCAACCATAAGGCAAACTCATAATCTAAATCATTTGCAAAATTTATCATAGTTGTGGTTTCAATAGGTTTAATCTCTTCGAGAATTTTCTGGTAAATATTATTAAACCTCTTAGTAAAATCAGTTAAAGACTCATCTGACTTTTTCTTCAGAGTTCCAAATTCTGTAATAATAAACATAGTCTTTCCTATAACCCTAATGCTTCACAAATATCTTTTCTAATTCATCAGTTCCTATCATTGAATTTGGAGCCAAACTTATAAACCATTTTCGAGCTTCACCATCCAAGCTCTGAACAAAGAGTCTTGACCAACCATATTCATGTTCAATATTTTTATTATCAGCAAAACTATAGAAAGCCACTAAATTTTCTTCAGTAGAAACTCCTTCTCCCTCCCCAGTGTATTTTGGAATATATTTCAAGTAATATCCTTGGGGAAGTGCATGCATGTGTTGAGGGAAAACAAGTGGTGCATATCTCGCAGCCACTATCTGCTGCATCCTTGTAAGGGTAGGCTGAGCCATATTTTACTGATGTACAATTGATGTAACTGTTTGAGAAATAGGAATTACAATTGGTGAATTATGATTCTGATTTAGGATAGCAGAAAATTGGGGGTCTTGAGCTGATTTTTCTGGCTTTGGAACTAATAAGAGTGGGTTTTCAAAAAGATGAACAGAGGATGTCTTGACTTCTATTTCAGTAGAAGAATCATAATCTAGGGTTGTCTTTTGAGGGGATGGATTTAATTCAGCTTTATTTTGTTGAGCAATGAGATCAAATAAATCAAAATTAATACCTTCAAGTATAAACTCTTCAAAAGGATGAGAGGAAGATGATCCAACAGCTGTATTTGGAGAAAAGGAAAATACTCCAGCTGAGGGGTAATAAGAGGCTGGTATTTAGGATGAGTCTGAAGGAAATTTGAAATAATCTTGAAGTCTTCTTCAGTCAAAATATCCCTATCAAAAAAAGGAGCAAGAGCCAGTACATGTTCTAATTCCCCTTCATTCAGTACAAATTCTTCTAACTTCTTTTCAACACTTAGAAATTCAGTCTCACCTTCTTTAACTAGAACAGTACTTATTTCAGATTTACTAGGTGATGAGTAATAAAAACCTTTAGCTGAACCTAGGTTAACAACGTCCACTTTATTTTCTAGGGGAGTAGCTTCAACTTGATATTTTTCAACAGAATATTTTGAAACTAAAACCTCTTTATATTCTAAAGTATATAGAGGTACCTTTCACTTTGGAACGTAATTTTTGTGTACCTTCTTCACTGACTAATATGTGGCTTCAATTTATCTATGTTTTCCTTTAGTATATTTGATTATTTTCTCTAGGTCAACAACTGGATTAAAAGTTGGGGATCTCTAATTCCTTATTGTAGAAGGAGGCATTTAAACCCCTCTTCCTCTTCGTGGAGTCGCCAAGTGAAAAAATTTGTAGTCTTCTTCAGGTCACCAATTCTTTTTCACCATCATGAAATGATTATCAACAATTCATAATAACAGACTCGGGAGAATACCTCATTACAAGGCCTTCGTCTCCCGGAAGACGCACCAAAAGATGTTAGCGCTGGAATCAACACTTGGACTACAGCAAGCACCTAACCAGACACATCTTAAACTCTAAGGAAATTCTAATTTCTTGTTTTATAGGATTGGAAGATGGTGTAAACTCTGATTTACTGAAGAGAGACTTCAGTCAAATCCATAGTTCTAATAAAGAGGGTATTGTAACTTGATGTGGTATCAAGGTGCAAGTTTGTAGTCTATGATGAAAGGAAATTGAAAGATGAGAGGAGAATCAATTGGTCTGTAAAAAATAAATCTACTGATTTAGTAGAAATTGGTAAAAGTAGCAATTTGACAATATTCCATTAAGAGAAAGCTATTTCTAGTCTAACAAGATTCTCACTGAAATGTCATGAACATTAACTATCATGAGTGATGCTCTTCCACTGTTATAATATAGATTTTATCAGGAATTCTCACTGTGTGAGACTAACAAAATCGATAAAACACATAAAAAGCTTAAGAGACTAATAAAAGCACACAACGGTATGACGATTTGTAGACTGGAACTAGAAGAAAGGAGATATGGAAACACAAATAAAGTAGACAATACACACAGCAAATTGGTAATAAGTCCTCAGCAGTATTATTCCATTTCATTCACAAAAAATATTACAGTTCATATAAGTAAAAATTAAATAACCACCAACCAACCTTGACTTCATATCAGTTTGGCATATATATACAAAATATGATACCGTCATCTTCCATAGAAAAAGGAAAATATGTTTCAAAAGTCATTACAACCTCGTGCAAGAGGTGAGGCTTATCCTAAAGCTTTAATACAAAGTGCTATGAAATAATGAAAATAAACAGCATTAAGGCTAATAATTTGAAGTGATTTGTATGATGTGGCAGTCTATGGGAAGACACTTCTTCTGTTTTGGTGCAACCAACTCCAAAAAAGTGTAATCATCAGTGAAAATGGTATGTGGTTGTTCCTTGAATGTTGCCTGGTGCCTTGTAGAAACGTGTTGGTGCTAAGAGTAGTGGTAGAAAATTGTTTCAGAGAAATTTTGCCATTGTTCCTTTGTTCCTTTCCTTCTTTGGTGGAAAACCCTTTGTAATGGCGAAAAACCCAAAACTTTTTGGATATAATGGCAGAGGTTAATTTTATGAGATATTACAAAGAAACCCTTTGAAAAAGGTTTAATTGATAGGGGAGAGGTGGAGCGGAATGACTGATAAGCGCTAGGAGAAAACCTTTTATACATATATCGCAATCGCAAATTGGGGTCAGAGCGTTTAAACTTAAGACACAAATGGGATAAAATGAGATTTTCGATGGGGTGATGATGTGGCAAAGAAGTGGGACTGATCGAAGATCGTGCATCGTAAGTTTTTTTATGAGACACAAGAGTTAAATGTTAAAAGTTGCAAAGTGCAATGTGCGATGACAACGGAGGTGACGTGGGGTTGCTCGCAGATCGCACATCGAAAGTTTTATTATGAAACACGGGAGCTAAATGTTGAAACTAGAAAAGTGTGAAGTGCGATGTGAATGGAGGGACGTGTCATGACAGATGGTAGGACCATCCGCAAATTGCAAATCGGAAGTTGTGAGGGAGCATAAGTGAATGCGGTAAGTGAAATTTGTGAAAATGCGATGCAAAAAGGTAGGTGGGGCCATTTAAATGGCTTTTCAAAGTAGAAAGTGAAAAATTCATTAGTCATGGTAATATGATAAAAATATGCCCGAAGAAAAAAAAAAAGGCTTTATAACATATTCGAGGCGTATTAAGGGGAAGTATGGGTCCCAGACCATACTGCAACTTGCATTTCGAGGGTTTTGTAGGAAATGGCAATTGTAATGTGAATGGGAGTTAAAATTGCGAAGAGTTGATTGCGATGTAAGGTAAAGGGTCCACAATGTTTATTAAATGTGGTAATTTATATCATATAATATATGATATAACCAAGGTTTTGTTGTGGTGTGGGTAAAAACTGCGATAAAATAAATATATGGTAAGTTAAAAAGGAAATATGATATGGTTGTTGATGGGTGTGTGGAGCTGATTTTTAACTATAAAAATTATATTTTATGAGTTAAAAAGGGGTTTTGAAAAGGGAAATGAGAGGCTGGACTTTGGGTTTTTTGGGAAAATGAAAGGTGAAAGAGGGAAAATGAAATGAATGAAAGTAGAAAATGAAATTTTCGCACCACTACACTTTGATAATGACACTTTCATCTTATAATCAAACTGAAAAGGCAGATTGATTCCTTGGATAATGATGACCAGACTTTGAAAATCTTCGGAAAAATTACAGTTCTAACACACCCTATGCCCAAACTAAGTATGTAGTTGTACATCTTATTCATGATCAACTGTATCATGTTGATAACACATTTTGAGCAACATATCTTTGCTCAACCATAAATTGTTTCGTTCCCTTCCCTAGATCACAAATTATTTTCTGATACCCATACTGAGTGCTTCCTATTAGACTGATACATATCCTTTTGTGGTAGTTCAAGATGCTCTCTCTACCAATTGGTATTTAAAAATACTAGGTATCAATGACTTATTCTACTCACGAGTTTGACATAACTCTTATGTACACTTCTTCCTTTTCAATTATTGAGGAAAGTAGTCTCAGCATCAACCTGGTGCAATATTCAAAACAATGATAATATAAGTGCACCTCACAATAGGGACAAATTTTTCATCTCAATCCTCTCTCTCTTACAGGAAGAACCATCCACTACTAGACCTTTAAGACACCATGATTAAATCATACTTCAAGCTTGTTGGTTTAATTGATCCCTCTCAGTTCATATCTTACCTGGTACTATATATCTCAACATAAGTCATGATTATGAAAAATTCCTCTTATTTTTCTTCGTTCTTCCACTAATTCCAACCATTTTCAAAGACTTGGTAGCTTCTACAATGTACTTTCAATCCTCACAGGACGCCATGGAAGATAAATTACAATCAAGAAAAGAACTAAAGACTGACTAACAGTAAAAATGACAATAATAGTAATAATCAAACAAGAAAGATATAAAATACTTATCTTTCGGGAGGATATTTATCTCCCTCCTGATATTCAAACTTCTTGCATCCATATGCAACATTTCCCATGCCATCATTCAAATTCCATTCTTTCCTTTCAAGTGTTAGGGTTTTATATTTTGGTGAAAATATTGAACTAGATCTAAATTCTAAGTTTTTATCCACAAACCCTAGAGTTTTCTTATCAATAATTTCAAATTTATATGTACTATTAAACAGTTTTAATAAGGGTTCTAAATGACTTCTAATTTAATGTGAGGGACCCCTTCATCTCCCTCTTGCTCCTAGACTACTTGCAGTAATCCTAGTAAGGTAAGTCTTTAACAGCATATGTTAAAGCTTTTGAAGAATCATTCTTATATTTCTTCTCATGAGGATTCTCACCACCATCATTTCCCTTCCTCTTCTTTTTTTTGAATGCTTGAGGACAATTTTTTGTATAATGTCCAAATTTGTGACATCGATAAAATTGGATTTTAGAAAAGTCTTTATTTCCTTGGAGTTGAATCTTTTACCTGCATTCTTATTTTGAAAACCAAACTTCTTCCTTCCATTATTCCTTCTTGATTTTGAATCAAAGGCTTGAGATTCTTCTTCATCATGTCTTTTTATATTCCCTTTCGCAATAAGCCAAGATTCCTTTTGAGTGCAAGAGGTCCATAATTCTTCAAAGCTTGGAGTATCATTTATAGCACAAATTCCAACTATAAATGAATCTCATAAAACTAGTAGGCCATTTATTAATGTACTGATTATTTCATATTCAAAAATTACTTCACCAATGCTTTGTATTTGATCTCTTACATGTGAAATTTTCATGAAGTAGGAGGCAACAGGTTCATATATTGACATTTTTGAATCATGAAGTTGATTTCTCAAAGACATATTTTAACCATTGTTATTTATTGAGAACAAATTAACAAGAGTATCATAAAATTCCTTTGATGTAGCTAATTATATAACAAATGGAATCAAATGATCCTTAGAGATTCAAATGATATTCTTTGAGCGTTGAATTCACCCTTCCTGAATCTTGCTTTCCTGCAACATCATTTTCAACTAGTTGAGGTACTTTTCCTTAGAAAAATTACAAAACTTAATTTTCTTATAGGACAAGATCAATCCTCTTCTTCCATTCCTTGAAGTTGTATTCTCCTTCAAGTTTGTTTCCTTATTTGCAATATGGAACCATTTTCTCAGAAATATTGGACATGGATATCCTTGAGAGAGAGAGAGGAATTCAAGAAGGTGTGATCTTCAACTTTCTTCTAGTATTCACCAAAGTTCTGATACCATGTTAAAAATTCTAGGACAATGTATCGATTTCTGAACAATGATAATTACTTGTGATTATATATATATATATATATATTCATCAAGAAACTATACTTCAAGAGATCTATCATACAAGGGTAAGAAATAAGAGATCATAATGCACAATATCAACAGAATGATTACCCTAGGAAAACTCACTTGGAGTAAAAACCCAACAACTTCTTCACTTAGAGAACCAATTCAACAAGAGATATAAAATTCAAAATTATGAACAAACTAACTAGCATTCACCAAGTGTCCAAGTCGGCCCTCCTCAAACTGATTGTAGATATAGAGATAACATAGAGGGTGTACCTCATAATTATTTGGCGCTCTCTCACAAGTACTATTCGCAAGAGTTCAGACCATGGTCACAAATATGAACCACAATATTTTTTACCTCTATCACAAATATCAACCACAGATGTTCGAACCTCTATCATAAATATCAACCACAGATGTTCAGACCTTTGTCACAAATATCAACCACAGATTCGGCCTTCTTTCATAGATAATATATCATAGAACTCGTACCTATATCATAGAAATGATACACTGACTTATATGCCACATAATTTGGCTTACTTTCATAGGATATGATTCAAAGAAGTCTTGTCCTTCTAGAGCATAGATAAACCACAAAGATAATTTGTTATTACAAGAGACTTTTTCACCTTCGTTCAACTTCTAACTTGATTTGTATTCCCATAACTATCTTGTTTTATACTCAGAGTTGTGCTTGGTGAGGAGTATTAAGGACATATATTTATATCCAATCATACCTTCGAATGGGTGCCAACACTAGCTGAGCCGACTTGTAGCAGAGAGAGGGTCAACTTGAACACTTGGGAGCTAAAAATCAATATTCAAAATTTTAATTTTTTTTTCTTTTGATAAATACAAAAATTTGAATTTCTTATGCTTTACATGAACAATTACATCAATATGAAGACTAACCAGAGCCACAAATTCAACATTTGGTAATCATGATATTTTATTTTTAATGCCATGGCTGAAAAATGTTGGAAATTTAACCCTGAAATGAAAAAATGGTACATCGCCACTTTTCAAAATTAACATGAAAATCATGATTTGATGCAACCTCCAATCAAACAAGAACTCAATAATGTTCTTGTTAAGTTGGTAACAACTTTGTATAACTATAATTAAAAGAAGGGATTTTAAAAATTATTGAGATTTTAGTGGGGAAGATCAATCATAAGGAAATAATGTACTATGTAAAAATTCCATTTTAGTGTGCAAAAATATCATGTATATTGGCATGTTATCAAAGGTTTCATGCAACCATTTACCTAAAAAAATTTCCAACGGAAACTTGTCTACAGAAAATATGGTGAGTTTGGTTCTAGAAAATTACCTTAAGAAGGAACGAAAGAAAAAAGGAAATATGTTAATACAGATGACCCAAAAACCAACAGGTCAACTTGACGAAAGCCCTAAAAAGGACCTTCGGATAACTTGACACCACACAATATAATTTAATTTAAAACAACCATAAATTAAACAAATGTCCACGGGGTTGCCAACTCCGCTGTGTGGACTCCAACTGTGCTTGGCTCGTGGTTTATTACACGTCAACAACTATTAAATAGGTGGATGTACATCCGACCTTTGGGTTTCGCGGCAACTGACTTCACATTAAACATTTCTCCACTCGAGGTCTGGTGTATTCAATGCACTCCGGGTTATGTGCTCTTTCCCTGTTTGTAACTTTTGCTCTGGCGCTCTTTGCTTTGTTATGTCGACCGACAATGTGTAGGGAGGGTTTTGGAACTTGTCACTGGTTTTCTGAATCGGCGAGATGGTCTGTGCAAACCACGCAATTCCTCCAGCAATGGTAAGCTTCCTCCTGTGTATTCCACTGTTGGTTTTTCGTTTCGGTCGTCGGCTTCTATTCTGTTACGTTTCGCTCTGTCAGTGCTTACATTCACGATTACTGTGTATTTGCTTGCTTCCGGTGACAACCTTCAGGTTTCTTCTCGTTTCAAACGCCTCTAGTTATGCGTCTCTGTTCTTTGGTGAGGTTTCTGTGGCTAACTTCGACCAACTGTCGATTCCTTCTACAGGCACGCCCAATCCGAGCTTTCCTTGTCGACTGGGCAGTCTACGGAGACGAACAGGTATTCTTCTTCTCCAGTTCCAAACCTCGCCGCTTTACTCCGCCATTCTAACCTTCGCTGCCCCTTTGTGAGCAGGAATCATGGCTTCTCGAAACCCTGGATTTTCTTGTTTTTTCCCAGCTTTCTTGGTGAGTTTCACTTCAAATATTTAACCCTAACTGTTCACAGTTTATTCGTTCTTCACTTGCTATCGATTCCTGTTAATCCGTGCTAATTTGTTGTTGTTGGTTTATGTGTAGGTTCCCTCCGTCAGTTGGAACCCCGGCTCGTTCTTGCTGAACTTCAAACCCTCCGGTAGGGTTGCCTTCTCCTTCAGTCCTGTGTCTGGTCCTATGTTCAGAGTTCCTGGCTGTTGATTCTATTGTTTCGTTGCGCCTGTAGGCTGCAAGTCTTTCACAGGAATGGAAAGTCGCTATGTTTTAGATGTTCATAGGTTTCTTTGTTCAACTAGGTGGTTTCACTAGTTTTTCGAACCCTGACTCGGGTTATGTAATATATTCGTCCTTCCTGTTTGTTACTCTGGATGAACTCTGTTCTTTTTATAAAATAAGCAAGAATGTTTTTCGTAGATTTGTGAAAGAAAATTATAATTGCTTCAGCGCGACATGGACTCACCTGGTAATTAGTAGAATGCTTCTTCTGGTTTTCCTGACTGTGTCGAATAGCAAATTATTCCGTATGTTATATGGTTGTAGACCTCGGCTCCGTTACTCTGTTCCTGTCAATAAGTAACACAAGGGAAAAAACAAAGTTTCTGTTTCTTTTCCACACACTGTCACACATTCAATAGATTCCAATTCTCATATGTATCATTTTAATTATCATGCACACATGGCTGTTACATATCATTCGAACTGAAAATTTCACACTTAATTTCTCAGTATAAAGAAAAATAACTAAAATAGTCTACAGGTCTTGGCAGACAGATAATTTCTGGTTTCTATTCTTGTTTTCCAGATTATCTCTTTTTCTCTGTTATCTTGAGGGAAGAAATCGAACCCCTCACCTGTTTGCATGGTTGTTTAAATATTACAATTGAGATTCAGTTTCCAAGATTCAGTTGAAACTGTCAACCGAATGAACCTAACTTATTTTGTCAGTTCTTTTTTTCTTGTAAACAAAAAGTAAACAGCTAGCTAATTAATTAACTACATAAAAGTTTGTGTTCCTAATCTGATTGTCCTTGTGTAACTTAACAGTAAATGAAAATAACTTAAATAATAAAAAGAAACCACAGGTTCCAACACCTGTCCATAACCACATGTCAATCACCCAGACAGTTAGCCATTCTCTGCCTCTTCTGAGCTGGATGCTCCTGCATCAGGCTCCCGGGGTGGCAAAAAGTCATGGCTCCGCTCCATGAGATCCTCGACTGAAAAACCTGCTTCCTGAATCTGTGTCGCGTCAAGCCACGAACTGTCCTCAATTGGACGGTTCTTCCACTTGACCAAATATCGCAGATATTCCTTCCTACGTGTGCGTCTGGCTACCTCTGTGTCGAGAATACTCTCGATCTCAAGGGGCTGTGCCAAGGGCATCTGTCTCATCCAAGAACTTCCATCGTATTCCGTGTCCCGTGTTGAACTCACTGTTGTGTCATCTGTAGGATCAGCCACATAAGGAAATAGATCCGCCACGTTAAAGATAGGCGAGATTCCTATGCCTGGTGGCAACTGCAGTTCATATGCATTTGCAAAAAACTTGCGAATGATTTTACAGGGTCCAATCTTTTTGTATTTCAGCTTATTATATTCCCGTTTTGGAAAACGCTCCTTGCGCAAATGCGCGAGGACTTCATCCCCAACATTAAATTGAACTTCCCATCTTCTTGAATCAGCTCGCTGCTTGTATTTTTGACTGCTGTCCTGTAACTTCAGCTTCACTTGTTCATGTAAGTCGCTCATTGCTTGGGCAAAGTCTTCCCCGTCAGCACTACGTTTTTCGAGCTTTCCCAGATCTCGTAACTCATGCACTCCGCGAGGATGCATGCCATACAAAATCTGGAAGGGACTGTAACCCGTGCTGCGATTCGGAGAATCGTTGTATGCGAACTCCGCCTGAGCAAGCACGCGGTCCCACATCCGTGAATTTTCGCCAATTAAGCTCCGCAGCAAGTTTCCCAAGCTCCTGTTCACCACTTCAGTTTGTCCATCAGTCTGTGGGTGGTAAGCGGAGCTGAACTGCAACTGCGTGTCCAACTTCTTCCACAGGGTTCGCCAAAAATGTCCGGTGAACCTTACATCCCTGTCAGAAACGAAGGATTTTGGTAGACCATGTAATCTAACAATCTCTGTGAAAAACAAGTGTGCTACGTGAGTAGCGTCACTGGTTTTCCTGCAAGGTATAAAATGTGCCATTTTCGAAAACCGGTCTACCACCACCATCACTGAATCGAAGCCTCACTGAGTTTTTGGTAATCCCAAGACAAAGTCCAGGCTGACCGAATCCCATGGTCTGCTTGGGATGGGCAGTGGCATATAAAGGCCTGCATTCTAGCTGTGGCCCTTCGCTAATTGACACGTTTTACACCTGCTCACGTACCTCTGTACGTCACGTCGCAATTTCGGCCAAAAATAAAAATGCTCAACCTGTGAAACTGTTTTGTCTATACCGAAATGTCCGGCTAGACCCCCACTATGCTTCTCCCTGACAATGTTTTCCCGCATTGAACAATCGGGAATACACAACTGTCCTCCCTTAAACAATAATCCCTCCTGTAGATTGTAATCCAACCACGGACTACTATTCCTTAACAAGGGATTTTGACAAGCCTCATAGGCCTCCTTAAACTCTGCATCTGATTGATACAGTTCTCTCAAGTGCTCAAAACCCAGCACCTGCACCATGCTCTCCTGCAAGAGTAAAACTCTTCTGCTTAGCGCATCTGCTACCTTGTTGGACTGTCCGCTGATATGTTTCAACACAAAGGTGAAACTCTGCATATATTCTACCCACTCTGCATGTTTGTGGTTCAACTTGTGCTGCTGCATAACATACTGCAAGGCAGAATTGTCAGAAAACAATACAAATTCATTTCCTAACAAATAGTGCCTCCAGTGCTTCAAGGCTTGAACAACCGCATAAAATTCCTTGTCGTAAGACGAATACTTCTGCCTGCTGTCATTCAACTTCTCACTGAAATAAGCTACCGGTCTGTCCTCCTGACTAAGCACTGCTCCAATGGCTGTACCGCTGGCATCACAACGAACTTGAAAAAGTTTGTTGAAATCCGGCAACCTCAAAACCGGCCTCTCAGTGATCTTTTTTTTCAAAGTTTGAAAACTGCTCTCTGCTGCTTCAGTCCAGTAGAAAGGCTGATTTGCCTTCTTAATTGTGTCCAACATAGGTGCACAGATCCCGCTAAAATTCCTGATAAACTTCCTGTAGAAGCTTGCTAAACCATGAAAACTTCAAACTTCGAACAAGCTCTTCGGAGATGGCCAGCTTACAATTGCTGCAATCTTTTCCGGATCCATCTTCAATTCATTTTCTGCAATTACAAACCCCAAGTAAACCAGTTCTTTCTGAAAGAAAGTACACTTTTTCAGGTTAATCAGCAGCTTGTTCTGCTGTAAACTTCTCAAGACACTCCGCACATGTCGGAAATGTTCCTCCTTTGTTTTACTAAAAATCAGTATATCGTCTAAATAGACAATCACAAATTTCCCTATAAACTCCTTAAGTACTTCATTCATCAGTCGCATGAATGTACTGGGAGCATTACTTAACCCGAATGGCATCACCAACCATTCATACAGCCCTTCATTTGTCTTGAAAGCTGTCTTCCACTCATCCCCCTCCCGGATTCGAATCTGGTGATAACCACTCTTCAAATCAATCTTCGAAAAATATGCTGCCCCACTCAAACAGTCCATCATGTCATCCATTCTCGGTAATGGAAACCTGTACCTAATCGTAATCTTGTTGATGGCTCTCGAATCTGTACACATCCGCCATTCACCACCTTTTTTCGGGGCTAACACCGTTGGGACTGCACAAGGGCTCATGCTCTCTCTGATCAGCCCTTTATCAAGCAATTCCTGCACCTGTTTCTGTATTTCCTCATGATCTTTCGGGCTCATACGATAAGCTTCTTTATTTTGTAAACTCGCCCCAGGTATAAAATCAATACAGTGACTGATGCCTCTCTTGGGAGGTAATTCGTCCGGAAGATCATCCACTACAATATCTCCAAATTCCTGTAACATCTGTTGTATCTCCTCTGGTAAATCTGAAATATTAGTGTGCAGTACCACTGTCCTTGGTCTCCTTACCACAGCAAAATTCACATCACTGTCCTCTATCTGTTTTAAGAACTCTTTTCCTCCCAGCAGTAGTGCTTTTACCCCACTGGCTTCTGCTGTACCTTCCTCTTTAATGGGTACAAGTGTATGTTTGATTCCATCTTTAACAAACTTATAACAGTTAGTTTTTCCATCATGAATTACCTTCCTGTCAAACTGCCAAGGCCTTCCTAGTAGGATATGGCAGACATCCATTGGCATAACATCACAAACAATCTTGTCTTTATACCTGCCAATCTGGAACTCCACCTCGCACTGTTCATCAACCAATAGTTGATGTCCCTTCTGCAGCCACGACACTTTGTAAGGAGTGGGATGTTTCAGCTTTTTCAATCCCAGCTTCTCTACCATTTCCGTGGCCACCAGATTATCCGTACTCCCACTGTCAACAATCAGTTTGCAGCACTTCCCATGTGACTTGCATACTGTCCGGAACAAAGCTTTCCGTTGATCCGGGTCCACCACCTCCTTTGCTGGTTTCAACAGCACTTTATTTAGCACCAATGCTTCACCGGTTTCTGGTGCATTCTCTACTTCCTGTGGCGGTATCTCTGCCTCCTCCGGCTGGGCAACATAGGCTCCTCTTCCACCTGTTGGTTCACCTTCAGGACATTCATACGATTTGTGCCCCCACTTGTGGCACCGATAGCACTGGACAGTCCCTCTGCCCCGACCATTTCCTCGCCCTCGCTGGGCTGGTCGTCCCCCTCTAGTGCTGTTGTCCTTTTCTGCTGTTCCTGCAGACTTGGAACCACTACCTTCTTCACTGGAACATGTACCTCTGCCTCGGCCAAAGGTCTTTCCCTTCCCTCTGCCAGATCCACCTCCTCTTCTGGCATTCTGCTTCCTGTTTATTTTTTCTTCTGCCTTCAAAGCAAACTGATATGCTTCGTCCAAGGTTCTGGGGGAGAGAACCCCAATTTCATCCAATATCTCCCCTCTCAGTCCATTCACAAACCTTGCTGTCTTCTCGGGGGTATCCTCCATATACCCTGCTCTCAGATTCAATTTGTAAAACTCTTCAGTATATTCCTTAATCGTCATTCCCCTCTGTCTCAAATTCTGTACCTGTCTGTACAGCATAATCTGATAGTCTTTCGGCAGAAATTTCTCTTTCAGCTTTGCCTCCATTCTGGCCCACTTCTTTATAGGTTGTTTGTGTAACCTTTTTCTTTCTGCCTGAATGATGTCCCACCACAAGGACGCGTGTCCCTTCAACTTCGTGGCAGCGAACTTCACCTGCTTGTCCTCACTGGTTTCCTCAAATTCGAAGTATTTCTTTACTTCACTCAACCAGTCTAGCAACACGTCCGCTGACAGACTCCCATCATAAGTGGACAGTTCATGTCTTGGTTTATGACTGGACAGCAAAACCGATTTCAACAACCTGAGTTTAGGTGTCACCCCTTCGAACTCATCTTCCGGTTCTGCCACATCTTCATCACTGTCATCTGCGGGGTTCCTTCTTTCCCCGGCTTCTACCGCTGCTAATCTTTCATGTAAGACCCGAATTTCTTCCCTTAGTCCGTCTTCCGCTGCTCTGCGAATGGCTCTTCCTCTCCCTCTTCCTCTCCTGCCAACCTCCATTTTATTTCTGTTCCCTGCAACTCTGCTCCGATACCAATTTGACGAAAGCCCTAAAAAGGACCTTCGGATAACTTGACACCACACAATATAATTTAATTTAAAACAACCATAAATTAAACAAATTTCCACGGGGTTGCCAACTCCGCTGTGTGGACTCCAACTGTGCTTGGCTCGTGGTTTATTACACGTCAACAACTATTAAATAGGTGGATGTACATCCGACCTTTGGGTTTATGACAGCCTGACTTCACAGAACTGGGTTGGATACTCGAGTGGTGTATTCAATGCGCTCCGGGTTATGTGCTCTTTCACCCGCTTTTGCCAACTGCTCTGGCGCTCTTTGCTTTGTTATGCCCACGACCGACAATGTGTGCAGGGAGGATTTAGAACTTTCATCCTTGGTTGTACGAATCGAGCGAGATGGTACGCCTGGGCAGCGCAATTCCTCCATTAATGGTAAGCTTCCTCTTGTGTTCACTTGTTGGTTTTCGTTTCGGTCGTAAACTTCTATTCTGAATACGTTTAACTACAAAACTTGCATACATTCTGAGTCTTTGTGTATTTTCTTGCTTCCGGTGACAACCTTCAGGTTTCTTCTCGTTTCAAACGCCTCTAGTTATGCGTCTCTGTTCTTTGGTGAGGTTTCTGTGGGTAACTTCGACCAACTGTCGATTCCTTCTACAGGCACGCCCAATCCGAGCTTTCCTTATCGACTGGGCAGTCTACGGAGAAGAACAGGTACTCTTCTACTCCAGTTTCAAACCTCGCCGCTTTACTCCGCCATTCTAACCTTCGCTGCCCCTTTGTGAGCAGGAATCATGGCTTCTCGAAACCCTGGCTTTTCTTGGTTTTTCCCAGCTTTCTTGGTGAGTTTCACTCCAAATACTTAACTCTAACTGTTCACAGTTTATTCGTTCTTCATTTGCTATCGATTCCTGTTAATCGACGCTAATTTGTTGTTGTTTGTTTATGTGCAGGTTCCCTCCGTCAGTTGGAAACCCCGGCTCGTTCTTGCTGAACTTCAAACCCTCCGGTAGGGTTGCCTTCTCCTTCAGTCCTGTGTCTGGTCCTATGTTCAGAGTTCCTGTCTGTTGATTCTATTGTTTCGTTGCGCCTGTAGGCTGCAAGTCTTTCACAGGAATGGAAAGTCGCTATGTTTTAGATGTTCATAGGTTTCTTTGTTCAACTAGGTGGTTTCACTAGTTTTTCGAACCCTGACTCGGGTTATGTAATATATTCATCCTTCCTGTTTGTTACTCTGGATGAACTCTGTTCTTTTTATAAAATAAGAAAGAATTTTTTCGTAGATTTGTGAAAGAAAATTATAATTGCTTCAGCGCGACATGGACTCACCTGGTAATTAGTAGAATGCTTCTTCTGGTTTTCCTGACTGTGTCGAATAGCAAATTATTCCGTATGTTATATGGTTGTAGACCTCGGCTCCGTTACTCTGTTCCTGTCAATAAGTAACACAAGGGAAAAAACAAAGTTTCTGTTTCTTTTCCACACACTGTCACACATTCAATAGATTCCAATTCTCATATGTATCATTTTAATTATCATGCACACATGGCTGTTACATATCATTCGAACTGAAAATTTCACACTTAATTTCTTAGTATAAGGAAAAATAACTAAAATAGTCTACAGGTCTTGGCAGACAGATAATTTCTGGTTTCTATTCTTGTTTTCCAGATTATCTCTTTTTCTCTGTTATCTTGAGGGAAGAAATCGAACCCCCCACCTGTTTGCATGGTTGTTTAAATATTACAATTGAGATTCAGTTTCCAAGATTCATTTGAAACTGTCAACCGAATGTACCTAACTTGTTTTGTCAGTTCTTTTTTTCTTGTAAACAAAAAGTAAACAGCTAGCTAATTAATTAACTACAGAAAAGTTTGTGTTCCTAATCTGATTGTCCTTGTGTAACTTAACAGTAAATGAAAATAACTTAAATAATAAAAAGAAACCACAGGTTCCAACACCTGTCCATAACCACATGTCAATCACCCAGACAGTTAGCCATTCTCTGCCTCTTCTGAGCTGGATGCTCCTGCATCACAACTTATGGAAAATGAGTGAAATTGAAATGAGTAGATTCTGACATGAAGTCATAAGGATTAAAATATAAGGAGTTCCATGCCTCTCCTAAGTAGAGTCTCAAATATCAATTGATCGTAACTCAAGGGTTAGATAAAATTAAGTTTATAGGAGGAAAATTAGCAAACAAGGACTGATTTAGTAATTTAATTCCTTAATAATTCCTAATTTTGCATCCATTCACAAAATGATAGTTTGGACTTCAACGATAAATTAAGATAGCCTATCCTTATATAATATGGTATAAAATACTTAAGGGGATTAAAGAGGGATGGATGTGATGTATATTAAAAAGGGTTTTGGGGAATTCATACAATTCCCTTAGGGAAATAGAATGATCCATCTCAATATATCCAATAAATAAATCTATATATGTGGGATATCCATCAAAATTTGTGTTTTTTGTATTTTTTAGGTTGATGATTAGTTCTAATTCCACTCTATAACATACCCAACCCCCTATTTTCTGATTCAATGATTGGGAACTCTGGTTGTGAGATTTTCGACAATACAAATTTTATTAAGATATGCTCATTTGAATATTTTCACCCTTAACACCAATAATTAATCACCTTACATTAAATTTAAATTATTATTTGATTAAAGACTTAATATATTTTAGGTCATATAATCATATTGATTAATAGAAATAATTAAAATACATTTTACTAGCACTACCATTAAGTTGTTAAATTATCTATGTGCACTGTTTCCATTTAATTTAAATTATTTTTTTCTAAACAACTTAATATATTTAATCTCATATAATCATATTGATTAATAAGAATAATAAAATACATTTATTAACACCATAATTAATTTGATAAATTACCCATATACATAATTTCCTAACTCCAAAATTTTAATCGACTATTGGTGAAATCCAAAACTTACCCATGTAAAACTTTCACTATGAAGTAATCACTTCGTTGACCGATATGGTCTCATTAGCCATCAGATAAACTTGTTGATTTTCCAAAGTGAAACCCAAAGTATTTTCTTTTGTTTACCCTAATAAGCTCATTGGCATTGGATAAATTTTATGGGTTATCAACGTGAAACCCAAAATATTTAGTGAAGTGTTGATGGAGTCAAACTTTTGTTGATTCCAAAAGAGTTCATCAGCCATTGGCTAACAAAAGTTGACATTTTTACCTGCTTTGGTGCATTACCAAAGTGAAACCCAAAATATTTCGTGTATTACCAATGTCAAACTTTTGTTGATCCTAATGAGCTCATGATAATTTTGATAAGTTACCAAAGTGAAACCTTAAATATTTTTCTAATTTCAAATGGTGTTAAAATTTTGCTGATTCCTAATTTTTCTAAGGAAGACTTATCTTGTAGAATTGATATTACCATAATTTATCACATTTACTTAAGTAAAATAGAATTCTTACCACCATCTACTCACTCTAAAATTTATGCAAACATTGGTTCATGCACATAAGAACTTATATAGTTGAAGTTTCAATTTGAAATCCTAATAGTTTGGAAACTCTTGAAATTATTCATATGTCATAATCATATGAACAAATTTTCACTATAAAAAATTAAACATTGTAACTTTCATACTCCCTTTAACCAAGTTTTCTACTATTATACGAGTCTATTACTTATACAAAGATTTGGGTCATGCATTAGTATATGTTTAATATAACTATGCACTTACACTTCTATAGGTTTTATTGAGATTTATAGCATGTCAGGCTTATTTCTCATAAAATATCAAAGGTTCAAATTATACCACACCCAAACATGGGAGGAAACAAATAATGCACATGTTCACCTTTTGGATCACCATACCAAATTTCATGACAGTATAAAACATGTAACACATTCTAAATTTCATACAACATACATTTTTCATATCTATTACCAACAAAAATTTAGAGAGAAAATGAACAAATAATCGTAGGAATCAGAGGCAATACTTATCTGAAGTTTCAAGATGTCAATTGACTTGGGAAGGATCCATTTCCACCTAGTTGTAGCTAAAATTGCGTGAATGATCTCTACACCTTTCCACCCCCTAGCAACGTTATGATACCACAAGGGGAAACTATAAACACCCAAAAAAATGGGATTAGTGAAGGAAATTGTCATTTACAAGAACAAACACATTAGAGAAATGTTTTGCTTGTTGAGCCAAGGGTCTTCGCAAAGTCTCAAAATCCTCTCATATAGCCAACATGGAAATACAAAAATCCCTTCATTTCGCTACAGTCCCTCGATGATTTCCTTTCCAAATTCCTATCATGTTGGCCCAAAATGCATAAATTTGTTACCCTTATTACTCATCTAAGTCCTAGAGTTCTTTAGGGTGTAATGGTGATCCAGGTGGATATTGGTGGCCACCCACTTATTTCACCTAAACCTCTAGTTAGTTTCATGAGTTTCCCTTTTAATAGCAACATTTACTACTTTTAGCAGTTTTTCGGGTCCTAAACTTCCGGAATAGTTTTGACCCCATAAACAGTGTTTTTTTGAGGTCTACAGCAGGCCAATTGCCATAGGCATGGGCCTATAGCAAAACCTATAGTACTTAGAGATATATTTCCAATGATATATCGTACACGCCAAACGAAGATAATATGGCCAAGTTATGACCCCGGGAAGTTGGGTGCCCAACTAACCCCAACGGGGCCCACAAACTCTTCATGTTTCATCTCCTGGGGTTAGGGTTTTGGTTTCTTAGGTTTTTCCTATGTTGTTAAATAATAAAAAGGCCCTTGAATCTCATTGCAACACAGTTCAGAGGCTTATAGCTGCCACATCTCTTCTCATAGATAAGCTACCAACACCTTAGCAAGTTTATTTACATTATTTATGTAAGCATATTTCATTTATTTGATATTAATGAAATGAAGTGTTATTTTTGTTTTATCTCTATGTTTATGTGTATTTCTATATTTCGTGCATAAGTTGGGATCAAATGTACATGCAAAATCTATTTCTAGAGAGCTCAATACACACCAACAATGTTCTAATTCACAATCGACACTTTTATGGGTGTATTTGTAACCCAAATATTTGTATAAACCCTTAGAGTATTCTAGAAAACTTTCCACTCAAAAATGTTCACTCTCTACTCACTAAAATCGCCACTTCACACACCAATGTGTCTATATTCTCTCTAGGTATGGTCCAAATGAACTTGTGGATGTTCAATCCTTGAATTTTGAGATGAGTACCTGTTCATATTGCCCAATGATTTCTGAGAATACTCTACAATCACTAGTCAACCTTCATATATGTGGAAAGTGGTTTCTTTAGCTACCCATTGCTTCATTTAATGAATTATGGATTGGTGGGAAAACAAGGTAACAAGATTTTAAATTCTAATTATGGCATATATCACTAGGTCAGGTTCTTATGGCTATAGAAGACATTGTGAATTTCCCATAACTACCTCACAAATTCCCACCCATGGTATCATAGTTTGTATCAGTGCTCACATTTTCATTCGATTACTCAACATATTTAATTATGAAATAAATAGTTACATATGCATAATTTTTAATCACCCAGTTTGGTTCATCACAATAATGACATTTATATACCAATGAGAGTTATAAAATACCATTAGCATACTTAATTACAATTAATTTCAATTTTAACCTAGTGTTAAGATAGGGATATTACAATACCCTCCCCTCTAAAGGAAAACCATTGTTGGCGTTCACACCAAATCTTGGAAATTATTCTTTGATTGCAACAACACCATCCTAGGTGCTCTCTTTTACTACAACAACATTTCTAAATGCTTCCTTGTGTTGGAATATTGGTCTTGTTTATCTATTATTCCTTATCATTGAGCCAACCTTGTCTGCCACATCTAGACCTTTGGTATTCCTTCAAATGCTCAATAGCATTTATTAATGAACAATAATAGTAAAAGACTTTTTCCATGCATAAGCATTTTCCTGAATTTCAAAAATCAAGATAAAATATTTATTCAAACAGAATACTTATTTGTATGTTTTCATTATGGATTTATACAATTTCTACACTTTCCATTGGTTATTAAAAGTAAATTTTCACAATATCTTGGTATTTTGGTTACAAATACATATATCACTTCATTCCCTTCATAAATTTGGATTAGTGGTATAAAATAATTTTGCTCTTTATTTATTTGTTTTTTCATGTTCCCAATGAGGTCGAGATATAAGGAGTTGGGACTCAAACTGCTTGATCCCTTGCAATATTGTCCTCGCCAACCATGAAGGCCTCCCATGGTGGAAGAAAAGAAAGATGGGGGATTAGGATAGCCTATTAAACTATTGCTCGAGAAATCCCTCAAGCAACACATGAGAGATATGATAGTTAATTTTTCCCACATCCTTCGACAAATTCCATTAAGTTTATCCCCCTTCAAAGTACAAGTTAATTTTGATATTCCTATATTTGAAGGCAAGATATATGTGGATTCTCTAGAGAAATGGTTGTCTCCTAGAAGAGTATTTTTCAATCCAAAAAAAAATTGATAGAGAAAATATTACCTTTGCACTCATTAAGGTTGACCCTTGTGTCAAGGATTAGTGGGAAACTTACCATGAGAAAAATGCCATAGAGGAATATACATTGTTTTCAATTGCACCCACTTAGGACACTTTTAGGGATGTTTTTAAGGAACAATGTTACCCTGTTAGAAGCTACAAAGACTAGTACATGAGATGGACCACGCTATGGTGATAGGGATAAATCAATGCCAAAGTTCACAAATATCTTTCATATCTTATGTACCAAGCGGATATCAAAGACTCTAAGAAACATATGGTGCTCAATTACAATGGTTTTCTGCACATATACATCCAGAAAAAAATGGATTTCCTGGAAATCAGCTCACTTGGAACAACATATCGATATGTTTTCATAATTTATAAAAAAATTAAATAGAAGAAGCGATACTTTGGATCTATGAATCCTTCACAGTAGAAGAAAGGAAAGGGCATCCCTAAATCACATAGAAATGAACATATCTAGGGTGGACCGCCCTAGAATAACCCATCTAAGTTGAAAACAAAGAATGGTAATCAGAAGACGAAGAAAGGAATAGGAAAGTGGTAAAAGTTCCACAAGATCTCCTCTCATAAAATTGATGCATGTCATGCAAGGAACTCATTGGCGTTGGAACTAAAATCATCATATTCAGGAATTGGTTTCAACTCTAAACAGAACCTTGAGAAGAGGAAATTTTGTGAAACCAACTCCAGAAATAGAAGAAAAGAGATATCAACGCCATAGAAATAAGCCACTTCGAGGGGGCAACCTCCAATACATTACATGAATGAACAATTCTTGGATGATGAAAATTAAAAAACCTCCTTTCTATATATAGGAGTCCATAGGCCCACAATGTAATCCTAGTGGGGCCACAATCTAATCCTATCTGACCTAAAAATAATAATTTAAGGGCACAATAATAACAATATGGGGGTTACAAGGGTACAATAATAACAGTAAGGGAGTTACACTAACAAAAATAAGGGACTATAATAGTAATATAGGGACCTAACATGCCCCTCTCCTTCAAAAAAGTGTTGTCCTCAATGCTTGAGTAGCTCTGGGTGCTTCTGTATAAAATTCTCATCCTCCCATGTGGAGTCTTCAGTGGGTGATTTCTTCCACTTGATGAGATACTCTGAACTTGATCGATCCCTTAGATGTTGAGTTCTGGTTTCCGTGACCTCTTCAGGTTCCAATATGATTTTTCCTTCCTCATCAGGTTCTGGCAATATTGTTTGAACTAGAAGATTTTCACCTATAACCTTCTTTAAGCATGAAACATGGAAAATTGGATGCTCTCATGAAGAAGCAGGAAGCTCCAATTTATATGCCATAGTACCAATCTTTTTCAACACCTTGTAAGGACCATAGTACTTTGGCGATAATTTATTATCCTTCTTAGCTTGCTTGAGGGACATTTGTTTGTATGGTTGTAGCCGTAAAAATACCCAGTCTCCTACATCAAAACTTCTCTCGCTGCGATGTTGATCTGCTTGTTGTTTCATTCGATTTTGTGCCAAATTCAAGTTGTCCTTTAAGAGTTGGAGAACTTCTTGTTGATGCTCGATGTGATATTCCACTGCTTGAACCTTTGAATTTTCTCTTAAATATGATGTTATGGATGGTGGATGATATCCATAAAGTACCATAAATGGGGTCATTTTTGCTGCAGTATGGAAGGAAGTGTTATACCACCATTCAGCGAGAGGTAAACACTTGGCCCATTGTCTTTGTTTATCAGATACAAAACAACGAAGATATCCTTCCAAACATTTATTTACTATCTCAGTTTTACCATCAGATTGAGGATGATAAGATGAGCTATGAGCTAATTGAGTACCCAAACAAGAAAATAACTCCGTCCAAAAATTTCTAGTAAAAATGGGATCTCTATCGCTCACAATAACCCTTGCATTTCCATGTAGCTTCTGAATTGTGTCCATAAATTTAGTAGCAACTGTACGTGCTTTAAATGGATGAGATAATGCACAAAAGTGTGCATACTTGGTAAGTCTATCAAATACCACCATGATGACACTCTTTCGTTCGGACTTAGGTAAACCTGTGATAAAATCCATTGAAATCTCCTCCCAACTTTGACTTGGAATGGATAAAGGTTGTAGAAGACCCGGGGTCTTAATTTTCTCAACTTTATTCTACTGGAAAACCAAACATTCCGCCACAAAATTTTGAATATCAGATTTAAGGCCATCCCAAAAAAATTATTTCTTCACCCTGTGGTAAGTTTTTAAAAATCTTGAGTGTGCTCCTAAAGGAGAAGTGTACAATTCCAAAAGAATATTTTGTTTTAGTTGGGAATTCTTACAAATATATAAGCGATCTTTGTACCATAAGGAATCATTTTTCCAACTAAATGTATCAGATGTACTAGGATCTTGCTGCAACTTTTGAATGAGTGTCCATACATCTTTGTCCTTCTTCCATTCATCTCTTGCTTCGGTTATCCAATACGGTTGGATAATAGAAATGGCACAAAGCAATGCTTCCACCTCTTCATTCTTTCTTGAGAGTGCATCTGCAACAACATTAAGCTTTCCTTTTTTGTAGATTATTTCAAAGTCATAACCCAACATCTTTGTGACCCATTTTTGCTGCTCTTCTGAAGATAGCTTTTTTTCCAAAAAGTGTTTAAGACTATCATGATCAGTTTTTACCTTGAAGTGTCTTCCCATTAGGTAAGTTATCCATTTCTTTAGTGCATGCAGTATTGCTAACATTTCCTTCTCATAAATAGGTTTCTGTAAATACTTTCCTTTGATTGGACGACTTTCAAAAGAAATGGGTCTTCCTTCCTGCATTAAAACAACACCAATTCCATTTCCTGAGGCATCACATTCCACGATAAAGGTTTTTGTGAAGTCTGGCATAGCTAAGACCGGTGCTAGGCACATTGCCTCTTTAAGATGTTCAAAGGCCTTAGTTGCTTCAGGAGTCCATGAAAATGCATCTTTCTTGAATAATGTTGTTAGAGGTGCTGCTATTCTCCCATAATTCTTAACAAACTTGCGATAATACCCTGTTAACCCGAGAAATCCTCGCAACTTCTTTATGGTTGTGGGGACTTTCCATTCCTTAATGGCTTTAATTTTGTTAGGGTCTACTTTAACACCCTCGTGAGATACAATATGACCCGGATATTCCACCTCTTGTACTCCAAAGAAACATTTGGATGTTTTTGCATATAATTGTTTCTCCTGCAATAGTTTGAGCACCCTGTCAACATGTTGAACATGATCCTTCCAAGACCTGCTGTAGATTAGTATATCATCAAAAAATACTAGCACAAATTTTCTAAGGAAGGATTTGAAAATGGAATTCATCGACCCTTGAGATGTAGAAGGTGCGCTGGTAAGGCAAAAAGGCATGACAAAAAATTCATAATGACCCTCATGAGTTTGAAATGCTATTTTTGGAATATCTTCAGTCTTCATTCTAATTTGATGATATCCTGAATGGAGATCCAACTTGGTAAAATAAATTTCTCCATGTAATTCATCCAATAATTCATCAATCACAGGAATGGGAAATTTATCTTTAATGGTGAGCTTATTGAGCTCCCTATAATTGGGACACATGCGCCATGATCCATCCTTCTTGTGTACCAATACTACAGGAGCAGAGAAAGAACTTTTACTAGGTTGAATTATACCAGCCTCTAACATTTCTGCAATTATACGTTTAATTTCACTCTTTTGTACATAAGGATATATGTAGGGTCGGATGTTTAGAGGAACACTTCCTGGAATCAAATGAATAGCATGATCATGATCACGAATAGGTGGGAGTCCTTTGGGAGTAGCAAACACATTGGAATGATTTTCCAAGACTCTTTGGAGATCTGGAGAAATAGATGATTTTGATGTTGGAACTTCTAGTGAGCATAATTTTGCAATTACGCCTCGTTGTTATTTCTTCAAAAGATTTGTCATAACCTTAGCTTATTATCTTTCCTGGCTTCCCTGTGATACCCCGTAATTTGATTTCCTTTCCTTCCAAAAAACATTTCAAGAAAAGTTCTTGAAAATTAAAAGCTACCGTCCCCAAATATTGTAACCATTGTACTCCTAGTATGACATCAGCACCTCCCATCGAGATGGAAAGCATTGGACTATTCAATACATATTCCCCCATGGATAGCTTTATATTATGGCATTTTCCAGAGAAATTTATAGTTCCACCATTTGCAACCATCACTTGACATTCTGGTGCTGGGTATAGGAAACAATTCAATTCCTTGGCTACCTTACAATGAATAAAATTATGGGTACTACCGGAATCAATAAACACTATTACTTTTTTCTTCTTGATATGTCCTTCTATCTTGAGAGTTTGAGGAGTGGTAATTCCTGCCAATGCATTACACGATATGGTCGGACTCATTTCTTCCTCTTCTAGGGTTGGTTCCTGGTGTATATCCTCTTCTTGTTCATTTTCTTCTTCCTCTTCACAATCTATGTAAAATAATTTCTTCTTAGCACACTGTTACACAGCAATTTGTCACCGCCCCTGCCATTCCCCATCCCGCACATTGGAGGGCTCATTCCATGACTTATGAGAAAAGACAATACTTGAAAATACTTTCATTGCATCCCTCTGAAGATGAGCTTTCATTGCCCTGAAGACATCTCCCTACCAAAAACCCTAAAAATAGCTCTTTTTCCATTGGTGCATTTCCACAGTTCAGCCCTCGCGCCAAGGGGGAAAATCCTCCAAAGAGGGCATGCCAATTGGTGCTCTGTCAGAGAGCCGCACCCGCGCCAACCATATTAAGAGGTGTTTTTTAAAAATAAATGGCGGAAGTTTCGTCCTAAAAAATTCCTGGACTGATATCTATCTTGAGTTGGGAGGTTTGGCTACGGATTTCCATAGAGAGGAAGTGGTTTGCCACCTATCATGGAAGCTTCCTTGATTATAGGGCCAATCCCATAATTATAGGGATCCCAACTCCCCTTCCTCCATCTATAAAAGCTTGCTCATCTCCTTTGCAAGCTAATTCCCAAGAGCTTTCACATCCTTATGCTGCAAGAGCCTTCTTGATTTCCTTAAGGCCAAATCCAAGCAAGGAGACTATTGTCAAGTATCCGGAGAGAGAGGCTTGTCCCATCCTTGACAGGCTTTATCGAGACATGTTTTGCTGACAACCCGCCAAAGGAGAGTGTTGCGTCAAAGCCATGGTTGTATTCTTCTTTTGACTCATTAATGATAAGCGACTATTGGTTATGGTTCCACTCTTGTTCTTGATTATGTTCATGAGTTATGTCCTCTTCGACTGACATATAGTTGTATATACTGGATTTTATGCTTGCGTTTGTGTTGTTTCTTTCATGTGCAAGTGTCCGATCACGGAGATCGTGAGGATTGTGATCTGCCAGGGCAAAGGAACGAGAGCACCACCTCTTCTACAAATGACAGCGTTGGATTCCAGGTAAGCCTTCATCGCAAGTCGGTTTATTTGCAATTAGGAACCTACACTGTAGCGTGTTTGATTGTTGCTAGACCCGATCTGGGCTAGTAGGGATCGCCTTTGTCCGCAGAGGGGATTAACCTCTTCAACAATTTGGCGACTCCACTAGGGAATCAGCTTGTTGTTTGATTTGTAAGCTATAGACGGAGCCTGAAGTACAGCCAGATAGCCTTCGAAACACTTTTTCTCTGCATTAGCGGAGTAGATCAACGTTGCTTCAGTCCATCTCCAGTTTATTTTACGGACTGAACAACTTGGAGCACTGTCTTGTCTCTTCGCTTGATTCTTGATTCTGCTTGCTTGATCAACTCTTTGGGTTGGCTCTTTCTGTGAATTTGGCTTTTGGATAGCTTGATTGTCATTGGTCTGCTTGTTGGATTGCTCTTTTTTATTTTTGACTGGTAAAATCGATTGGCGCGGTTTTCAGCTTGACAGTCGCGCCCATTGGCGCAGGTTGCTAGTGTATTACCCGCGCCAATTCTATTCCGGTGCTAGTTTCAGCCTTACAGTCGCGCCAATCCTGTAAGGTACTAGGGTTTACTCTGTTTTGAGCTTTCTGAGCTTGATCTGTGTCTGTCTCGCTTTGAGCCTAGATCACATGGTTCATTTGAGTCTTGGAGATTCTCCTTGAAGTGGTGAGTCTGGTCTTGGTTGGGAGAAATTCTTTGTTTTTTCATTTTCAGGCATTAGCGCTTGTTTTCAGTTAGCAACCGGCACCAATTAGCCATTGGCGCTAGTTTTCAGTGAGCAAGTCGCACCAGTTGGCGCTAGTTGTCAATGTACAAGTCGAGCCAATTTTAGGGTGTATGAAAATTGAGATTTTTTCCCTAAATCCTTCACCAGTGTGTCTTTCCCTTCCGGTATTTTCACTATATGAGCATAGATTACATTGCTCATTGTTTGAAAAGTCTCCTCTCCATGATTGTTTGATGTAAAAGGGAATGAATGCCTTGTTTTGATCTCTTGCTTTGGAAGTCCTCTTTGTGTTTGACCTCATATGTCTTGTCGCCTTTTGAGGGATTTCGTGACAAAGTGTTTGAAACAATGATTTCATTCTTAATGTTTGTTTACATCTCTTTTGCATTCATCCTTCATTAAGGAGATTTTCGTTCTTTTAGTTTTTGTCTCATAGTTTGCTTTTCGTTTAAATGCATTAGATCACATTGCATCGAAAAGTATTTTTGAGATTTATCATTGGACTTAGATCACATTGTTTAGTGATTGAAAACTAAAAATCGCTTTGAGTGCATTCTCTTTCATTGAAAGCGTGCATTAAGTAGATTCTCATTTCATCGAAAAACGCATCGAGTGCATTCTTATCATTTGAAAAGAAAAGGAAATTGTGCATAGATTACAATTGCATAGTTTTCAGAAAAGAGAATCTTGCATAGATTACATTGCATAATTCGCTTCGTTGAATGTTTTAGAATACTTTTGGATAGTGAAAGTCATCTAGTTTGGAAAAGTTTCATTTTCAATTTTGTTGTTTGTTGCATCATTTTTTGAAGCTCTTCCCTTAACTAGATAGCATTCATCGAATTGAAAGTTTTCTTTTCTCATATAGCTGCATACAGGAGATTGTCATATGACATATGGTAGGGCCTTGAAACCGAAACATAATTGAAGATCAACCATAAAATTTAATCAATTTACCTAAGGAAGCATTGAAACATTAACGAAACATTTAGAGGTCTAGGTTAGAGATGTGTTCCGGCATCGTTAAACCTAGTAGCTGTCGTTCGCCTCTTGGCTTTACATAGCACTAGTACGGACTTGTGCTCCCCGTACTGTCGTGTATATAAATGGAGAACCCACTAGGTTTCAATCCTTTAATCCATAGGAAGCCGAGTCTGCTGCCCTATACCTGTGATACACCGGACACAGCATTCGGGGAGATTGCCTGCACGTACGTTAAGTCCTTGGTTGATTTCTCTTTCATTTTGAAACCAAGGTGTATATTGCAATTCACGGTTATTTGGTACACCCTTTGCCTAGTACTCCTGAGTAGTCATTTTGATCTTATTTGACTCCTTAAATTTGAAAAGATCATCAAGCGCTTGTCCTTTCATGCTTGTTTCCAATCTAAAAGCGATAGAGTCACCTTTTGCCTGTTTCTCAACTCTTAAAAGATGAAACGGTAGATTTTTTGTTTCAATGTTTTAAAAATTAACTACCCACGAAATATTCCTAGTTAAAGTTAGTTTCATTAGGGTGTTGTTCTGAAGATCGTTTCTGATGGAAGCTTTTCCAGAGTTCACCAACCAAGGAATCCCCTCCAATGGGAATCCTGGTCATTTTCCTCCTTTTGGAAATGTTGGTGCTCCTTATATGGCAACATTGTCCCTTCCTGGGTTAACTGTTGGGTTGCCTGTTTGGTTTTTTTCAACCTCTATGGTTCTGAATGTCTCAGCTACTGTTCAATCAATTCCTCCGCCTGAAAAACATCACGTTGATTCCAAGGTGGACCTCTCCCCTTATTCACCTATTTCTGCGTCCTCATCTTCTACTTCGCCTGGTGAAAGTCTGGATTCGAGTAACCAGGTGGCTAAGAAGAAGAAGAAGAAGTCTGATAAGAGAGAGGCTAAGGCTACAACTGCTGCTTCTAATGCACCTCCTCTTGATAAACCTTCCAACCCTCCACGGAAAGTCAAGTTCCCTTGCATGTTGTGCAGAGGAGACCATCTTCTTCGAGACTTCCCTGGCATTCCCAAGGTGCTTGAAGCATGGTCCAACGGTCGCCCGCCGTTTCCTTTGGCTTCTGGGAGTCAGGTTGGGGGCACGTCTTCGGCTGCTATTGGTAAGGCTCCTAAGAAGCAGGGTAAGATTACCAATCCCTGCAAGTTGTGTGAAGGAAACCATGCCATTCACCTTTGTCTGTATATGGATGAAGCCAAGCAAGTTTTGGACAACCCAACCGGTTCTACACCATGCCTTCCAGCTGGTTATAATCGGATTTCTTTGAGTCCTCCACCAGCTGATCCTACGATTGGTCAAGAGTCATCCTTGGTCGATCCTGCTCCCTCGGAAATTCAAATTCAGGAATCCATTCTCGACCAACCATTGGTCGTGGGATCGGTTGAGCTGGCCCCGTCTTCGGTGCACCAGGTCTTTTCCATTGAGAGTGGATCTCATCCCCCTCAGGTTCTTCTTGTTTCTTCAGATTCCTCAGACTTGGAAAAAGATTCTCCTGTCCCTATATCTCAAGAAGCTACTCCTCCGCCTCCCTTGATGGAGGTTCTGGAGGATACCCCTTCCACCTTTGAGATGGAGGTCGTGGAGGATGCTCCTTCTTCTTCTGTAACACCAGGGGAAGACCATCTCAGTTCAATGGTAGCCCCTCCAAGTAGTTTGGTCGCTTCCTTTGATTGGAGTCGATTTGTAGGGTACCGCCTTCCGTCTTATGTGCCTTTCGAGATCACAGTACAGGCTTTTGTTCTAGTCATACCCAGCACCATTATAGATGAAGGTGCATCTATTAGTGTTCTATCCTCAACTACCTGGCAAGCTTTCGGTCCGCCGCCACTTGCGCCTATTACGCAAAATCTGTTGGCATTTAACAGAAGAACGAGTCAACCGTTAGGGATCCTTCCAAGGTTACCTGTTGCCTTGGGAGGTAAAACCGTCCATATGGATGTGATGGTTGTTCCAGGCCCCTAGGATTTTAATCTGCTTTTGGGGCGCGATTACACCTATGCCATGGGAGCGCTTGTCTCCTCCCTTTTTCGTGTGGTTTGTTTTCCACATGAAGAATGAATTGTGACCATTGATCAGCTTTCATTCTTTGGTCCTGATGTGGCAACTGGCCCACCATCATCCCTTCCTGGTTTTTATCCAGCCATTGTATCTTCCCCACCGCAGGTCAACTATGTGGCTACCTACCCTGTGCTTGTACTCAGTGATAGTGCCGTTGTACATCGTGTGCTGGGGGCATTGGGTCCTGACTTCCAGGATGTTTTCCTTCCATCGGACGGGCAACTCTTGGAAGCGATGACTTCTTGTTCATTATGATGAGGTCGGTCAGAGCAGAGTTCCTTGTCTTGTGTTAAGCTCCTTAAAAAATGAAACAAGGTAGTCGAAGCAGAGTTCATTGTCTTGTGTCAAGCTCCTTAAAAAATGAAACAAGGTCATCGGAGCATGGTTCTTTTCCTGTGTCAAGCTCCTTAAAAAATGAAACAAGGTTGTCGGAGCACAGTTCGTTTTCTTGTGTCAAGCTCCTTAAAAAATGAAACAAGCTTGTCGGAGCATGGTTCTTTTCCTGTGTCAAGCTCCTTAAAAAATGAAATCAGGATTGGTCGGAGCATGGTTCCGTTCCTGTGTCAAGCTCCTTAAAAAATGAAACCAGGCACAGTTCGTCTTCTTGTGTCAAGCTCCTTAAAAAATGAAACAAGCTGGTCGGAGCATAGTTCCTTGTCTTGTGTCAAGCTCCTTAAAAAATGAAACAAGGGTGTCCGAGGATAGTTCTTTTAATGTGTCAACCTCGTTAAAATAATGAAACACGTTCCTGTTCAATTCTAGTCTTTGATAAGTTCTCGTAAAATACCAGTCAAGTCTTTTGATCTCGTAATTTGAACCTTCACTCCATCTTCCTTCCATATGGACTGAAGCTTGGGGGGCATGTACCTCGAATTGAGTCACCATGCTACGGCGCATGCTTACTTTTTCAAGCATAGTTTGTTTCCGTTTCAAGCTTGTGTAAAAATGAAACCGGTTTCAAGCATAGTTTATCTTTGTTTCAAGCTTGTGTAAAAATGAAACCAAATTCAAGCAGATTTTCCTGATTTCAAGCTTGTGTAAAAATGAAACCAACTTCAAGCAATTTTTTTTGATTTCAAGCTTGTGTAAAAATGAAACCATTACCATTTTACCCCTTGTGATTGCCATTTTATTAGCCTGTTTTTGTCAGATGAGCCTTGGTTTTCTCACTCCATCGTCACTATCTGCTTGGTCGATCTCTTGCCTTCACTTGGTTGTTTCACCCATTCCTGAGGAACCGTTGCGATGAGTGGTCTTGTTAGCCAGCCTCTTAACCTTTATTTTTTCAGAGCAGTTCCATCATTACCGAAACCAGTTGCTACCCTTTATACCACTCGTTCCTCCAGGAGGAGTCATCTTTCAGCTCTTTTCTGGCTCTCTAAACATGAAAAGATTGTCGAGTCCCTTGTCGTTTCGATCTCGTTAAAGTGGCTGCGAAACGACATCTACCCAGTATACGTTTACCACTTTTTCGGGCTGGGATAGATTATTTACGAAAAAGGAATGCCCTAGCCTATCACGACTAGGAGGTTTTCTCAAACATATTTTTCTACCTTTTTGGGTCTGAGAAACTATTTACGAAAAGGGACCATTGGAGTTTACTTTTCAGCTGTCTTTAAAAACTCTCTAAACATGAAAAGACACCGAGTTCTTCCTTTTTCAGACTCGTTAAACTCTGATGACATTGGATTCAGTCGTAATGACGTTATTCGAGTTTCTCCTTCCTAGGGCTCGTTAAATGTACTGGGTTGGATTCGTCCGAAGGACGGATTTATATGACAAGCATATGGTATCCTCTTCAAGTTTGTGTAAAAATAAAGAGGTACTCACCGAAATGGTGGGGAAAATGGAACCAACATCATTGTCGTGTCGGCAGTATGTCGCTCTTGAACATGGCACTTGTCTGCATTCATGTTGGGTTGGGGACATCTCATCTCGTTTTTCACTTGCCTCCATGGGTTTGGGTGATCCTGTAGAAATTAGCTGAATAAATCACTTATTCACTGAAGATTAACCTGGTCATATATCAATTTCGAATTGCATACATAACACATAACCTTCTTCTACAATTAATTGTCACATGCGGAAATAACAGAAGCAATCTCACATCAAATCAATCACACATTAACTCGGTATGTATGGGGAAAGCCTATAGCTGAAAACCCCGCAGCTATTGTGTATATTATAATGGAGAAATCAAGTAACCAAACAAGTACAATACTCCTCACAAGTACTCAGTACTCTCTCATGAAGTTACTCACAATCTAGCTTGGTTTTGAACAAGTCACGGGTTCAAAACACACCACTAACTGCCTTGCCTCTATTGCGCAATCATGGCCTGTATATGAAGAGGTTCAAGGTTCGAATCCCCTTGCCTTGACTGCGCAATTGTCATGGACAATTCCTCCAAGTGTAATGCAAATCTCATGCAAAACCAATCTACCAACTGACAGCTTTACTCACCCTTTCATCTACCTCTTCCACTGGTCTCCACTGAACTGATCATGCACTGTAGTGAACTGAAGTGTTCTTGAGTTGACTAATGAGTTAATATTTAGTGAATTAAATATTATTTAATTCACTCCACTCATATCTAGTTGATTAGCTAGTTAACTAATCTCAACTAGTTCAACTAAAACAAGCAGAACACAACTCCACTATCTGTCCCGTTAACTCCTCCAAAACTTCTGCGAAGTCTAACTGAAGCCAACCATGCAAGATGCTATCAAACCCTAGGAACCACGTGATTCCTTGTGTCAGTTGCATGAGTCACCTCCATGACTCAAACTGAAGTGCGCCAAGAGAGTAAACTGCTGTTTATAGTCAAAATATTATTAAGGGTAAATAATATTTGACTTCCATATTTTTAGGAGATCAGTCTAAAAATAGCCTGGGTCCTAAAAATAAGGGTCTCATCTATTTTTACCGACATGTCGCATACTCCAAGAATCTCCAAGTAGAATTCCCAAATTATGCTCCGTATGTCTAAAAATAGACATAGTCTAAAAATAGACTTTGCGCCAGAATTTGCCTGCGGGCCCACTTAGTGAAGGCGACTTCATTTCATTAAGCTCCATCATCTTGCTGCATTTTCAACACTCCCTCTCAGCAAGATATGGATTATCTGCAACCCCTATCCTGCCTCTGTGGAATTCGAACTTGCTCCTGGTGAGCGCCTTCGTCAGGATGTCGGCATCCCGATCCTCCGTGGGAACATATGAAAGCATCATGATTCTCCGCTGAACACAATCTCTGATATGATGGTACCTGATGTCGATATGTTTGGACCTATCATGAAAAATTGGATTAGCCGAGAGCTTGATGCAGCTCTGGTTATCACAGTAGATCACTGTAGGCTCCAAATGCAACCTGAACAAACCTGCGAGGATCTTCCTCATCCAAATAGCCTCACATGCATCCAAGCTTGCTGCCATGTACTCGGCCTCTGCTGAACTGAGTGCCACGGATCTCTGCTTCCTGCTGTACCAGGAAACTGCTGTCGACCCAATGCTGAAAACTCCTCCAGAAGTGCTCTTCCGGTCTGTTGGGCTCCCTGCCCAATCTGCATCAGTGAAACCAAAAAGCTTCACTCCATCCTCCTGTCTGTACCATAGACCATATCCCGATGTGCCTCTGATATAGCGCAATACATGCTTGCCCGCCTTCCAAAAGAGCTTGGTAGGCTGAACCATAGCTTGCGAAAGCTGGTTAACTGCATAGCATATATCGGGTCGAGTATTGACCAGATACATCAACGACCCCACCAACTGTCGATAGACAGTGGCATCCACTACCTCCTCCGAAGTAGCATCTCCCTTCCTCCATCCTCCAAGAAGAGGGGTATCAACAGGCTTGCAGCCTTGCATGTTGAACCTCTCCAGAATCTCCCGGGCATACTTGCCCTGAGAAACAAACAGTCCTCCGCTGCGCCGCCAAATCTCCAATCCCAGGAAATAATGAAGGATGCCCAGGTCCTTCATCTCAAACTCTCGTGCAAGATCCTCCTTGCATGAAAGTATCAACTCCTCGTCGCCAGTCAAAATCAGATCATCTACATACAGTACGATGATCAACAGCTTCCCCTCCACCACAATCTGGTACAGGTTTGGATCCGCCTCACTCTTGGAGAATCCAAGCCCGGTGAAGTAGCCGTCTATCCGAGTGTACCAAGCACGAGGTGCTTGCTTCAGCCCGTACAGTGCTCTCTTGAGTCGGCACACATGCGACTCACTGCTGAAGATCTCAAAACCTTCAGGCTGCTCTATGTACACCTCCTCCTCAATAACTCCATTGAGGAACGCAGTCTTCACATCCATCCGATGAATGTGCCACCCCATCTGCGCTGAGAGAGCAAGGATCGTCCGTATGGAAGAGTACCTTGCGACAGGTGCAAAAGTCTCCTCATAGTCAATCCCCTCGATCTGTGAGAAGCCACGGGCGACAAATCTTGCCTTGTACTTCTCCACACTCCCGTCAGCCGCCTGCTTCACCTTGTAGATCCATCGCGAACCTACAACTGATTTCCCAACCGGTCTTGGGACAATCTCCCATGCACTGTTCCCGATGATCGAATCATATTCTTCGATCATGGCATCAACCCATGCGGGTTCCTCCACAGCTTCCTCAAAAGAGGATGGCTCTGTCACAACACATTGACTCATAAGAGCCATGTATCCAGTGTACCGATCCGGTGACTGTCTCTGTCTGCGCTGTGCCGTAGGTGGTCCTACAACCTTCTCTGCATCCCGAGCCAGTCGCTCAGCTTCTGTAGTGCGCATGCGCCCTCTGATGGTTGGCGCTGCCTGGGTGGTTTCTTCCACCTCCCGAACCTCCTCTTGTGGCTGATCCACATCCGGAAGCTCCTCCTTAGGAACTAACAGCTCCTCATCTGCATGCAAGTGTAGCTCCCTCTCAAGCGAACACTGCATGGCTTTCTCCTCCCGGAATTTTATATCCCGTCGCACAACAGTCTTGCGACTGTCTGGCACATACACCCGATAGTTGTGAGGTGTATCAGTGTACCCCACAAATATTCCAACTTCAGCAGTTGGATCCAGCTTCCTTCTTGCATCCTTCGTCACATGCATGTAGACAGGAGATCTGAAAATCCGCAAATGGGAAATATCAGGCCTCTTGCCAGAATAAGCCTCCTCTGGTGTACTCATGCCAAGAACCTTGTGAGGACAACGGTTTTGCACATACACTGCTGTATTGCATGCCTCAGCCCACAAGTGAAGGGGTAGGCCCTGATCATGCAACATCGCCCGTGCAGCACCCACGATCGTTCGGTTCTTCCGCTCAGCCACCCCGTTCTGCTGTGGGTTATGGGGTGCGATGAGCTCTCTCCGAATCCCTTCTGCGCTGCAGAACTCCTTGAATTCAGCCGAGATGAATTCACCACCGTTATCACTCCTTAGAGCAATCACCTTCTTCCCCTACTCCTTCTCGACCAGTGCTTTAAACTCACAGAACTTCGCGAATGTATCGCTCTTCTTCTGCATGAAGAAGATCCAGCACTTTCGAGAGAAATCATCAACAAAGATCACATAATACCTGTGCTTTGCTGTCGAAGCAACTGAGAAAGGACCACACACGTCTGTGTGAACTCTCTCAAGGATCGGCGTGGCGCGACTATCCTTCTCGTGAAAGGTGGCTTTCACATACTTCCCTAAAGTACACCCCTTGCACTGATCTGACTGCGCAAGAGTGCCCTTAGGAAGTCCAGTAGAAATCTGCTGCATAATCTTCAAAGCTCCATGGTGAAGATGGCCCAATCTCCTGTGCCATAGTTCGCCCTCATCATCCCGGCTCACCACATCTCCAGCCTTGCATGCCATAGCTGCGCAGTCATCTACCTGCAACTGATAAAGGTTCCGAGTTCGAACCCCTATCTTCCGGGTCTCTCCAGTAGTCTTACTGCGCAGGAAGGCTTTTCCTTCGCTGAAGACCACATCATACCCCTTATCCTCCAACATTGCTACTGAAATCAGGTTCTTCTTCAATCCGGGTACATGCATGACATCCTTTAGTACAAAGGGTTTACCAGACTCCCTCTGAAAGGATACGGTACCGATACCAGTCGCACTGTATCTACCGTCATCGCCCATCTCGATGTGCATACCCAAATCCTTGTCCTCCAGATCTGAGAACAACTTCCGATCTCCCGTCATATGAAATGACGCACCGCTGTCCAAGAACCACACCGATCCCATCACACTTGAAACCAAGCATGCAATCAGTGAAAAGTCAAGCTCGAACCGTGAAGCCAAAGCTTCTCCATCTGCAGATCTTCCCGCTTGCTTGTTCTTCTTCTTCTTTGGACAATTGGTAGCATAATGTCCGTGATCATGGCAGTGAAAACATTTCACTTTCGCCATATCCCGCTTCTTGCCCTTAGCTCCAGAATGAGAGGTTTTCTTACCCTTCCCTTTCTTAGCTTTGGACACCAAAGCGCAGTTTTCTTCATCAGCTCCCTTTGATGAAGATCCATCTCGAGTATTCCTCCTTATCTCCTCCTGCATGAGATCCGCCCAAAGGCGCTCCCATCCCGGCAGCTTCTCCCGACCATTGACACTATCTTGATATGAGTGCCAAGCCTTCGGAAGACCAAGGAGAGCCAGGTTGACCATGTTCTCATCTTCGACAATCACCCCCACACTTCCCAGCTCATCTCTGCATTGAGTGAACTTCGTGAGGTATTTGGCGATACTGTCGCCCTTCTCCATCTTGATGTTCCCGAGCTTATCTTTGAGCGCCAGCTTCCTTTGGTTGCTCTTACTCTGGAATAGATCCGTCAAAGCTTTCCACATTAAATATGGAGTAGCTTTTCCATGCAGGCTGGATACAATATGATCCTTGACGCCCTCCAACAGGATCCTTCGACATTTCGCGATCTTCTTTTGCCATGCATCGACCAAAGCTGCATCAGTGGGCTTTGGGACATCCGCATCCACGAACTCCTTCAGACCATTATCTTCCAACACTGCTTCCATTCGATCTTTCCATGCAACATAGTTCGAACTACCTTCAAGAGCATATTCGAGTCGCAAACCATTGAAAGAAGACATCTTTCAACACCGGCACCAAGAAGAACAACCTTCTGCAAAATTCGAATTCCAAACTCAAAGCTCTATCGCTTCCGATCTATACTTGAAAACAAATTATTTCCAAATCAGAGATTGACTGCAAAGGGCATTCACCAGATCTTTCACCTTACAAAGAAGGATGAATATTCCGAAGGCTACCTGGCCCGCATGCAGACTCTGTCCGAGGAAATAAGTTTGCAATCACCGTAATAGACTTCGACAATTAATCTCGCTCCGATACCATGTAGAAATTAGCTGAATAAATCACTTATTCACTGAAGATTAACCTGGTCATATATCAATTTCGAATTGCATACATAACACATAACCTCCTTCTACAATTAATTGTCACATGCGGAAATAACAGAAGCAATCTCACATCAAATCAATCACACATTAACTCAGTATGTATGGGGAAAGCCTATAGCTGAAAACCCCGCAGCTATTGTGTATATTATAATGGAGAAATCAAGTAACCAAACAAGTACAATACTCCTCACAAGTACTCAGTACTCTCTCATGCAGTTACTCACAATCTGACTCAGTTTTGAACAAGTCTGAGGTTCAAAACTCCCCGCCAATTGCCTTGCCTCTATTGCGCAATCATGGCCTGTATATGAAGAGGTTCAAGGTTCGAATCCCCTTGCCTTGATTCGCAATTGTCATGGACAATTCCTCCAAGTGTAATGCAAATCTCATGCAAAACCAATCTACCAACTGATAGCTTTACTCACCCTTTCATCTACCTCTTCCATTGGTCTCCACTGAACTGATCATGCACTGTAGTGAACTGAAGTGTTCTTGAGTTGACTAATGAGTTAATATTTAGTGAATTAAATATTATTTAATTCACTCCACTCATATCTAGTTGATTAGTTAGTTAACTAATCCCAACTAGTTCAACTAAAACAAACAGAATACAACTCCACTATCTGTCCCGTTAACTCCTCCAAAACTTCTGCCACTGAAGTCTAACTGAAGCCAACCATGCAAGATGCCATCAAACCCTAGGAACCACGTGATTCCTTGTGTCAGTTGCATGAGCCACTTCCATGACTCAAACTGAAGTGCGCCAAGAGAGTAAATTGCTGTTTATAGTCAAAATATTATTAAGGGTAAATAATATTTGACTTCCATATTTTTAGGAGATCAGTCTAAAAATAGCCCGGGTCCTAAAAATAAGGGTCTCATCTATTTTTATCGACATGTCGCATACTTTAAGAATCTCCAAGTAGAATTCCCAAATTATGCTCCGTATGTCTAAAAATAGACATAGTCTAAAAATAGACTTTGCGCCAGAATTTGCCTGCGGGCCCACTTAGTGAAGGCGACTTCATTTCACTAAGCTCCATCATCTTGCTGCATTCTCAACAGATCCCTTTTGACCTCTCATATGCTCTTTGCCTCGTCACTATGACCTCTGATCTTTTGATGTCAAATACTGCCAAGTCCACTGTCGTGCCGTTCATATGTTCAAGAGAATTTGACCTCTGCAAATATCAACCTTTCTCTGATTCTCATATGATCCTGATTCACAAAAAACATCATGTTCCTCTATCGCATGTCGATGATGTGGGAAACATTATGGCCCACCTTCGATCAAGGTCACTTCCTATCAACTTCAGCTCATTATCCGGGAAGCTGATCTAGAGACTCCCTTATGGTACCTTGGAGCCTGCATGCCTCAATGGCAGGTTCGTCGCATTCGACGTGAGGTTTTCATCATTGGCCTCTGATCGAGTGATTCTATGAGCGTTTGATGCCAGCTCATTGATTCACATGCCGTAGATTGTACCCATAGTACCTTGAGGGCCATTGTCATTATTGGTGGTTCCTCTTGCATCTGTTAATAGCTTTCATCATTGGCTGGTAATCAGACGATGTTCTTGCATGTTCGACTTCAGCTCACATATTCGCATGCTTGAACTTGTACTTTTTTCGGGTCGAGATGGAGCTCAAGACCCTGGATTTTGTCTGTTGGAATCCAGGCTGCGATTTTGTGGACTATTATTACATGACTCACTGATTGGATGGCTGCGACCATACTTGAGTCTATTTATCGATCCTCTCTGGGTGGCTGCGTCCATGCCTTGGATCTCAATTATTGTATACTTTGTTATGGATGGCTGTGCCCATACCACGCATATATATCATGTATCTAAGACATCAGTTGTACTTCGCTCTGCAGGTTTTCCGATGGCAGTGTTTTCAGTCGGCATGTTCTCGTAAATCATTTCACCCCTCTCTCTCTCTCGGGCCTCATGCTTTAGGGGGCATCTGTTACACAACAATTTGTCACCGTCCCTGCCATTCCCCATCCCGCACATTGGAGGGCTCATTCCATGACCTATGAGCAGAGACAAGACTTGAAAATACTTTCATTGCCCTGAAGACATCTCCCTGCCAAAAACCATAAAAATAGCTCTTTTTTAATTGCCGTGGTTCCACAGTTCAGCCCTCGCGCCAAGGGTGCAAATCCTCCAAAGAGGGCGTACCAATTGGTGCTCTTTCATAGAGCTGCACCCATGCCAACCATATTAAGAGGTGTTTTTTAAAAATAAATTGCGGAAGTTTCGTCCTAACAAATTCCTGGACTGATATCTATCTTGAGTTGGGAGGTTTGGCTACCGATTTCCATAGAGAGGAAGTGGTTTGCCACCTATCATGGAAGCTTCCTTGATGATAGGGCCAATCCCATAATTATAGGGATCCCAACTTTCCTTCCTCCATCTATAAAAGCTTGCTCATCTCCTTTGCAAGCTATTTCGCAAGAGCTTTCACATCCTTATGCTGCAAGAGCCTTCTTGATTCCCTTAAGGCCAAATCCAAGCAAGGATACTATTGTCAAGTATCTGGAGAGAGAGGCTTGTCCCATCCTTGACAGGCTTTATCGAGACATGTTTTGCTAACAACCCGCCAAAGGAGAGTGCTGCATCGAAGCTATGGTTCTATTCTTCTTTTGACTCATTAATGATAGGTGACTATTGGTTATGGTTCCACTCTTGTTCTTGATTATGTTCATGAGTTATGTCCTCTTTGACTGACATATAGTTGTATATACTGAATTTTATGCTTGCGTTTGTGTTGTTTCTTGCATTTGCAGGTGTCCGATCACGGAGATCGTGAGGATTGTGATCTGCCAGGGCAAAGGAACGAGAGCACCACCTCTTCTACAAATGACAGCGTTGGATTCCAGGTAAGCCTTCATCGCAAGTCAGTTTATTTGCAATTAGGAACCTGCACTGTAGCGTGTTTGATTGTTGCTAGACCCGATCTGGGCTAGTAGGGATCGCCTCTGTCCGCAGAGGGGATTAACCTCTTCAACACACACTTATGACCTTTAGTGTATTTGCTATCACAACTGTTGTGGTGTCAACCTTTTAGGTTGTTGACATATAGGAGTAGCAATACTTCCCTCTTTATAGAAGTGAGTGGTAGGCTTCCTTGTTTCCATAATTTTACATTCAATTTTTCTTGCCAGCCTGAATGCCTTCTCCAATGAATCAGGTTCCAAAACACGAACTTCATGTTGGATGTTATCCTTTAAAGTACCTATGAACAGATCAATCCTGTGTTCCTCTAGAATATTATTTACCTTTATATTCAATTTTTGGAAGTCCTCAATGTGCTCCCCAACTAAACCCTTTTGTTTGAGATTTATCAATTGGCTAAAGAAGGTGTTTCTCTTTGTATCCTCATAATGTGCTGTCATTTCCTCCATAAAAATTGACCAAGTGACATTTTTTTTACAAGAGCAAAGCCATCGATACCATACAAATTTATTTTTTTCTAGATGTAAAGTTGCAATGTGTACCTTTTGTGTGTTTGGCACATTATTGAGATCAAAATATTTCTCCATCTGTAGGATCCATGTTACAGGATCCTTGCCATCAAACTTCCCCATATCCATCTTTGGAATATGGTGGTTCTTCCTGCCAACATTAGAGTTTATGAAATCACGATTATCATTTATTTTGTTCTCATCATGAGTTTCCTCTACGATTATCATTTATTTTTTTCTCATCATGAGTTTCCTCTACTATCTTTTCACCATTAGGAAGCATTTGTTGTATCAACTTTGTCAAACCTTCCACGTATGCTTTTAGATCATTCTTCATGTTTTCCAATTTTTCAGCAATCTTAGCTTCCATGTCATCCGTCTTAGTTTCCATGCCAACTTCCATGCCATCCATCTTAGCTTCCAAACCATTCATCTTAGCTTCCATGCCTTTCTTCAAACCATCCATCTTAGTTTCCATTTCATTTTTTGTTGCTCTTTAAGATAGCAAAATTTGGTGCACTTTCTCGTGGACTTTTGATATCTCATGTTGCATTTCTTCGTCTTCATGAATCATAGTAGAGCCTTCTAAAGGCTTAATGGGTGTTTAATTCTTTTTAGGAGGAATTTTAGAACCCAATATTGATAGCTAAGCTCAATAGGCCTTTGCAATCAACTAGAATTGATTTTTCAAACAAGACTTATGCAATTTGAAAAAAAATACACACCTTTTTCTTGATTTTGAGGAGCTCGATATTGAAACTGAATTATATCTGTTATTTCGGATCTTCAATATCTAAAATTTGGCCCTGAAGTCACCCTCTAAATCTTCTTTCAAATTCCACAGGTCTGACCTGATTTGGATTCTTCAAGGCAAAGTTATGTCCAATCTCCCACAATGACCCAATTACGTACTGGTTTAGTATAGCGACCTTGTACGACTTTCCGCGTGTCACTGTGTCCTCCTTTGGCTCTGAAATTGATATAAACGAAACTAAAATTCGTGTACTTGTGGCCACTTTTTACAGCATTCCAATCTGATACTCAGAGAGAGACTTATGAAGGTTTTCCCACAATAACCTCTTTGAGATGAAATTCAGGAGCCTGAAAAAGACCTAACTTTCACAGATCATATCTCCGAAAATATTTCAAACCAAGCTTTGAAATTTTGTGACAATGTTCCTTAGGATTTCAGATTCACTCTCTAAAAATTTCATCTTCTGAAATTTCGTAGAAAAAACGTTATAGCGCAAATTCCGTGATGACCTGTTTAGGTTAAATTCTGGAGCCTGCAAAAAGTCCTAACTTCCACAGATCATATCTCCGAAAATATTGCGAAAAAATATTTGAAATTGTGTGACGATATTCCTCAGGATTTTGGCTTCGCACTCTCAAAATTTCAGCTTCTTAACCTTTGTAGCAAAAAATTTATATCGAAAATGCCACGATGACCTGTTCGGGGCAGCGAAACCCTAGAATCCAAAGCTCTGAAACCAAATGTTGTGAAACCAGCTCCAGAAATAGAATAAAAGAGATATCAACGCCTTGAAAATAAGCCACTTCAAGGGGGCAACCTCCAATACATTACATGAATGAACAATTATTGGATGATACAAATTACAAAACCTCATTTCTATATATAGGAGTCCATAGGGCCACAATGTAATCCTAGTCGACCTAAAAATAATAATTTAAGGGCACACTAATAACAATATGGGGGTTACAAGGGTACAATAATAACAATAAGGGGGTTACACTAACAACAATAAGGGACTATACTAGTAATATAGTGACCTAACAAGAAACAGATCATTGATGCAGAACACACTGCCAACGTTGTTAGCACCAAGTTCCAGCAAATGGAGCCCAAATATCTAAAGGAAGGTGAGTGGATATTTCACTGACATACGTGGGTGGATGGTGTTGCACTACATTTCATTGTTCATAGTGGGAGTAAAAATAACCTCATATAAATAGAGGTCATTAAATGGTTGGACCTACAGATAACACCAGACCCACATCCATTCACCATCAAGTGGCTCCACCAAAGGCAATATCTTTGTGTTATCTAATAGTGATGTATGTCCTATGGCATTAATCCCTTCAAGGATGAGGTATTGTGTGATATTCCTCCCCTTTAAGTTTGTGATGTTACTTTAGGAAAAACATACTTGTGGAAGCATCATGTTTTATACGATTCTAAACCTTGTAGTGTTAATATTACCATGGGTAGATAACTATACAAGATACCAGAGGTAGCCTCATCTACTGCCATTTCCCTCTTCTAATAAATGCAGTGAGGTCATCTCTCATACTGAGAAAAAAAATTTCTTCCTAATTCCCTCTCAATGTAAGGAGAATTTTGTGGCCACATATACGGCCTTCGTGCAATAAAGGAAAGGGGAAAAGTTCATGGATAAATACAAAGACATATTCTCCTCACTCAATGGGGAACCTTTGCACTATCACGTCAAGCATTCAATCGATATAATCCCCAATACACGCCTACCTAATAGAACAATCTACAATCATTATCATCTACAAAACAAGGAAATCAAGTGATAGGTCTAAGAGATGCACTAAAAAGGGCACAAATGGCTGAGTTCCTAACCCTGTGAAAGTCCAATTGTACTCATATAGAAGAAATATAGGACCTAGTGACTCTTCATTGATTATCGGGCCCTTAAAAAAAATCATAAATAGGAACTGGTACCTGATTCCCCTACTTGAATACCTTATTGACTAGCTCAAGGGAGCTAAGTACTTTAGTAATATTGATTTGAAGTTTGGATACTACCAAGTCCCAATAGAATTAATTGATGTATGGAATATTACTTTAAATTCCAAGGAGGGTATTTTTGAATGGTTGATCATGCCCTTTGCTTGGAAAAATTCCCTAGCAACTTTCATCGGGCTGATGGATGATATCTTACAGTCTTTCACCAACAATTTTATGGTTGTATATCTGGATGATATCCTCGTCTTTAGCAAGATTTGGGCATAACACTTGTAGCATATTCAAAAGGTGCTTCACACTCTATGGTATCATAAGATATGTGATAACACGGAAAAATTATCCTTCGACGTGAACAAAGTCCAATAGCTAGGCTACGTTATTGATGAAACAATTGTGCATGTGGATCTAGCCAAGATCCAAGTCATTTAATACTGGCCAGGCCCGATGACTCTAACATAGCTTCATATCTTTTTTGACCTTGCTAAATTATATTGAATATTCCTGTTGGGGTTCTCTTATATCGCTTGGTCCGTAATTTAAGTGACCAAGGGCAGAGGAAAGGAAAAAAAATGGTATGATTCATAATAGAAGGCATTCGATGAACTAAGATGCCACCTTTTCCATAAACAAATTCTCACCCTGCAACAAAAATTTAATATTAACATAGATGCATTTGAATATGTTATTGGTGTAGTTCTCATTCAACACGAACATCTGATGGTATATCACAGTGAAAACCTCTTTGTTATTGTCCAGAGATACCACACCTATGATAAGTATATGTATTCCACTATACAATCTTGTCACCAATGGAAGCATTATATTCTGGGGAAGGAGATGATCATCAACACTAATCACGGACCTTTAAAATTTATGTAGACACAAGGGAAGTTATAGAATGGCCACCATTAGAAATTTTCCACATACCTAAAAAAATTCCATTTGAACATCAAATACAAGAAGGGTAGCACCATTCATGTCACAGACTACCTCATTCGACACCTAGTTGTGCAATTAACCACAATTCTCAACTCATGTGGGCATGAGACCTCTATATGACCACAACTATACAATAGTGACTTGGAATTTCATGGCACATACCAGATGTGGATGGCAGGCAATCAAGTTCCAAACTTCCATATACAAGGTGCACTTTTGTGCTACATGGACCACCTTTGTGTTCCTTCAAGAAATCATGTCAAGTTGACCTCAGAGGCACATTAAAGTCAGGTGGAAATGTATTTTGGTGTAAAGAAGTTAGTGGTATAATTACAGAAGTATTTTAATTGGCCTAAACTTCAACAGGATGTTGGCATGTATATCATGTCTTGCACTGCTAATGCCATTTCCAAACCAGAGATTAAGAATCAAGGCATGTGCACCCTTTTTCCTACTCTTAACTTACCTTTGGAATCCATCTCGATATATTATATGTTTTAACCTTCCTTATATCATGCATGGAAATGATTGTGTGTTTTTGGTCATTGATATATTTTCTAAGATGGTCATTCTAACTGCCTAGAAGAAGAGTATCACAACAGAATCCACTACCAAGCTCTTCTTTGAATAAGTGTGGGTACATTTTGGAATCATGCATGTCATCATAAAAAATCATGAAATAAATCTCCTAAGTGGATTCTGGTCGAGCCTCTAGTCATTACTGGACATCAAAATCACCAAATAAACTACCTTCCACCCCCATACTAATGCTTAAATGGAGGTCATTAACAATTTGATCATGCACATTTTGCGAATGTACAAATCCAAGAATCTACGCACATGGGATGAGAGTATACCCTATGTTCAACACAGCTACAAGTGGGCTTGGGATTTCACCCATCGGGTCCCATTGATGTCATACTACCCCTTGCACCTACAGAAGCAGAATCTACACATGTTCAATATGGAGCTGACAAAGATACCAAAATTATTGAATGAATTCAGCATATCCATTATTAGGTCCATAATATCTTGCAAAAGACCAATATTAAGTACAAACAGTGTCATAATTAGCATCAGGTGCCACACAAGTTTTAATCTGGAGACAAGGTTTGGTTGCATTTGCAAATTGGATGCCTTACAAGGGCCCATTGAAAGATTTGACCACTTTGTTATTGACCTTACACCATCATTGAGGCTATGGGTGACAACACTTTTGAGGTAAGTATCCCCTCCTTCCTTGGTTGGCACCCAGTGTTCAATGTGGACCTCCTTTGGCCATACTTTCCACCATTGTTAGACATATCATAAATCACAGAGAAACTAAAATTTACATAGCCCAAATCAGATTGAATTAAGCATGAAACAATTGATTAAAAAATTGAAACACAAATTAAGAGCACTGACTAATAGAGGATCCACCTACATTGGGTTGTCAAAGCATCCCAGCTCTTGCACCAAGGAAAGTGGCTCACTAGGGGCCAAGTTCAGTAGAATTTTCCTCATCTAATGGAGTCACTCAATGCAATGGATAACATTGATTCCAAAGGGGGAGGAATAATACCAATGAATATCGGTGGCCACCCACCTATTCCACTGTCTCACAGCACTATTTTCTATTTTGGAATTTTTTTTATATTTTTTTGGTCCTAAACTCCTAGAGAGGTTTTGAGGCCCTAAACAATGTTTTTTGTAAAAATGACCACTTGATAATTTTTGAACTCTATGTGTAGTCATAAAATTTACTTCTCTTCCTTTCCAAGGGGCTACCAATTTCCCCAAACAGAGATCATATGCCAAAGTTACAACCCCAGGAAGTTGATGTTCCAACTTACCCTATCGTGGCCCACAAGAATTTTGGTGCTTCATCTCCTATGGTTATGTTATGGATGTTTTAGGTTTTCTCATTAATTATTTATGATAAAAAGGCCTTATAATCTCATTGTATGACAGTCTAGGAAGGTGTGTATCCATCACATCTCTTCTTAACGATAAGCTACCACTGTTCGATCTAGTTTCTTTTCATTTTGCATTTATATAGTTTAAACACTTTCCATTTATTAATAAATATAGGTTGCACTATATATTTATAATTTTGTTAAAAAAATAAATGTCATTTCATACCCTTCATAAATTTATATCATTGGCATCAAAGAAGTCTTATATTTTTCTATATTTCTTTACATGTCCCGAGTGAGGTCAGGGTATAAGTAGTTGGGACTATAATTGCTTGAGCCCTTATAAGACCATCCTCGCCCAACCTCAAGAGCCTCCCATGGCGGAAGAAAATAAGGATGAGGGAGCATGAGATCCTATTAAACTATTTCCCAAGAAAACTCTCAAGTGGAAAAGGAACAAGATAATGGATAATTTTTCTTGGACCCTTTGACGGATGCGAACAGGTGATGCATCTTCGTCAAGTCGCCAATTTGGAGGCACCGCCCCTTTCAAGGTACAAGTTAATTTTTATATACGTATATTTGAAGGTTGGATAGATGTGGATGCTCTATAAAAATGGTCAAATCTACTAGAAGGGTATTTTTTTGTCCACAAATTTTTCGATAGAAAACAAATTACCTTTACACTCCATAAGGCTTATCCCCATATCAAGGATTGGTGGGAAACCTACTGTGAAAAAAAATTCTTAGAGAAATTCACATTTTTTTTAGTTGCACAAACATGGGACTCTTTTATGGATGTTGTTACCGAAAAATATTACCCCGTTGGAAGTTATGATACCAGTACATGAGATGGACCACACTACGGTAGGAGAGGGACGAAGTAGTGCCAAAGTTCACAAATGATTTTCATACCTTACACACCAAGGTAGGTATCAAAGAATATGAGCGACATCTGGTGCTCAAGTACCATGGTTGTTTGCAAATATGCATCCATAAATAAATGGAGTTCTTGGACATATATTGACTTGGCACAACATATCGATATGTTGTCAAAATAAAAATAAAAATAAAAATAAAAAATAGAAGCGAGACTTTCGATCTTTGAATCCCTCACAACAGAAGTAGAGCAAGGGAATCCCCAAAATCTAGAAAAAAGGACAGAACCAAGGTAGACCACCATAACACAACCCATTTAACCCACAAATAAATAATAAATATATGCTAATGGGAAGACAAATAAATATATGAGAAAGTGGTACGAGTTCCACAAGAGATCCTCCCATAACATTGATGAATGTTGCGCAAGGCATTCATTCGTTGTGTTATCATAAATAACATTCAGTTTGGTTAGGAAGGTCATTTTGTATAGGTTTTAGTGTGTTTGTAAATTAATTCATGAAAATTGATGAGATTATATGAATTGGCTATAATCCTAAGCCTTTAGAGTCCCCACATGTCATCTCATCAAGGTCATGTCAATAAAAATCTACCAAAAATCTGCATGCAATGGTTCAAATTAAGTTTTAAGCCACCTATCCACTTTTTCCTGAGTTCGCAACAAAATCTATGGAAAAAAATTTGTTTTCTCTATGAACTCACCTGAAAAGTCTGTAGTGAATCTGCCAAACTCATAACAGAAAATGCTACAAACTCGTGTTTTTCTGCACCAGCAAGATAATGGGTGAGGTGTCAAGTTCCAAATGGATAGAGGTCAGTATGACGTCATGTGATTAGTTTTTTGGAGTCATGGTGCATGTGTGATCATCATTATCATCCCATCATTCTATTTTTCTTTCCTTATTTGGCCTCCTTCCTCTCGCATTCAATCTTACCTTTTTTTAAATAATCCTTGTGAGTTGCTTGTTGCCACCCTTTCCCTCTCTTGTTTGAGTATAGTTGTTGTTGTTGTATTAAGGAAGTTTTAGCCTATGTCTGTAAGTTGCTTGTTGTGTGTAATTATTTTTTTCAGGTGTAATATTACCAAGAGGGCCAACGTTGTGTTGAGAGGAATAGCCATACATAAAAGGACCAACAAAGGGGGCTCAATGGTCAAGTATGAGCCAATGGATTTAAAATTGGTCAATGAAGATCCAAGTTTTGCAGCACCTTTCACTAGTGTTGGCTACATGAGGTTTTGTCAGAAGTTACAAGGGTATCATGCCCAAGTTTCTAAGTATTTTGTAGGAAATTTTGTTGTCACTGCATCAAAGGTGGGTGTACTAAATTTCATGGCTTCTCCTAAAACAATTTCCCAAGCTACAGAGATTCCAAGGACAGGAGAAGAGTGGTTTAAAGCCACCAAATTCAAATTTCAGAACTGCGATAAGTTCCTGAATCCTAAGCACATTGGATTGGACATGACCTCAGGGATACCAAGAAGTTGTCTAAAAGAAAATTAGTCCAAACTCTTGATGGTGATTCATAAGTATTTCACATGTGAAGGGAGGTTTCACATGATATATTAGTATCATTTTAGGCTTTTTCTCCATTTCACTAGTAAGAATATTTTGGACCTTCCATTTTTCTTATTCAGAAGCCTAGGAAAAATGTCAGATAAAGTACAAGCTAGGCCTAAGAGTAGTGAAACATTTATCTTCCATCATGAATTAATTAAGTTGTTGGTTATGGAAGAGTTGAACAAATTAAATAGAGATTGGGCCACATTTTTGTTTCTAAGTGGTTATGAAGTGGAGGTGTTGACTCTTAAGAAAACATCTAAATAAAATACCAGCCCTCCAAGTAAGAATGATGAGCCTATAGCTGAAGCAGAGGGTGGAGAGGAAGGAGAAATTTAGCCAATTACAGATCCCATGGAGGTTGAAACGGAACATTTGCAGAAGATAGATATACCTCAGCCCAAACCTTCAAGAAGAAAATCTAAACCTAGCAAAAAGAGTCATGGAGAATCACTAGGAGCGAGATAGTGGGAAAAGGTAATCATGATGATATCTTACAAGCCATAGATATAGAAGAAATTATTGTGGTCAAATTTGTGGATGTCAAAGGAGGTAAGAAGAAAAATAAAGGCCTCACTCCCAAGAAACTTGACTTTTCAAGTGAAGATGCAAGCTTTGTATTTAATCCAAAAATACTTCTCACTAGATTAGAACTTGCTAGAGGTATCAAGGCTAATAAGAAGACTGGAGAAACAGAAAAGGGAAAACAACCTATGGTAGAAGAAATCATTGACCTATCCCCAAAAAAAGAATAAATTATCAAGCAAAGGAAAGGCAAGGAGAGGTCACTGAAAAATCTGAAGTGAAGCTTTTAAAGGAGCAGTTGAGGGAAGCTAGGGAAGAGGTCTTTGAAACAAAGCTAGAGTTAGAAGATGCTAAGCAAGAAATAAATATGGTAGAGGAGTTCAAGGATAAATTGAATGAGCAGATTAATTATTATGATGAGGCCCTAACAAATTCTAAGAAAATTTTGAAGAGAAACCTCCCTTTACGTAAAGTGATGAAGCACACAAGGAAAAGAAACATCTAGTTGCAGGCAAAGAGAAAGAAGCTCAAATTTCAAGTGAAGGATTTGGAGGTGTAAATGGAAATGGTACAAACAGAACTCAAGAAAAAGGGCTTAAAGATGACAGCGATAAATGAACATGTTGAAGTTGAAGCCACTGTTGCCAAGTGTGAAGCTACTGCTGCTTGAAAGAGGGTAAAATACCTTTTAAAATATTTTTTTCCTCATTATAGTTCATCACTTACATAGGCATGAGAAATTTTGAAGAAGAAATCGAGAATTTTCAAGTCTTTTGTCTATTAGGCAAGTTCATAGCGTGTCTTGGGCTTAAAGATGAGAAAACTCTATGAACTCGTTGAAGATGTTTTTTTGGTAATATATTACATGTTTTGTCATAAAAAATGCAGGTAAAGGCATGTATTTAATTGTTTAGACCCACCAAAAATCCTCCGACCATAAAAGAGGGCGCAAATTTTGCAGATATGGTCAAATTTGAAAATTCTACAAACTCTCGCTACGGACTTACCTAGAAGTCCTATGTTTCTGCAACGAAGAGGAATTTAGTAAATTTTCAAGCCTCAAATGTCTTTTTTGGACAGGTCAACCACCTAGAAAGGTTAGAAAACATTGGTTGATTTTTTTATGAAAACACACTCCTCGACAAAGTTGTTCAACTCCCATCTCATCATGGAAACCACATCAGCAATCATGACACCACCTCCTCAAATTTCGAAAGACAGACCTCTTGACTTGGTGGGGGTATTTATGGTTCAGTCATGGTCATTACCACCTCAAGCGCATGATCTTTTCGATGTAAAAATGCAACTTTTAAAGTTTTTTAATGTAATAAAGAGTATTATATTCTTATTAGGTTTCAAATTCCTAAAAATAGCAGTTGTCTACATTCTCTCCTTGTAATTTTCTTTTGGTCAATCAAGGTGTCATTAGAAGAATTCGAAGGTCTATCCTTACTGGAAGACTCATTGTAAAGGTGCATAAAGTTATAAATAGGCATATAATTTATGAAGAGGGGGTTGATGGATGTTTTTACTACAGACTACTATTGTAAATCCTTTTATCAGTAATATACAATGGTAGCATACTTCTCTTTACCTGAGATTCATTGGTATTCTTATGAGTGTTTGTCTTTTATGTTCTGTTATTCTATCTTCAGTATCCTAGTTGTTTGATTACTTATAATTCATGGTCAACGTGCTCTAACTTCCTTCAAACAATTATTCTGTTGTAAATGTTATGTTTTCATCATAATATATATGCCTCAGCTTCCATGAGAGGAGTTTCATATGTCAACTAAGTTTTTATACTGACTCCATATGCCCAATGGTAGTCATTTGTTTACATATTTCACCTGCATAAAAATACATTTAAAGCCAATTTCAGAGTTATCCATATGTTTATATTCATTTATCTAAAATCATTTTTTATCCTTGAGAGAGCCCTCTCAGGATGGAAAGGCGAAGTTCCAACTAAAAGCAGGTTTGAAATAGTTACTCTAGTTTGACTGTTGAAGTAGCCCATGAGCTTCAATTTAGTGATAACAAGTGGCATAGCTAGAAGCCTAAAAGATAGACATAGTTTATAATCTTGAACCAAACCTTGACAAGGGGAAATGGATAATTGATGCAGAACCCAATGCTACCATTTCTACCACCAAGGCCCATCAAAATGATCCTGAATATTGGGATAAATATAAGCACCTATTTCACTAGCAGATATAGATGAAGGGTGCTCCATTGTGTTTCATTGCAATATTAGTAGTCAAAATAACCTTATATTAGAAGAGGTTGTTCAGTGGTTGGGCCTCATAAAAACACCACTCTCGAAACCATACACCATAGTGTGGCTCCACCAATGGTGAGATCTTGAAGTCAACCAATAGTGTCACCTATCCTATGGCATCAAGCCCTTCAAGGATTAGGTATTGTGTGATACTCCTCCCCTTGAATTTTTTGGTGTTCCTTTATTCCAACCATACTTGTGGAAGCATTATGTTATATATGAGTATATAATTTGTAGTATTATTATTACTTTGGAAGATAACTATATAGGATACCAGAGATAGCCCCATATACTACCATTTATTTAATATCTTCTACGAAATGCAATAAGGTCATCTCTCATACCAATAAATTCGCCTTCTTCTTGATTCACTCTCAAATCAAGGAGAATATTGTGGCCATATCCATGGCCTCCACATAGGGATCCTCCACGCAGCAGAGGAAAATGGAAAATTTCATGGAAGAATACAAAGAGATCTTCTCCTCACCCACCCGCTCTGGTACCTCTGCACTGTCAGGTCAAGCATTCAATTGATATGACCCATAGCGCACCTATACCCAATGGTCCAATCCATTGTCACTCTCTTTTGGAAAATGAGGAAATCGAGTGATAGTTCTAAGAGGTCCTCTAAAAATGGAACATGTGCCTGAGTTCCTCACCCTATGGAAACCCAATTTTACTCATGCAGGAGAAATATGTGAGCTAGAAACTATGCATTGATTATTCGGTCCTAAAAAAATCATAATCAATAACTAGTACATGATCCCCCTAATTTATGACCTTATTAACTAGCTCAAGGGGGTCAATTAGTTCAATAAGATTGATTTTAATTTCAACTACCACCAAGTCCTAATAGATCCCACTGATGTGTGGAATATTGCTTTCAAGTCAAAGGTGGGTGTTTTTGAATTTTTAGTCGTGCCCTTGGGTTTGATGAATGACCCAACAATTTCATGAGGTTAATGGATGATATCTTGTGGCCTTTCACCAAATATTTTGTGGTTTTATATATGGATGATATCCTCATATTAAACAAGTGTTGGGAAAAACACTTACAACATATTAAACAAGTGCTTCACACTTTACATTAGCACAATGTATGCGCTAACTCCCATAAATTTTCCTTTAGCATGAAAAAGGTCCAATACCTAAGCTATATTATTAATGAGAAAGGTACGCTTGTGGATCCAAACAAGATCCAATTCATTCTATATTGGTGAGCCATGATGAATCTAAAAGAGTTTCATAGCTTCTTACTCCTTACTAACTTCTACCGAAGGTTTGTGTTCAGGTTCTCTTATATTACTTGGCCCTTAAGTCAAGTGACCAAGGGAAGAGAAAAGGAAAGAAATTCTTGGTCTAAGTCAAAATAGAAGCAATTCGATGAACTGAAACACTACCTTTTCTCTACACCAATCCTCACCTTTCCATACCTACAATAGCCATTTGAGATTGAGACATATTCCTTTGACTATGTTATTAGTGTAGTCTTCATTCAACATAGATATTAGATGGCCTATCATGGTGAAACACTCTTTTATATTATCCGTAGATAGCCCACCTTTGATAAGGAGATATATTTTTTCGTACATTACTACTGGATATGGAAGCATTATATTCTTAGGAAGGATAAGATCATCCATAATAATCACTGGCCTCTTAAATTAATGCAAACATAATGTAAGTTACAAAATTATCTCCATCATAAATGGTCCACATATATGCACCATTTACGTTTGAAAATCAAATACAAGAAGGCTAGCACCAATCATGTTGCAAACTGCCTCATTCGGCCCCCAGCTGTGGCACTAACTACAATTCCTGACTCATGTGGCCACAAGACCTCTAGATGGCCACAGTTATACAATAGTAACTTGGAATTCATTACCACATACTAGAAGATTATGGCAAGCAATAAAGTTCCAAACTTCCATCTAGAGGGTGTGTTGTTGTGCTACCTGGGCCACCTTTGTGTTCCCTTCAAGCGAACACCTTTGTGTGCATGCCAAGTTGATTTAGGTGAGCACATTATAATATGATGGTAAGGAATTTTGGTGTGGAGAAGATGGTGGAAGTACTATAGAAGTATTTTTATTGGCGAAAACTTCAATAGGATGTTGGAAATTTTATCAGGTCCTACATCTCATGTACCATTGCCAAACCAACCATTAATAAGTAAGGCCTATACACCTCTTTTAGGCTACTCCTAATTGCCCTTGGTAATTTTTATTGATGGATTATATGTATGATCTTTCTTCTACCAACCATGGCAATGAATTTGTGTTCGTGGTCATTGATATATTTTCTAAAATGGCCAATTTGACTACCTACAAGAAGAGTGTCACAGCAGAATTTATTCATGCTAATCTCATCTTCGAACAAGTGTGGGTACATTTTGGGGCCCTGTAGACCATCATATCATATCAAGATAGTAGGCTCCTAAGTGCATTCGAGTCGAGCCTCTAGTCATTTCTAGACACAAAGCTCACCAAATCAACTACCTTCCACCCCCAAACTAATGGCCAAATAGAGGTTGTCAAAAGGATTATTGTGCACATTTTGTGAATGTACAACACCATACATCCATGAACATGGGATGAGAGTCTCCCCTATATTTAGCACAACTACAATAGAGATATCCATATCTAATTAGATACAACCCCCTTTCAAGTGGGCCTGGGATTTACATAATTGGGTCCCATTGATATCACACTACCCAATGTAACTACAGAGGCAGAATATGCACATGTTTAATATGGAGCTAACAAAGCTACCAATTTTATTAAATGAATTCAACACATCCGCGAGTGGGTCCATAATATCTCTCATAAGGTACATACTAAGTACAAATAACTCCATGATCAACATTGGGGTGCCACACAAGTTTCAAGTGTGAGTCAAGTTTTGGGTTCATTTGTAGAAGGAATGCATTGCAGGGGCCCATCAGAAGCTTAGACCACTTTACTATAGATCTTACACACTCACCAAGGTTGTGGGTGATAACACTTTTGAGTTAATAATCCCCCTTCCTTGGATTGCACCAAATTTTCAATGTGGAACTCCTTCGTCCATACTTTCAAGAATTTTTAGACACATCAAAAATTGAAGAGAATTTTACACTAGCAGAGATCAATCGAGATTGCATTGAACAGGAAAAAATTGATCAAATCGTTAACACACTGATTTAAGAGCACTCGCCAATAGAGGATCTAGTTGTATCATGTTGTTAAATCACTCCAACTCCTGCACCAAGGCAAGTGTCTCACGAGGGACCAAGTTTAGCAGAAGTTTCCCAATCTAATGGAGGCACTCAATTTAATTTGTTAGCCTCTTTTTCATAAAAAATCATGTAGTGTCAGTATACCACCTAATTTATTTCACATCTTGGGATATAGTTTTTGTCCTAAGTGCATTTATAGATCCTATTTTGTCTCATCCCACTTTATTTCTTTGTGAGGTGTCAAGGTGAGATAAATTGAGGTGGTTTCACAATTGTACTATATATTTGTATAATTAGAAGATGAATACACAATGTGAGAATCGAGATTATGGATTGAGTCCTTTTCCACCAATATTTTTGTCTCTTCTTCTTATTTTTCTTGTTTTCTATAATTTATCATAATAAATATCATTGTTTCCTAAATGGAGAGGACTGATCTCAATGGATATCAATGGACATCCACCTATTCCACTGGCTCACAACATAGTTTTCTATTTTTACGATTTTTCTACAATTTTTTTAGTCCTAAACTTTTGGATCCATTTGAGGCCCTAAACAACAGTTTTTGGAAAAAAAAAAGCACTCAAAAATCATATATCTTCAAGTGTAGTCAGAAAATTTACTTCTCTATTAGACATTTCCAATGGGCTGTTGAGCACCCTAAACGAAGATAGCATACAAAGTTATGACCTCGAGAAGTTAATGTTCCAACTTACCCTATCAGGGCCCACAAGACTTTTGGTACTTCATATCCTAAGGTTAGGTTTTTGGATATTTAGGGTTTTATCATTACTTATTTATGATAAAAAATCCTTAGGCCCTCATTGTAATACAATCCAGGAAGGAATGTGGCCATCAAATCTCTTCTCATAGATAAGCTACCACCGTTCGAGCTAGTTTTTTTTCATTATGCATTTATATAGTTTCAGCACTTTCCATTTATTAAAAGAAGTAAATTTTCATTGTATATATGAATTTTGGTTAAAATATCTATATCATTTCATTCCCTTCATAAATTCATATCAATCATGTCATAGATTCTATGTTTTGATTTGTTTTATCAAGGTATTGTTGTGTTATTCAACAACCCCCATTAGTTGTGGATATATGCCTTATGAAATAATGGGGACCCTTTTTAAAAAAAATTATTAATACAATAAAACCCTTCGTGACTTATAAACATAGAAATATGGATTTGAAAAATCAAAATTCATGTTTTGATGGCTAAAGACTTAGGCAGAAAACCCAAATAAGCCTCTATTGCAATCGCAAATTGCAAACACAGCACGCAAAATATAAGGTGCTCCATATAAAATTTGTGATGATATATCGCCAAAAATCATAAAAGGAGCAAAAGGGATTTTTAAAGGAAAAATATGAAAAAGCCAAAAAACGTGATAACAAACCATGAAGGCCCCTGACGAAGTTATATTTCATAAGAAGCCATTAGCGGGGCCCACCCTCTGCCATGTCACCAATCGCAATCTCAAAATAGCAATTATTTTCACTACCACACACTTCAGCCAACCTCCATTTCCCCAATGCAATATATCGCATCGCACTTTCTCCAAGTATCAATTCCTTCTGCCATCCATATTCAACGAGATTTCAATTGCGATGCGATATCACATAGCAACTCATTCATCGCTCTCACCCCCGGTAACACTCCAAAGTGCTAAAAAAACTTTGATAAATGAATTCAAAATCATTATTCAAAAAGGGAAAATCTTCATCGCAAATCAGCAAAACAAGTGCGCTTTATGTTTTAGAGACTTAACGCACATATGATGTAGAAATTAGCTGAATAAATCACTTATTCACTGAAGATTAACCTGGTCATATATCAATTTCGAATTGCATACATAACACATAACCTTCTTCTACAATTAATTGTCACATGCGGAAATAACAGAAGCAATCACACATCAATTCAATCACACATTAACTCAGTATGTATGGGGAAAGCCTATAGCTGAAAACCCCGCAGCTATTGTGTATATTATAATGGATAAATCAAGTAACCAAACAAGTACAATACTCCTCACAAGTACTCAGTACTCTCTCATGAAGTTACTCACAATCTAGCTTGGTTTTGAACAAGTCTCGGGTTCAAAACACACCACTAACTGCCTTGCCACTATTGCGCAATCATGGCATGTATATGAAGAGGTTCAAGGTTCGAATCCCCTTGCCTTGATTGCGTAATTTTCATGGACAATTCCTCCAAGTGTAATGCAAATCTCATGCAAAACCAATCTACCAACTGATAGCTTTACTCACCCTTTCATCTACCTCTTCCACTGGTCTCCACTGAACTGATCATGCACTGTAGTGAACTGTAGTGTTCTTGAGTTGACTAATGAGTTAATATTTAGTAAATTAAATATTATTTAATTTACTCCACTCATATCTAGTTGATTAGTTAGTTAACTAATCCCAACTAGTTCAGCTAAAACAAACAGAACACAACTCCACTACTTGTCCCGTTAACTCCTCCAAAACTCCTGCCACTGAAGTCTAACTGAAGCCAACCATGCAAGATGCCATCAAACCCTAGGAACCACGTGATTCCTTGTGTCGGTTGCATGAGTCACCTCCATGACTCAAACTGAAGTGCGCCAAGAGAGTAAACTGCTGTTTATAGTCAAAATATTATTAAGGGTAAATAATATTTGACTTCCATATTTTAGGAGATCAGTCTAAAAATAGCCTGGGTCCTAAAAATAAGGGTCTCATCTATTTTTACCGACATGTCGCATACTTTAAGAATCTCCAAGTAGAATTCCCAAATTATGCTCAGTATGTCTAAAAATAGACATAGTCTAAAAATAGACTTTGCGCCAGAATTTGCCTGCGGGCCCACTTAGTGAAGGCGACTTCATTTCACTAAGCTCCATCATCTTGCTGCATTCTCAACACTCCCTCTCAGCAAGATATGGATTGTCTGCAACCCCTATCCTGCCTCTGTGGAATTCGAACTTGCTCCTGGTGAGCGCCTTCGTCAGGATGTCGGCATCATGATCCTCCGTGGGAACATATGAAAGCATCATGATCCTCCGCTGAACACAATCTCTGATGTGATGGTACCTGATGTCGATATGTTTGGACCTATCATGAAAAAACTGGATTAGCCGAGAGCTTGATGCAGCTCTGGTTATCACAGTAGATCACTGTAGGCTCCAAATGCAACCTGAACAAACCTGCGAGGATCTTCCTCATCCAAATAGCCTCACATGCGGCCAAGCTTGCTGCCATGTACTCGGCCTCTGCTGAACTGAGTGCCACGGATCTCTGCTTCCTGCTGTACCAGGAAACTGCTGTCGACCCAATGCTGAAAACTCCTCCGGAAGTGCTCTTCCGGTCTGTTGGGCTCCCTGCCCAATCTGCATCAGTGAAACCAGAAAGTTTCACTCCATCCTCCTGTCTATACCATAGACCATATCCCGATGTGCCTCTGATATAGCGCAATACATGCTTGCCCGCCTTCCAAAAGAGCTTGGTAGGCTTAACCATAGCTTGCGAAAGCTGGTTAACTGCATAGCATATATCGGGTCGAGTATTGACCAAATACATCAACGACCCCACCAACTGTCGATAGACAGTGGCATCCACTACCTCCTCCGAAGTAGCATCTCCCTTCCTCCATCCTCCAGGAAGAGGGGTATCAACAGGCTTGCAGCCTTGCATGTTGAACCTCTCCGGAATCTCCCGGGCATACTTGCCCTGAGAAACAAACAGTCCTCCACTGCGCTGCCAAATCTCCAATCCCATGAAATAATGAAGGATGCCCAGGTCCTTCATCTCAAACTCTCGTGCAAGATCATCCTTGCATGAAAGTATCAACTGCTCGTCGCCAGTCAAAATCAGATCATCTACATACGGTACGATGATCAACAGCTTCCCCTCCACCACAATCTGGTACAGGTTTGGATCCGCCTCACTCTTGGAGAATCCAAGCCCGGTGAAGTAGCTGTCTATCCGAGTGTACCAAGCACGAGGTGCTTGCTTCAGCCCGTACAGTGCTCTCTTGAGTCGGCACACATGCGACTCACTGCTGAAGATCTCAAAACCTTGAGGCTGCTCTATGTACACTTCTTCCTCAATAACTCCATTGAGGAACGCAGTCTTCACATCCATCTGATGAATGTGCCACCCCATCTGCGCTGAGAGAGCAAGGATCGTGCGTATGGAAGAGTACCTTGCGACAGGTGCAAAAGTCTCCTCATAGTCAATCCCCTCGATCTGTGAGAAGCCACGGGCGACAAATCTCGCCTTGTACTTCTCCACACTCCCGTCAGCTGCCTGATTCACCTTGTAGATCCATCACAAACCCACCACTGATTTCCCAACCGGTCTTGGGACAATCTCCCATGCACTGTTCCTGATGATCGAATCATATTCTTCGATCATGGCATCAACCCATGCGGGTTCCTCCAAAGCTTCCTCAAAAGAGGATGGCTCTGTCACAACACATTGACTCATAAGAGCCATGTATCCAGTGTACCGATCCGGTGACTGTCTCTGTCTGCGCTGTGCTGTAGGTGGTCCTACAACCTTCTCTGCATCCCGAGCCAGTCGCTCAGCTTCCGTAGTGCGCATGCGCCCTCTGATGGTTGGCGCTGCATGGGTGGTTTCTTCCACCTCCTGAACCTCCTCTTGTGGCTGATCCACATCCGGAAGCTCCTCCTTAGGAACTAACATCTCCTCATCTGCATGCAAGTGTAGCTCCCTCTCAAGCGAACACTGCATGGCTTTCTCCTCCTGAAATTTTATATCCCGTCGCACAACAGTCTTGCGACTGTCTGGCACATACACCCGATAGTTGTGAGGTGTATCGGTGTACCCCACAAATATTCCAACTTCAGCAGTTGGATCCAGCTTCCTTCTTGCATCCTTCGTCACATGCATGTAGACAGGAGATCAGAAAATCCGCAAATGGGAAATATCAGGCCTCTTGCCAGAATAAGCCTCCTCTGGTGTACTCATGCCAAGAACCTTGTGAGGACAACGGTTCTGCACATACACTGTTGTATTGCATGCCTCGGCCCACAAGTGAAGGGGTAGGCCCTGATCATGCAACATCGCCCGTGCAGCACCCACGATCGTTCTGTTCTTCCGCTCAGCCACCCCGTTCTGCTGTGGGTTATGGGGTGCGATGAGCTCTCTCCGAATCCCTTCTGCGCTGCGGAACTCCTTGAATTCAGCCGAGATGAATTCACCACCGTTATCACTCCTTAGAGCAATCACCTTCTTCCCAGACTCCTTCTCGACCAGTGCTTTAAACTCACAGAACTTCGCGAATGTATCGCTCTTCTTCTGCATGAAGAAGATCCAGCACTTTCGAGAGAAATCATCAATAAAGATCACATAATACTTGTGCTTTGATGTCGAAGCAACTGAGAAAGGACCACACACGTCTGTGTGAACTCTCTCAAGGATCGTCGTGGCGCGACTATCCTTCTCGTGAAAGGTGGCTTTCACATACTTCCCTAAAGTACACCCCTTGCAATGATCTGACTGCGCAAGGGTGCCCTTAGGAAGTCCAGTAGAAATCTGCTGCAGAATCTTCAAAGCTCCATGGTGAAGATGGCCCAATCTCCTGTGCCATAGTTCGCCCTCATCATCCCGGCTCACCACATCTCCGGCCTTGCATGCCATAGCTGCGCAGTCATCTACCTGCAACTGATAAAGGTTCTGAGTTCGAACCCCTATCTTCCGGGTCTCTCCAGTAGTCTTACTGCGCAGGAAAGCTTTTCCTTCGCTGAAGACCACATCATAACCCTTATCCTCCAACATCGCTACTGAAATCAGGTTCTTCTTCAATCCCGGTACATGCATGACATCCTTTAAGACAAAGGGTTTACCAGACTCCCTCTGAAAGGATACGGTACCGATACCAGTCGCACTGTATCTACCGTCATCGCCCATCTCGATGTGCATACCCAAATCCTTGTCCTCCGGATCTGAGAACAACTCCCGATCTCCCGTCATATGAAATGACGCACCGCTGTCCAAGAACCACACCGATCCCATCACACTTGAAACCAAGCATGCAATCAGTGAAAAGTCAAGCTCGAACTGTGAAGCCAAAGCTTCTCCATCTGCAGATCTTCCCGCTTGTTTGTTCTTCTTCTTCTTTGGACAATTGGTAGCATAATGTCCGTGATCATGGCAGTGAAAACATTTCACTTTCGCCATATCCTGCTTCTTGCCCTTAGCTCCCGAATGAGAGGTTTTCTTACCCTTCCCTTTCTTAGCTTTGGACACCAAAGCGCAGTTTTCTTCATCAGCTCCCTTTGATGAAGATCCATCTCGAGTAGTCCTCCTTATCTCCTCCTGCATGAGATCCGCCCAAAGGCGCTCCCATCCCGGCAGCTTCTCCCGACCATTGACATTATCTTGATATGAGTGCCAAGCCTTCGGAAGACCAAGGAGAGCCAGGTCGACCATGTCCTCGTCTTCGACAGTCACCCCCACACTTCCCAGCTCATCTCTGCACTGAGTGAACTTCGTGAGGTATTTGGCGATACTGTCGCCTTTCTCCATCTTGATGTTCATGAGCTTATCTTTGAGCGCCAGCTTCCTTTGGTCACTCTTACTCTGGAATAGATCCGTCAAAGCTTTCCACATTAAATATGGAGTAGCCTTTCCATGCAGGCTGGATACAATATGATCCTTGACGCCCTCCAACGGGATCCTTCGACATTTCGCGATCTTCTTTTGCCATGCATCGACCAGAGCTGCATCAGTGGGCTTTGGGACATCCGCATCCACGAACTCCTTCAGACCATTATCTTCCAACACTGCTTCCATTCGATCTTTCCATGCAACATAGTTCGAATTGCCTTCAAGAGCATATTCGAGTCGCAAACCATTGAAAGAAGACATCTTTCAACACCGGCACCAAGAAGAACAACCTTCTGCAAAATTCGAATTCCAAACTCCAAGCTCTATCGCTTCCGATCTATACTTGAAAAACAAATTATTTCCAAATCAGAGATTGACTGCAAGGGCATTCACCAGATCTTTCACCTTACAAAGAAGGATGAATATTCCGGAGGCTACCTGGCCCGCATGCAGACTCTGTCCGAGGAAATAAGTTTGGAATCACCGTAATAGACCTCGACAATTAATCTTGCTCTGATACCATGTAGAAATTAGCTGAATAAATCACTTATTCACTGAAGATTAACCTGGTCATATATCAATTTCGAATTGCATACATAACACATAACCTTCTTCTACAATTAATTGTCACATGCGGAAATAACAAAAGCAATCTCACATCAATTCAATCACACATTAACTCGGTATGTATGGGGAAAGCCTATAGCTGAAAACCCCGCAGCTATTGTGTATATTATAATGGAGAAATCAAGTAACCAAACAAGTACAATACTCCTCACAAGTACTCAGTACTCTCTCATGAAGTTACTCACGATCTAGCTTGGTTTTGAACAAGTCTCGGGTTCAAAACACACCACTAACTGCCTTGCCTCTATTGCGCAATCATGGCCTGTATATGAAGAGGTTCAAGGTTCGAATCCCCTTGCCTTGACTGCACAATTGTCATGGACAATTCCTCCAAGTGTAATGCAAATCTCATGCAAAACCAATCTACCAACTGATAGCTTTACTCACCCTTTCATCTACCTCTTCCACTGGTCTCCACTGAACTGATCATGCACTGTAGTGAACTGAAGTGTTCTTGAGTTGACTAATGAGTTAATATTTATTAAATTAAATATTATTTAATTTACTTCACTCATATCTAGTTGATTAGTTAGTTAACTAATCCCAACTAGTTCAACTAAAACAAACAGAACACAACTCCACTATCTGTCCCGTTAACTCCTCCAAAACTCCTGCCACTGAAGTCTAACTGAAGCCAACCATGCAAGATGCCATCAAACCCTAAGAACCACGTGATTCCTTGTGTCAGTTGCATGAGCCACCTCCATGACTCAAACTGAAGTGCGCCAAGAGAGTAAACTGCTGTTTATAGTCAAAAGATTATTAAGGGTAAATAATATTTGACTTCCATATTTTTAGGAGATCAGTCTAAAAATAGTCTGGGTCCTAAAAAATAGGGTCTCATCTATTTTTACCGACATGTCGCATACTTCAAGAATCTCCAAGTAGAATTCCCAAATTATGCTTCGTATGTCTAAAAATAGACATAGTCTAAAAATAGACTTTGCGCCAGAATTTGCCTGCGGGCCCACTTAGTGAAGGCGACTTCATTTCACTAAGCTCCATCATCTTGCTGCATTCTCAACATATGAAACTACAATGCGAGATATTTTAATTTAAAAATTCTTAAGTGTCCATTCAGGCACATGAATTCACATTTTTCATAAATTCACATTCATAACAGTATGATAGCTTTGAGCCTCCAAATGGATTTGATGGTGCATTAATTAATTTTTATAATTTCTACACATGCGACAATATATTCTCCATCATTTTTCAATTTGTTGCTAAAACATCTCCCGCATTTCAAACATTTTTTCACTCCCCATTCTCATTATTTGTAGGCTAGCCATGAAAAACACAATTCTTTCGAGATGTATAAAGCTGCAAAGAAATCAAAGAAACCTATGGCTCCTCCAAATCCTACAACTCCCACTGCAGAAGTGACTGAAATGCCTCCATTTTTTTCAGATACTAAATGTGCTAAATGAAGCGATTCTTCTTCCTGGGAATCAATGTGTAGGATTTTTTAATATGAAAAACCGTGCATAACCAAAATAATAGCTACATCATACGCCCCTGGTACCTCAGAAGCTATTATTTCTGATGTAGCCAACTCTTTTCTTCATAGAATTGCTACACGCCCTAATATTTTACCATAGATGGATATTGTAAAATGGATAATTTATCATCTTAACAATGGCGATAGAACATTTATAAGTACAAGAAGCACAATTATAGGTTCATTCAGGGCAGAGGATTTAAAGAGAATGTACCATATACCCTACCCGCAGAATATTTACGACAAGGATTTCCTCGCACAATTTTCAAAGGAAAACAAGCTACAGTCAGACCCTATAAATAAATGGAGTAATAACCCCAACAAGCACAAGCATGATGAAAAGGGTATGTATTCCACTACCTCTCTTGTATTTCCCTACTGATGTATCTCTGCTATGATGTGTAGACTATTCAGCTCGCCCAATACCAGTAAATTTTCCATAGAATGGGTCCCTCATGGATTTCGTAACAAACTCCTATATGATGGATTGGGGTACCACTCTTTAAATAATATCGCTTCACAAATCCTTGAATATAGGAAAATAAAATATTTTACCTCCAAGAAAATCCCCCCGTTCTACATGAGTGCGTACATCATGGGCACTATGTGTTTTACCTCTGACTTTCCAACCATGGGCTGGAAATGGAACATTCAAGGCCCTACCCCCATTCATGTTTACCATAATATTCTTTGGGAATCCAAGTATGAATCTATTTTTTACAAGATTTTTCATGGATGTATTCTTCCACTCTTTCATGTTGTTTTTACTGAAAAAACCCAAAGATTGTCTAAGGAATCCCAAGATGACTTTACAAGCATAGGGAAATGGTTTGGGGAAGAATTATTTACTTATGTTATAGCTTATGGAAGCATTGTTAAACCCCATGTACTCCCATTATGTGTACCAAATAAGCTTCTCGCCAAAGAAATTACTCACTTGAAGGTGGGGCATCGATTGATTAAAGCCTTGAAAGAGGCTAAGAAAGCTTCCTCGCCTCCCTTTCCCATCCACTGTGGTGTTTATGCATTGGAAAAAATCAAAAATGCTGGATTAGAGATTGGTCAAATCCAATTCTTCAAATTATTTTCATTTCCTAACAAAAAAATTGATCTAAATAAGGTTTCTCAAAATGTTACAACTCAAGTAAAGATCAGATAGTTCCTTCATGAAGATGATGATTATAATGAATTATTTGAGTCTACTAATACCAATGTAGATTTTAAAAATATGGAAGCCATGTGTATCAGCCATGAAAAACTTTTACAGTACAAAGAATATAGGAATAATAGGTTGGAAGGTATTGATCTAGACATTTTAGAGGTATCCCGACCTATTTCACAGAAACATCAACAGACAGATCAGCAGAAGAAAGAATAGGAAAAAGAGCAACCTCCTAAGGACACGAGAGACTTTAATAGATCAAAAGAAATTAAATCCACAGAAGCATAGACTGATAATTCATTGTTCTACAGTGATTTAGACCAAGTTTGGAAATATTTTGATCAGCAGCTTAAGGGATATCAAGAGGTGATGATCATTGATCCTCAAGAGACAGTCAAAACACCTCGGGACAAAAGTCAGAGCCCGTTCACTATTGGTTCTACTGATAAAATTGTTAACACGGAAGGATTTGAATTCATCCCGGCCTACCCAACATCTAAAATTGTATTAAAAATAGAAAATATCCCTCCTTTAGATATCTTCTACAGCCCCAAACATAAGGTTGTAATGAGTAGACAAAGAAAAAGGAGGAGAATTGAAAAATCACAAGATTTAATCCCTGGTATTGTGCCCATGGAGATAGTATGGAAGGATCCTCAAGTAGATACATCTCAAGATTTGACAAGGTTGACTCAGTTTGCATGTGCTTTTTCATCTGCTACAATTGACAAAGCTACAGAAGTCTAGCAATTGATTAAATAAAAGGATGATAGAATCCTGCAGGTAGAACAAGAGCTACTGACAAAGAAACAGATAATTAACCATCGATTAAAAACCCAAGTGTCACAACTCCAACAAAGTGTGGATCAACTGAAGTTATAGAATCAATCTGACATTGATGCGAAGGATGATAAAATTCACCAGCTACAATTTACAGTGGAATGGTTAAAGGATAATCCAAAGTTGGATGATTTCAAAAAATAAGCTCTACAACCCAATACTTTGTTGGCTAAAAAATAAGTGATATTTTGTCAAAGATTAACTTAAATCAATGAACTATGTGAGAAAAGTGATTCACTGATGAATCAAGTATCTGACCAGAGGATCGGCTTGATGAAATTGATGATAAAGTCTCTCAATATATCACTTGGCAGGATATTGGAGATGGATGAAAGGCCAATTTAACTAGGATTGAGGATTCAAATAAGGAAATATTATTCATTGATTGGGATATACAATTAAAATAGGCAGAGAGGATGATATGCAGTGCAAGAGATGTTGCCAATAATATTATCGAAATCGTCAACAACAATCTCATTGCTACCAATTTAATTTATAAATGCCCACCTAGTTCTCTCCTTATTGTGAAAGAATTAATAAACAGTGGTAAGAGATGTTGAAAACAAAGGAGAAAAACATCAGAAAATTGGCAAAGCTAGATTGGGACAAGTACTGGAAGTACTTAGTTAAGCCATATAGTCAATGGCTAATGTTGTGTTGCCTAACTGACACCTCATCCCACATGACACCTCCACTATTAGATGTGGTCTACATAAGACATATGTGCATCAAACCAGGCCAACCTCCTAAAGTTCATCCCATGTTAGATATCCTTCATCTCAAGCAATGAATGGCCACAGGGACATCACCACACTCTTGAAGTGAGTCACCCAACAAACTCTATTTATGTTTTTATTTCACTTATTTTAAGGAGGGTTGTTTAAACCTCCTCAACACTTTGTGTATTTGCTAATTTTAAAATTTTTATTTTACTATATAGACCCTTTCATGTCTTTGAAGAAAGGGTCTTGAAATTTTGTAAAGAACACTTTGAAGAAGTTGCACTTTTGTACTCTTGAATTTCTCTTAATAGAAAATACTGGACCAAGCACTGTTTTCTCATAAGCAGAGTTAAAATACACATGGTACTTTTATCTCTATATTGATTTTTTTTTATGTGAATAATAGTTAAATTTATTTATGATGTTTTGTTACATTTATCTATTTAATACATTTCAGCATTAATTCGCTTCTAAACATGCTTAGATTTCCATTTTTCAATACATATACAATACATGCAGTTATTAAATGTGATATGTGCTTAAACAATTTATTTGATTAACTATTTAATCAAAACAATTAACTTAAATTGTCTTTCATTTCTATAAGTGTTTGATAAATCTTCATTTACATTCACTTAAGATCATCTTTTAAGATTTCATATAAGAGAAACATAATTCATCCCTACACTCCTTTAGCTTGTTGTCACTCCCATTCATCCAAGTCACAATTAGTTATCAATACCACACATCCATCCAATTATAAATTGGGAAACTGTTCCCATGATCCCCAGTCACAGCCACTATCCCAAATGGCCCAAGGGAATGGTTTTAAAGTCCCCGACCGGGTGGTTATCCCCCAATGTTATGCAGCAATTTTGAAGGCATCAACATTTTTGGCACTAGAAGAAGGGCCAACAGACTATGAATGCAATTAAGATCCAATACTGAATCCAAAGGCCATCAAAAGAGTCAATCCCCATCCAAAACTCCTACAACTTCAAGGCCACGCTCAAAGTCTCCTACCTCTATATCTGAAGTTTTTCAATCACCTTATAAATCTCCTAGTTCAATTCCCAAAGAAATCTCTCCTGACTATACTCCAGAATCACCTGAAGTACAAACTTTGATAAAGAAATTAGAAGAAATTTATATTTCAACAGAGAATATTGTGCATTCTAAAGCCTCTAAAGGAAGTGTTACTTCAATTTTTCAAGGTACTAGTTTATTGACTCATTCTCAGAGTGAAAACTTGGAATAACTCCATTTGAGTTTCCTCTCCATTCCCATCAGAGGAAAAATCATACATCAGAAACTCAAATATCTGCTAGTGATAACAACTCATCTTCTCCTCCACAACCCCATCATTCATTTATCCTTCATTTCCTTCTTCCCATCCAATTTCCTCATCCATTCATATCTCTTCATCTCAATCAACTAGTGTTGCCTAAAGTAGTACTATTTCAGTAGTTGTTTCTTCTACTACTACATCAACCTCTAGAACTACTACAACATATTCTAATCCTACAGGTCATACAATGTAAAATAGGCCATGGACCAATCCTAGAGTTGTTCAATTGGCCAGACCTCTTCATGATCTACCTAAACACCTAGAAAAATGGGTACCTAAGTATAATCATGATGATGGACTCCCTGCTGAAGAGAACCTGCATAATTTCATGCTTACCATGAACCTTAATGCAGTATCTAAAGAGGATTGTGTAGTTATATTGTTCCCTTATACTTTCCAAGGATCAGTAGGATCATGGTACGTTTCGCTACCACAAGGAACTATAACTAGTTGGGATATTTTTGAAGAACATTTTTTAACCAAACTTGGTGATGACCGCACCACTGCTACTCTTATAAATGATCTTTCTAATCTCAAAGCTAATTTAGGAGAAAGTATCAAATAATTTAATAGCGGGTTTAATAAATTGTTAAAAAAAATCCCAACCACATCAAAGCCTGGTGTAGATATACAGATTGAATGGTACATATCCTCTATTCCTTACATGAGGTAACTAAATTGAAGAAAATCAAAGCAAATGTCTCCCTATGTGAGGTATCTAAATTGAAACATCAGCAGAAAATTATACTAAAAGAATTTAATGTAGTTCTCACTTCTCCTCTACATACTCCTGTTACATCTAAAGCCTCTAGAGGAATAGGTAAACCTCCCACAAATTCATTAGAGAATATTGATGCCACTGATGATATTTTAATAAGAGATAGATCCAATTCACACACTCCTCCTTTCCTTCTGAATTTTGAAGTTTTCAATTAAAATGTGCACAATTTCCTAATAGACTTTGGGTCTTCTTCAAATATAATGCCATATTTTGTTTGTCTAAAGTTAAACATCTCACCCCAAAAGTTTGTTGTACACATTTTTCAATTAGATAGAACCAAAGTCAAGGTTTTAAGAGAAATGAATAATGTCCTCATTAGATTGACTTCTAATTCAAAATTCCATCAAGTAATTGACATTCTAGTTGATGATATCCCTGACTTTTACGGTTTGATTCTTAGTAGAGATTGGTATAAAAATATTCACAGTTATTTTGCCATAGAATGGTCTCATATGTGGCTTCCTTACAATGGTAAGCTAAATGAAATTCGAGTTGACTATGAAAAACACATGAAATACTCAGTAATTTATTTTGACAATGAAAATGAACCAATTTCCTTTACCAATAACATCCTTTGGAACTACTCTAGTGAATCATTCTTGGGTAATTTCAATGCACAATAATCTCCATTTCTAATCAATTCAATTACTTCTCATATCAAAAAAATTTCACAATCATATTCTTCCAAATGTGTAAATATTGTAGAAAAGCCTTTTGTTAAAACTTTATTTTGGACTTTATATTTTGATGGATCTTATGGTGCAAGAGCAGGTTGTGTATTAATAAGTCCAGAAGGAGAAAAAATGATGTTAGCTTGTAGATTAGAGTTTGAATTCACAAACAATACTGCTAAATATGAGGCACTAGTACAAGGATTATATAAAAGCAATATATTTAAATGTCAAATATCTACAAGTATTCAAAGATCATGAAATTATTGTAAAATAGGTAAGAAACAACATTCACTGTGTTTATGCCCATTTAAAACATTATCAATCTCTAGTTCAAACCCTCATTTCTCAATTCTTGGCATATCTCCTATCCCAAGACTTCAAAATGACAATGTTGATATTTTGGCCAATGTAGCATCTATACTTATACTATATGAAGATTACAGTCCAGATAGATTTTCCATTGAATTAATTTTTTGACCATTCATTCAGAAAAATGTCACCAATTGGTGTATGTTCAGTGATGATGAAGACATTCTGGCCTTTTTAACATTTGAAGGATCATATTATGATCAAATAGTTGATGAGGATGAACATGAGAAACAATTAGTACAAAAAAATGAAGAAAACATTTTCCTAATTCTGTGGTTAAACTTGAATATCTCTATGATTTGAAATACAGATTTAAGAAGGTAACTAATTCCAAACTTCAAAGTTCAAATTTGAGGTTTGAACTAGTAAACCTTAGAACTGATCTCAAACCCAAAAACATCAATCCAGGTCTAGGTCTCTCACTAGATGAGAGATTATCCTTCATTCATTTATTAAAAATTTACAAGAATGTTTTCGCTTTGGAACATACGACACCTCCATTATCCAACACATCATCCCAATGATCTTTGATGATAGACTTGTACAACAGAAAATTCACCCCAACCTTGAAAGTCAAATCAGATTTGAGTTGAATAAAATCCTTAAAGCTAAAATATTTTTTCCTATTAGGCACTCCAAATCAGTATCACATTTAGTGTCAGTCAGGAAGAAAAATGGTGACATACTCATTTGTAGATATTTTATAAATCTTGATAAAGCTTGTCAAAAGGATAATTTCCCATTACCACCCATGGAATAAATTTTACAATCAGTTGCAGGTTCTCAGCTCATGTCTTTCCTTGATGGTTTTTCAATATATAATCAGATCCTAGTTCATCCAAATATTAGAATAAACACTACCTTCAAAACCAAATGGGGGACTTATGCATATCAGAAAATTCATTTTGGTCTAATAAACGCTGGAGAAACCTTCCAAAGAGCTATGGACATATTTTTTAGAGGTCTTATAAATAAGATAGTTGTTGTTTACTTGGATGAGATAACAATTTACTCCAAGAAAAGAAGCACCCATTTCCAAGACCTAAAGCACATATTTGAACATTGCCAAAAATATGGGATTTCATTAAATCCAAAAAAACCTTATTTCGCTCTTAATGAAGGAAAACTTTTAGGATCCATTGTATCCAAAGAAATAATTTGCATTGATCCTCAACGGATTAAGGAAATCTCTAAAAATTATTTACCCATAATAAGAAATCCATGCAATCCATTCTAGGACAGATTAATTTTGTCAAGGGATTTGTTCCTGACTTTTCCCAAATTGTTCTTCCATTACAAGCCATGATCAAGAAAATTTCAGTCTTTAAATGGGGCCACAATGAAAGAGAAGCTTTTGATTCAATCAAACAAGCCATTATAAATTCTCCCTCTTTAAATACTCCAAAATTCTCTAGTCATTTTATTTTATATACTTTCGCTTCTAAAACATCATATGTTGTTGTTTTAACGCAACTTAATGATCAACAAATCGAAGCACCCATCTCGTTCTTTAGTTCAAATTTTCAAGGTGTTGAACTAAATTACTCTAAAGTGGAGAAACAAGCCTTTTTTGTTTTCAAATCCATAAATAACTTCAGGTATTTTCTCCTAAAGACACATGCCAAGGTAATAGTTCCATTTCCAGCATTAAGACAACTGCTTATCCAAAAGGAACTAGGAGAAAAAAGGAAAATTTGGGTTATAGCTCTGCAAGAATATGATATTGATATTAAACCAGCAAAAATTGTTAGAGGAAAAGGTTTTTGAAGATCGTTGACTGGAGCTTCCAACATACCAATTGATGAGGATTCAGGTAATACCGTACATAGTTCTGAGGTAAGCCTGATTGATTTTTCATCCCAATATGTTGATCTTATATTTTATTTAAAGAATGGATATGCTCCCCCCGAACTCAATTATAAAAGAAAAAGAGATTTAAGGCTAAAATCTAGTCGATATGAAATCATTAATGATGTGATATTCAAAAAAACTATGACTCTATCTTATTAAGATGCCTTGAAAATTCTGAAGCACACAAGGTTTTGCAGGAACTCCACGATGGACCAGCTGGTGGACACTTCGGAGGAGACACTACTGCACACAAAATCCTACATGCAGGGTATTATTGGCCAACTTTGTTCAAAGATACCCATTCCTATGTAAGGAAATGCAAGGTTTTTCAGAATTTTGCAGGAAGACAAAAAAGACCAGCCTTACCCTTTCAACCAGTCAACATTGAACAACAATTTGAACAATGAGGACTGGACATCATAGGTGAGATTGTTCCTAACTCTTCCAAACAACATAAGTACATTCTTATTGCATCAAACTATTTTACTAAGTGGGTGGAGGCCATTCCACTAAAGGTAGCCAATTTTGAAGACATTATTGAATTCATAGATCAATTCATTATTACCAAGTTTGGCTTACCAAATTCACTTATGTTTGAAAATGAATCTTACTTTTCAAGTAATAATATGACTGAATTTTCTCTTAATAGATGCTTTAAGCTTAAATATTTTGCTAATTACTATCCCTAACGGAATGGATTAGTAGAGTCAACCAATAAAAACCTCATAAGAATTATAAATATAATTATTGATTAGAGTCAAAATAATTGGCATAAATCCTTAACATTTTCTCTATGGGCTAACATAATAACTAAGAAAGCCTCTTTAAGCACTTCTCCCTTCAATCTAGTATATGGGAAAGAGGTTGTCATTCCTTCAAATTGAGCCCTTCCCTCACTAGCCCTAGTCTGATTCATTGAAGAAATACCTTCATCTTCTTTAAAGCTAAGAATTTCACAAATTCTTACAATTAGAAGAGGAAAGGGAAAAATCCATACTTACACATGCTCTACACCAAAAAATTGTCAAATATTCTTTTGATGCAAGTTCTGTTGCCAAAAAATCTTTTCAAATTGGAGACCCTGTTCTTAAGTGGGACAAGGCACGTGAGAATTTGGCTTGGACCATTTCAAATTGTTGAACAAGTAGGCCCGTCAACCTTCATATTACAAGATCTACAAGGGAAGAAATATTCTCTTCTTGTTAATGGGATTATTTTGAAAAAAACCTTTTCTTAGAAGAACATTTCTTCTAATGTAATACAGTTGTATTTGCATATTTAGGTTAATAAAATAATAATGTTAGATAGCATACTTTTGGTTTTTTATCAACATGTTTGAATCATGTTATGACTTTTCATCTTGAAGAATAGGAATTTTTAAAATAAATGATAACGAACTTGAAAAGGTGTATAATTATCATATTACTCTGAAATTTTGTTTCCATTTAAATTGCAAATTCTTTCAAACCTTAAACATTACAAAGAATTTTCACCTTATTGTCAATGAGAAAAAGGTTCACTTTTACAAAGTTAATATTATTTGGTACTAAGCATCTTTAACTCTGAATTTTCATCCAAAACACTTAAGGAATCAATGGTTCTCCCCATCCATTAAGTATACTCTTTTTAGAGTGTAGTTCAAAAATATATAAAAATTAAAAGATAAGAGGTCTCATAGTGAGCCTACTTACCATGATCATAGGAAAATAATAGGCCGACATTACCACTACTGCATATCAAACCAGGGTGATGGCTTATGATTGTTTATAACCATAAGACAAGGGGTATCATCACGAGCCATCTTGTTCAGTCCAATTACAACCAATGAATGGCATTGTCACTTTCTATCCACCAAACCATGACAATGGCTTTTTAATAATAAAAAAGAAATAAAACAATTTAAAAAAAAAAAATTATATATATATATATATATATATATATATATATATTGTGTTGAATTTATCACTAAAGGTTGTAATGATAAATGGATGGGATATTGAATAACTGATAGTTAAAAGGTAACCCTGTCAAGGCTATGAACTCTTGTTGGTAGCAATGGCTCTACTTATGACAAAATGAGTATATCAAAAGGCTAAGTCTCAAAAGGCCCCTTGCTTTACCTCTTTAATTGTTTAATGAATGATATAGGGAAATAAAGATTTTCATCTATAAAAGGTTTTTAAAGGATCACAATAAGATAAGATTTTTATAATTCAGAGTAATTTTACTTATCTAAATATTTCATAAAAGTTTTGATTTCCTTAATTATTCTTACTTATTTAAAGTTTTATAAATTTCATTTTTTATATAAATAAGAGATAATCTCTCCTTCCAGGGAATCGCCAATTGTTTTTTTATTCAACAACCCCCATTATTTGTGGATATATGCCTTAGGAAATAATGGGGACCCTTTTAAAAAAAATTAGATTAAGACAATAAAACTCTTTGTGACTTATAAAGATAGAAATAGGAATTTGAAAAATTAAAAGTCATGTTTTGTTGGCTAAAGACTTAGGCGGAAAACCCAAATAAGTTGTTATCACAATCACAAATTGCAAACACTGCAAGAAGCATATAAGGCACTCCATATAAAATTTGCAATGTGATATCGCCAAAAATCATGAAAGGCGCAAAAGGGCTTTCTAAAGGGAAAAAGAGACAAAATCTGAAAAACGCGATAACAAAGCATGAAGGCCCCCAAAGAAGTTATATTTCATAAGAAGCCATTAGTGGAGCCCACCCTATGTCATGTCACTAATCGCAATCGCAAAATCGCAATTCCTTTCGCTACATATTTCCCCGATGTGATATATCGCATCGCACTTTCGCCAATTTTCAATTCCCTTCGCCATCCATATTCACTGAGATTGTGATTTCGATGCGATATCACATCGCAACTCATTCATCACTCTTCCCACCCCGCTAACATTCAAAAGAGAAAAAAAACCTTTGATAAATGAATTCAAAATCATTATTCAAAAATGGAAAACCTTGATCGCAAATTGGCAAAACAAGTGAGCTTTATGTTTTAGAGACTTAACACACATATGAAACTATGATACGAGATATTTTAATTTAAAAATTCTTAAGTGTCCATTCAGACACATGAATTCATGTTTTTCATAAATGCACAATCATAACGGTATGATAGCTTTGAGCCTCCAAATGTGATTTGATGGTGGATTAATTAATGTTTAGGATTTCTACATATGCGACACTATATTATCCATCATTTCAGTTTTATTGCTAAAGTATCTTCCACATTTTCAAACATTGTTTCACTCCCAGTTCTCCTTATTTTTAGGCTAGCCCTAAAAAACACAATTCTTTCGAGATGTCTAAATCTGCAAAGAAATCAAAGAAACCTATGGCTCCTCCAAATCCTGCAACTCCCGCTGCAGAAGTGACTCAAATGCCTCCCTTGCTTTCAGATACTACATGTGCTACATAAAGCGGTTCTTCTTCCTGAGAATCGATGTATAGGATTTTTGAAGATGAAAAATCATGCATAACCAAAATAACAGCTACATCATATACCCCTGTTACCTCATAAGCTACTATTTCTGATGTAGCCAACTCTTTTCTTCATAGAATTGCTATGTGCCCTAAGATTTTACCATACATGGATATGGTAAAATGGATAATTGATCATCTTAACATTGGCAATAGAACATTTCTAACTACAAGGAGCATAGTGATAGGGTCATTCAGGGTAGAGGATTTAAAGAGAATGTACCATATACCTGACCCGCAGAATATTTACGACAAGGATTTCCTCGCACAATTTGAAAAGGAAAACAAGCTAGAGTCAGACGCTATAAATAAATGGAGGAATAACCCCACCAAGCACAAGCATGATGAAAAGGGTATGTATTCCACTGCCTCTCTTGTTGGACCCTACTGTTATATCTCTGCTATGATGTGTATACTATTTGGCTCACCCAATACCAGTAAATTTTCCATAGAATGGGTCCCTCATGGATGTCATAACAAACTCCTATATCATGGATTGGGGTATCATTCTTTCAAATAATATCGCTTCACAAATCCTTGAATATAGGAAAAAACAATATTTTACCTCCATGAAAATCCCCCCGTTCTACATGAGTGCGTACATCATGGGCAATATGTGTTTTACCTTTGACTTTCCAACCATGGGTTTGAAATGGAACATCCAAGGCCCTACCCCCATTCATGTTTACCATAATATTCTTTGGGAATCTAAGTATGAATATAATTTTTACAAGATTTTTCATGGATTTATTCTGCTACTCTTTCATGTTGTTTTTAATGAAAAAGCCCCGATATTGTCTAAGGAACCCTAAGATGACTTTACAAGCATAGGTAAATGTTTTGGGGAAGAATTATTTACTTATGTTATAGTTTATGGAAGTGTTTCTAAACCCCATGCACTCCCATTATATGTACCAAACAAGCTCCTCGCCAGCAAAATTGCTTACTTGAAAGTGGGGCATGGATTGACTAAAGCCTTGAAAGAGGCTAAGAAAGCTTCCTCAACTACCTTTCCCATCCACTATGGTGTTTATGCATTGGACAATTTCAAACATCTTGGATTAGAGATTAATCAAATATAGTTCTTGAAATTATTTACATTTCCTAACAGAAAACTTAATCTGAATAAGGTTGCTCAAAATGTTACGACTCAAGTAAAGATCAAATAGTTCCTTCATGAAGATGATGATTATGATGAATTATTTGAGTCTACCAATACCAATCTAGATGTTAAAAATATGGAATCCATGTGTCTCATACATGAACAACTTGTATAGTTCAAAGAATACAGGAATAATAGGTTGAAAGGTATTCATCTAGATATTTTAGAGGTATCCCAAACTATTTCACAGAAACATCAACAGACAGATCAGCAAGAAGAGCAGAAGAAATAACAGGAAAAAGAGAAGCCTCCTAATGACACGGAAGACTTTAATAGATCAAAATATATTAAATCCATAGAAGCACAAACTAATAATCCATTGTTCTCCGGTGATTTAGACCAAGTTTGGAAATATTTTGATTAGCATCTTAAGGGAGATAAAGAGGCGATGATCATTGATCCTCAAGAGACAGTCAAAACACCTCAGGACAAAAGTCAGAGCCCGTTAACTGCTGGGTCTACTGAAAAAGTTGTTAACACAGAAGGATTTGAATTCATCCCAACCTACCCAACATCTGAAATTGTATTAAAAATAGAAGAGATCCCTCATTTAGATATCTTCTACATCCCCAAACATAAGGTTGTAATGAGTAGACAAAGAAAAAGGAGGATAATTGAAAAATCACAAGATTTAATCCTTGGTGATGTGCCCATGGAGATAGTATGGAAGGATCCTCAAGTAGATACATCTCAAGATTTGACAAGTTTGACTCAATTTGTAGGTGCTTATGCATCTGCTACAATTGACAAAGCTACAGAAGTCTAGAAATTGATTAAATAAAAGGATGAGAGAATCCTACAGCTATAACAAGAGCTACTAACAGAGAAACAGAGAATTAACCATCTATTGAAAACCCAAGTGTCACAACTCCAGCAAATCATGGATCAATTAAAGTTTAAGAATCAATCTGAAATTGATGCCAAGGATGATAAAATTCACCGGCTACAATTTACAGTGGAACAGTTAAAGGATAATCCAAAGTTGGATGATTTCAAAAAATAAACTCTAGAACTCAACACTTTTTTGGCTCAACAACAAGTGATATTTTGTTAAATATTGACTAACATCAATGAACTATGTGAGAAAATTTATTCACTGATGAATCAAGTAGCTGACCAGAGGATCGGCTTTGATGAAATTGATGATAAAGTCTCTCAATATGTAACTTGGCAGGATATTGCAGATGGACGAAAGGCCAATTTACCCAGGATTGAGGATTTAGAGAAGGAAATTTTATTCATTGATTTGGATATAAAATTAAAACATGAAGAGAGGGTTATATGCAATGCAAGAGATGTTTCCAATAATATTATCGAAATCGTCAACAAAAATCTCATTGCTGCCATTTTAATTTATAAATTCCCACCTGGTTCTCTCCCTGTTGTGAAAGAATTAATAAGTAGTAGCAAGAGATTTTGAAAACAAAGGAGGAAAACATCAGAAAATTGGCAAAGCTAGATTGGTACAAGTATTGGAAGTACTTACTTAAGCCACATAGTCAATGGCTAATGTTGTGTTGCCTAACTGACACCTCATCCCACATGACACCTCCACTATTAGATGTGGTCTACGTAGGACAGATGTGCATCAGACCAGGCCAACCTCCTGATGTTCATCCCATGTTATATATTCGTCAGCTCAAGCAACGAATGGCTACAGGGACATCACCACACTCTTCAAGCGAGTCACCCAACAAACTCTATTAATGTTTTTATTTCACTTATTCTAAGGAGGTTTGTTTAAATATCCTCAACACTTATGTATTTTTTATTTTACTATATAGACCCTTTCATGTCTTTGAAGAAAGGGTCTTGAAATTTTGTAAAGAACACTTTGAAGAAGTTGCACTTTTGTACTCTTGAATTTCTCTTAATAGAAAATACTGGACCAAGGACTATTTTGTCATGAGCAGAGTTAAAATACACATGGTACTTTTATCTCTATATTGATTTTTTTATGTGAATAATAGTTAAATTTCTTTATGATGTTTTTTTATATGTATCTCTTTAATACATTTCAGCATTATTTCACTTCTAAACATGCTTAGATTTCCATTTTTTCAATACATATACAATACATGCAGTTATTAAATGTGATATGTGCTTAATCAATTTATTTGATTAATTATTTAATCAAATAAATTAAATTAAATTGTCTTTCATTTCTATAAGTGTTTGATAAATCTTCATTTACATTCACTTAAGATCATCTTTTAAGATTTCATATAAGAGAAACATAATTCATCTCGGGATATATATATATATATATAGACACACACACACACACTCCTTTAGCTTGTTGTCACTCCCATTCATCCAAGTCATAGTTAGTTATCAATACCACGAATCAATCCAATTATAAATTGGGAAATTGGTCCCATAATGCCCAGTCATAGCCACTATCCCAAATGTAAAATGGATGGTTTTCAAGTCCTCGACTAGGTGGTTATCCCCCAATGTTGTGAAGTGATTTTCAAGGTATCAACATTTTTGGCACTAGAAGGAGGGCCAACAGGCTATGAATGGAATTAAGATCCAATACTAAATCCAAAGGCCATCAAAAGAGTTAATCCCCATCCAAAACTCGTACAACTTCAATACCATGCTCAAAGTATCCTACCTCTAGATCTGAATTTGTTCAATCACCTTATAAATATCCTAGTTCAATTCCCAAAGAACTCTCTCCTGACTATACTCCAGAATCACCTGAAGTACAGACTTTGATAAATAAATTAGAAGAAATTTTTATTTCAACAGAGAATCTTGTGCTTTCTAAAGCCTTTAAAGGAAGTGTTACTTCAATTTTTCAAGGTACTAGTGTATTGACTCATTCTCAGAGTGAAAACTTGGAATAACTCCATTTGAGTTTCCTCTCCATTCCCATCAAAGGAAAATTCCTACATTAGAAACTCAAATATCTTCTAGTGAGAACATCTCATCTTCTCCTCCACAACCCCATCCTTCATTTCCTTCTTCCCAACCAATTTCCTCATCCATTCATATCTCTTCATCTCAATCAACTAGTTTTGCCTAAAGCAGTACTATTTCAATGATTGTTTCTTCTACTACTACATCAACCTCTGGAACTACTACAACATATTCTAATCCTACAGGTCATACAATGGAAAATAGGCCATGGACCAATCCTGGAGTTGTTCAATTTGTCGGACCTCTTCATGATCTACCTAAAAACCTAGAAAAATTCTTGCTTAAGTATAATCATGATGATGGACTCCCTACTGAAGAGAACCTACATAGGTAGATTGGAGGTTTCTGTGGTGTAGTTTTTCAGCTTTGAGACTCGGAATAACCACAGTTGTCATTTTTAGTCTACGTTTCGAGTCTGGAATCTATCCTGATGATGGGTCTAGATCCAGACTCAAAACGTAGACTAAAAATGACAATTGTGGTTATTCCGAGTCTTACACCTGAAGCACCTACATAATTTCATGCTTTCCATGAACCTTATTGCAGTATCTAAAGAGGATTGTGTAGTTATATTTTTCCCTTATACTTTCCAAGGATCGTCAAGATCAGGGTACGTTTCATTGCCATCGGGCACTATAACTAGTTGGGATATTTTTGAAGAAAAAATTTTAACCAAATTTGGTGATGACCGCACCACTGCTACTCTTATAAATGATCTTTTTAATCTCAAAACTAATTTAGGAGAAAGTATCAAAGACTTTAATAGCAGGTTTAATAAATTGTTAAACAAAATCCCAACCACATCAAAGCCTGGTGTAGATGTACATATCCTCTCTTCCTTATAATATTGCATTTTTTGTAGATATAGCTCACAAAGCAACTTTAGTTGAGAACATGAAAGAAGCATTGTTAGTTGAAAAGAGAATAATTGCATTAGAAAAGAAAACCGCTCAAGAAGAAATGAAATCAAAGAAGGTCACATTTAAGGATGAGCCCAAAAATAAAACTCCTAAAGATCCTTTTGATCTTGAAGGATTACAAAAAGTCCTTAAATCAATGTCTAACGAGATTATAGAAATCAAGAAGCAGGTAGATAAGTATTCTTCTAAGAAACCTTTTAGATCTTTCAATAAATCTCAAACATCTAATCCTGAACCACCTAGTATTATATCTAACATTGAATCTAATCAATATGAGGATGAAGATGAAAAGGTATTATCTCTTGAAGAATCCCAAGATGAAGAACTTGTTTAAGTACATGGATTATGACATTTCATACTCCCTACTTCTAATAATGAAGATGATCATGAAGCATTACATGTTAGCACTAGAAGCAAAGGTTTTATTGATTCATCACAACCAATATAGAAACAGAAACCCTCATCCCATGTTGTTAAAGATAAAGTTGTCACTAAAAACTCTCCTTCTACATCATCTCAATTAGTCCCATATTCTTCATATTCTCCCTCTACATCAAAAACCTTGGTATTCTCTGACACCATCGAATGCAATATAGTCGAGGATATGAAGAAAATTAAAGCAAATGTCTCCTTACATGAGGTAGCTGAATTGAAACATCAGCAAAAAAATCTACTAAAAGAATTGAATGTAGTTCTCACTTCTCCTATACATGCTCTTGTTACATCCAAATCCTCTAAAGGAATAGGTAAACCTCACACAGATTCATTAGAGAATATTGATGCCATTGATGCTATTTTAATCAGAGATATATCAAATTCACACACTCCTCCTTTCCTTCTGAATTTTGAAGTTTTCAATAAAAATGTGCACAATTTCCTAATAGACTCTGGGGCTTCTTCAAATATAATGTCATATTTTGTTTGTCTGAAGTTAAACATATCACCCCAAAATTATGTTGTACACATTGTTCAATTAGATAGAACCAAAGTCAATGTTTTAGGAGAAATGAATTATGTCCTCATTAGACTGGATTCTAATTCAAAATTCCATCAAGTAATTGACATTCTAGTTGATGATATCCATGACTTTTACGATTTTATTCTTAGTATAGATTGGTCTAAAAATATTCACGGATATTTTTCCATAGACTGGTCTCATATGTGGCTTCCTTACAATGGTAAGCTAAATAAAATTTGATTTGGCCGTGAAAAACACATGAAATACTCAATAACTGATTTTGAGGATGAAAATGAACCAATGGCCTTTACCGATAACATCCTTGGGAACTATACTGAATCATTCTTAGGTAATTTCAATGCACCACAATCTCCATTTCTAATCAATTCAGTTACTTCTCAAATTGAAAACTTTTCACAATCATATTCTCCCAAATTTGTAAATATTTTAGAAAACCCTTTTGTTAAAACTTTATTTTTGACTTTGTATTTTCATGTATCTAGATCTAATGATGGTGCAGGAGTAGGTTATGTATTAAGAAGTCCCAAAGGAGAAAAAACAATGTTAGCTTGTAGATTATAGTTTGAATTCACAAATAATACTGTTGAATATGAGGCACCGATCCAAGGATTGTATAAAAGCAATAGATTTAAATGTAAAATATATGCAAGTATTCGGAGATTATGAAATTATTGTAAAACAGGTCAGAAATACCATTCACTGTGTTTCTGCCCATTTAAAACATTATCAATCTCTAGTTAAAACCCTCACTTCTCATTTTTTGGCATTTAACATCTCTCCTATCCCAAGACATCAAAACGATAGCACTGATATTTTGGCCAATGTAACATCTAGACTTATACCATCTGAAGATTACAGTCCATATATATTTTCCATTGAATTAATTTTCGAGCATCCATTCCATAAAATGTCACCAATTGGCATGTGTTCAATGATGATGAAGACATTCTGACCTTTTTAACATCTGAAGGATCGTATGATGATCAAATGGTTGATGAGGATGAACATGAGACACAATTAGGATAAAAAAATGAAGAAAATGATTTTCCTAAATCTGTGGTTAAAATTGAATATCTCTATGATTTGAAATACAGTTTTAAGAAGGTCACTAATTCCAAACTTAAAAGTTCAACTTTGAGGTTTGAAATAGTAAACCTTAGAACTGATCTCAAACCCAAAAACATCAATCTAGGTCTAGGTCTCTCACTAGATGAGAGATTATCCTTCATTCATTTATTAAAAAGATACAATAATGTTTTCACTTGGAGCTATGAAGATCTTGGAACATACGACACCTCCATTATCCAACACACCATCCCAATGATCTTTGATGACAGACCGGTACAGCAGAAATTAAGGAAAATTCACCCCGACCTTGAAATTCAAATCAAATATAAGTTGAATAAACTCCTTAAATCTAAAATAATTTTTCCTATTAGGCACTCCAAATGGGTATCAAATTTAGTGTCGTTCAGGAAGAAAAATGGTGACATAGGCATTTGTAAAGATTTTATAAATCTTGATAAGGCTTGTCAAAAGGATAATTTCCCATTACCACCCGTCTAATATATTTTACAATCAGTTGTAGGTTCTGAGCTTATGTCTTTCCTTGATGGTTTTTCAAGATATAATTAGATCCTAGTTCATCGAAATGATAGATTAAACACTACATTCAGAACCAAATGGGGGACTTATGCATATCAGAAAATTCCATTTGGTCTAATAAACGCAGGAGAAACCTTCCAAAGAGCTATGGACATAGTTTTTAGAGGTCTTCTAAATAAGACAATTGTTGTTTACTTGGATGACATAACAATTTACTCCAAGAATAGAAGCACCCATTTCCAAGACCTAAAGAAAATCTTTGAACATTGCCAAAAATATGAGATTTCATTCAATCCAAAAAAATCTTATTTCGCTCTTAGTGAAGGAAAAAATTTAGGATCCATTGTATCCAAATAAATAATTTTCATTGATCCTCAAAGGATTAAGGCAATCTCTAAAATTTATTTACCCCAAAACAAGAAATCCATGCAATCCTTTCTAGGACAGATTAATTTTGTCAAGAGATTTGTTCCTGACTTTTCCCAAATTTTTCTTCCATTACAAGCCATGATCAAGAAAATTCCAGTCTTTAAATGGGGCCACAATGAAAGAGAAGCTTTTGATTCAATCAAACAAGCCATTATAAATTATCCCTCTTTAACTACTCCAAACTTCTCTGATCATTTTATTTTATATAATTTCACTTCTAAAACATCATATGTTGTTGTTTTATTGCAACTTAATGATCAACAAATCGAAGCACCCATCTCATTCTTTAGTTCAAATTTTCAACGTGTTGAACTAAATTACTCTGAGGTGGAGAAACAAGCCTTTGTTGTTTTCAAATCCATAAAGCACTTCAGGTCTTTTCTCCTAAATACACATACTAAGGTAATAGTTCCATTTCTGGCAGTATGACAACTGCTTATCCAAAAGGAACTAGGAGAAAAAAGGTAAAATTGTGTCATAGCTCTTTAGGAATATGATATTGATATTAAACTGGCTAAAATTGTAAGAGGACAAGGTTTTTGAAAATTTTTGTCTGGAGCTTCTAGCATACCAGTTGATGAGGATTCAGGTAATAACGTACATATTTATGAGGTAATCTTGATTGATTCTGTATCCAAATATGTTGATATTATCTTTTATTTAAAGAATGGATATGCTCCCCCCGAACTCAATTAGAAAAGAAAAGGAGCTTTAAGGATAAAATATAGTCGATATGAAATCATTAATGATGTGTTATTCAGAAAAAAATATGACTCTGTCTTATTAAGATGCCTTGAAAATTATGAAGCTCACAAGGTTTTGCAGGAACTCCATGATGGACCAGCTGGTGGACACTTCGGAGGAGACACTACTACACACAAAATCCTATATGCAGGGTATTATTGGCCAACTTTGTTCAAAGATACAGATGCCTACGTAACAAAATACAAGGTTTTTCAGAATGTTGCAGGAAGACAAAAAATACCATCCTTACCCCTTCAACCAGTCAACATTGAACAACACTTTGAACAATGGGGACTAGACATCATAGGTGAGATTGTTCCTAACTCTTCCAAACAACATAAGTACATTCTTACGGCAACAAACTATTTTACTAGGTGGGTGGAGGTCATTCCACTAAAGGTAGCCAATTCTGAATCTATTATTGAATTCATAGATCAATTCATTATTCCCAGGTTTGGCTTACCAAATTCACTTATGTTCGACAATGCATCTTACTTTTCAAGTAATAATATGACTAAATTTTCTCTTAACAGGGGCTTTAAGCTCAAATATTATACTAATTACTATCCCTAAGGAAATGTTTTAGTAGATTCAACCAATAAAAACCTCATAAGAATTATAAAAATAACTGTTGATCAGAGCCAAAATAATTGGCATAAATCTTTAACATTTTCTCTATGGGCTAACCAAATAACTAAGAAAGCCTCTTTAGGCACTTCTCCCTTCAATCTAGTATATGGGAAAGAGATTGTCATTCCTTCAAATCTAACCCTTCCCTAACTAGCCCTAGTCTGATTCATTGAAGAAATACCTTCATCTTCTTTAAAGCTAAGAATGTCCCAAATTCTTAAATTGGAAGAAGAAAGGGAAAACTCCAAACTTACACATGCTCTACACCAACATATTGTCAAATATTCTTTCGATGCAAGCTTTATTGCTAAAAAATATTTTCAAATTGGAGACCCTGTTCTTAAGTGGGACAAGGAATGTGAGGAAAAAGGTAAGTATAGCAAATTCCATAGAATGTGGCTCAGACCATTTCAAATTGTTGAACAAGTAGGCCCGTCAACCTTCATATTTCAAGATCTACAAGGGAAGAAAAATTATCTTCCTCTCAATGGGCTTATTTTGAAAAAAAAACTTTTCTTAGAACATTTCTTCTAATGTAATATAGTTGTATTTGCATATTTAGGTTAATAAAAGAATAATTTTAGATAACATACTTTTGGTTTTTTATCAACATCTCTGAATCATGTTATGACTTTTCATCTAGAAGAATAGGAATTTTTAAAATAAATGATCACAAACTTGAAAAGGTGGATAATTATCATATAACTCTGAAATTTTATTTCCATTGAAATTGCAAATTCTTTCAAACCTTAAACTTTACAAAGTCTTTTCACCTTATTATGAGTGAGAAAAAGGTTCACTTTTACAAAGTCAATATTATTTGTTACTAAGCATATTTAACTCTAAATTGTCATCTAAAACTCTTAAGGAGTCAATGGTTCTCCCCATCCATTAATTATACTATTTTTAGACTGTAATTAAAATATATATAAAACTTAAAAGATAAGAGGTCTCATCATGAGCCTGCTTACTATATATATATATATATATATATATATATATATATATATATATATATATATATATATATATATATGTATGTATGTATGTATGTATGTATGTATGTATGTATGTATGTATGTATGTATGTATGTATGTATGTATGTATGTTGAATTTATCTCTAAAGGTTGTAATGATAAATGGATGCGATATTGAATCATTGATAGTTAAAAGGTAACCCTGTCGAGGCTATGAACTCTTGTTGGCAGAAGTGGATCTACCTATTACAAAATTAGTATATCAAAAGGATAAGTCTCAAAAAGCCCCTTGCTTTACCTCTTTAATTGTTTAATGACTGATAAAGGAAATAAAAATTTTCATATATAAAAGGTTTTTAAAGGATCATAATAAGAAGAGTTTTTTATAATTCAAAGTAATTTTACTTATCCAAATATTTCATAAAAATTTTCATTTCCTTAATTATTCTTACTTATTTAAAGTTTTATAAATTTCATTTTTTATATAAATCAGAGATAATTGGTCCTTCCAGTGAATCACCAATTGTTGTGTTATTCAACAACCCCCATTATTTGTGGATAGATGCCTTAGGAAATAATGTGGACCCTTTTAAAAAAATTTAGATTAAGACAATAAAACCCTTGTGACTTATAAAGATAGAAATAGGAATTTGAAAAATTAAAAGTCATGTTTTGTTGGCTAAAGACTTAGGTGGAAAACCCAAATAATCCTCTATCGTAATTGCAAATAGAAAACATTGCAGGCAGCATATAAGACGCTCCATATAAAATTTGCGATGTGTTATCGCCAAAAAGCATAAAAGGCGCAAAAGGGCTTTCTAAAGGGAAAAAAAGAAAAAATCTGAAAAACACGATAACAAAGCATGAAGGCCCCTGACGAAGTTATATTTCATAAGAAGCCATTAGCGGGTCCCACCCTCTGCCACGTCACCAATCACAATTCCTTTCGCTACCATGCACTGTCGCCCGCCTATATTTCCCTGATGTGATATATCACATCGCACTTTCGCCAAGTATCAATTCCTTCTGCCATCCATATTCGTTGATATTGTGATTGCGATGTGATATCACATCGCAACTCATTCATCGCTCTCCCCCACACTAACATTGCAAAGCTCTCAAAAACCTTCGATAAATAATTCAAAATCATTATTCAAAAAGTGAAAATCTTGATCGCAAATCGGAAAAACAAGTGTGCTCTATGTTTTAGAGACTTGACACGCATATGAAACTGCGATGTGGGATATTTTAATTTAAAAATGATTAAGTTTCCATTCAGGCACATGAATTCACTTTTTTCATAAATGCATGGTCATAACGGTATGATAGCTTTGAGCCTTCAAATGTGATTTTATGGTGTGTTAATTAATGTTTATGATTTCTACACATGTGACACTATATTCTCCATCATTTCAGTTTTATTACTAAAATCGCTCCCACATTTTCAAACATTGTTTCACTCCCCGTTCTCCTTATTTGTAGGCTAGCCCTGAAAAAAAAAATTATTCCAAGATGTCTAAAGTTTCAAAGAAATCAAAGAAACCTATGGATCCTCCAAATCCTGCAACTCCTGCTGCAGAAGTGACTGAAATGCCTCCCTTGTTTTCAAATACTACATGTGCTACAGAAAGCGGTTCTTCTTCCTTGGAATTGATGTATAGGATTTTTGAAGATGAAAAACCATGCATAACCAAAGGAAAAGTTGTAGCAGATGCCCTTGATACCTTAGAAGCTACTATTTCTGATGTAGGAAACTCTTTTCTTCACAGAATTGCTACGCGCCCTAATATTTTATCATACACAGATATGGTAAAATGGATAATTTATCATCTTAACATTGATGACAGAAAAATTCTGACTACAAGAAGCACAGTGATAGGGTCATCAGGGTAGAGTATTTAAAGAGAATGTACCATATACCCAACCCACAGAAGATTTATGACAAGGATTTCCTTGTACAATTTGTAAAGGAAAACAAGCTACAGTCAGACCCTATAAAGCAATGGAGGAATAACCTGAGCAAGCACAAGCATGATGAAAAGGGTATGTATTCCACTGTATCTCTCGTTGGTCCCTACTGTTATATCTCTGCTATGATGTGTAGACTATTCATCTCACCCAATACTAGTAAATTTTCCATAGAATGGGTCCCTATCATGGATTCCATAACAAACTCTTACATCATGGATTGGGGTACAATTCTTTCAAATAATATCGCTTCACAGATCCTTGAATATTGGAAAAAAATCTCTTTTATCTCTAAGAAAATCCCCCCATTTTACATGATTGTGTACATGATGGACACAGTGTGTTTTACCTCTGATTTTCCAACAATGGGTTGGAAATAGACCAACCAAGGCCCTACTCCCATTCATCTTTACCATAATATTCTTTGGGAATCCAAGTATGAATCTAATTTTTACAAGATTTTTCATGGATTTATTATGCCACTCTTTCAAGTTTTTTTTAATGAAAAAGACCCAAGATTGTTTAAGGAAGCCCAAGTTGACTTTACAAGCATAGGGAAATGGTTTTGGGAAGAATTATTTACTTATGTCAGAGTTTATGGAAGTGTTGATAAACCCCATGTACTCCCATTATATGTACCAGACAAGCTTCTCACCAGAGAAATTTCTTACCAGACAATGCGGCATGGATTGACTAAAGCCTTGAAAGAGGCTAAGAAATATTCCTTGCTTACCTTTCCCATCCACTGTGATGTTTATACATTGGACAATTTCAAACATGTTGGATTAGAGATTGATCAAATCCAGTTTTTGAAATTATTTACATTTCCTAACAGACAATTTGATCCAAATAAGATTTCTCAAAATGTTACAACTTAGTTAAATATCAGACTGCTCCTTCATGATCATGATGATTATGAGGACTTATTTGAGTCTGCCAATACATATCTAGATGTTGAAAAATCGGTAGCCATGCGTCTCATCCCTGAATAAGTTGTAAAGTTCAAAAAATATAGGGACAATAGGTTGGAAGGTATTCCTCTTGAAATTTTAGAGTTATCCCAACCTATTTCATAGAAACATAAACGGAGATATCAACAGGAAGAATAGAAGAAAGAAAGGGAAAAATAGAAACTTGTTAAGGACACTGAAATCCTTAATAGATCAAAAGAATTTAAATCCACAGAAGCACAGACTGATAATCCATTGTTCTCCAGTGAAGTCTGGAAATATTTTGATCGGTGACTTAAGGGATATCAAGAGGTGATGATCATTGATCCTCAAGAGACAGTCAAAATACCTCAGGAAAAAATTCAGAACCCATTCGCTACTAGGTCTACTGATCAAGTTGTTAACACAGAAGTAGTTGAATTCATCTCGGCCTACCCAAAATCTTAAATTGTATTAAAAATAGAAGATTTCCCTCTTTTATATATCTTCTACAACCCCAAACATAAGGTTTTAATGAGCATACAAAGAAAAAGGAGGATAATTGAACAATCACAAGCTTTAATCCCTGGTGATGTGCCCATGGAGATAGTATGGAAGGATCCTCAAGCAGATCCATCTCAGGATTTGACAAGGTTGAATCAGTTTGCAGGTGCTTATGCATCTGCTACAATTCGCAAAGCTACAGAAGTCCAGAAATTGATTAAATAAAAGGATGAGAAAATACTACAGCTAAAACAAGGGCTCAGATCTTTAACCATCAATTGAAAACTGAAGTGTCACAGCTCCAGCAAAGCATGGATCAATTAAAGTTGCAGCATCAATCTGATATTGATGCCAAGGATGATCAAATTCACCAGCTAAAACTTATAGCGGAACAATTAAAGGATATTCCAAAGATGCATTATTTCAAAAATGAAGTTCTGGAACTCATCACTTTGTTGGCTCAATAACAAGTGATATTTTTTCAATGATTTACTAACATCAATGAAATATGTGATAAAATTGATTCATTTTTTAATCAAGTATTTGACGAGAGAATAAGATTTGATGAAATTGATGATAAAGTATCTCAATATATCACTTGGCAGGATACTGCAAATGGCCAAAAGGCCGATTTTTCGAGGATTGAGGATTCAAAGAAGGAAATTGTATTCACTGATTAGGATATACAATTAAAATAGGCAAAGAGAGTCATATGTAGTGCAAGAAATGTTTCCAATAATATTATCGAAACATTGAGCAGAAAGCTCATTGCTTCCAGTTTAATTGATAAATTCCCACCTGTTTTTGTCCCTATTATGAAAGAATTAATGAAGTAGTGGCAAGAGATGTCGAAAACAAAGGAGGAAAGCATCAGAAAATTGAAAAATCTAGATTGGGACAAGTACTCGAAGTACTTAGTTAAGCCACATAGCCAATGGATAATGTTGCACTGCCTAACTGACACTTCATCCCACATGACACCTCCATTATCATATGTGGTTTATGCCGGACAGTTGCACATCAGACCAGGCCAACCTCCTAAATTTCAGCCCATGTTAGATATCCTTCAGCTCAAGCAACGAATGGCCACAGGGAAAACACCACACACTTGAAGCGAGTCACCCAACAAACTCTATTTATGTTTTTATTTAATCTATTTTAAGAAGGGTTTTTTAAACCTCCTCAGCACTTTATGTATTTTCTATTTTTAAAACTTTTTATTTTACTACATAGACCCTTTCATGTATTTGAAAAAAGGGTGCTGAAATTTTGTAAAGAAGACTTTGAATAAGTTACACTTTTGTACTCTTGAAGTTCTCTTAATATAAAATATTGGACCAAGGATTGTTTTCTCATGATCATAGTTAAAATACACATGGTACTTTTATCTCTATATTGATTTTTTGTTTATGTGAATAATAGTTAAATTTATTTATGATGTTTTTTTACATGTATCTCTTTAATACAGTCCATCATTAATTCACTTCCGAGCATGCTTAGATTTCCATTTTTCAATACATATACAATACATGTAGTTATTAAATTTTATATGTGCTTAATCAATTGATTTGATTAACTATTTAATCAAATCAATTAACGTAATTTGTCTTTCATTTATATAAGTGTTTGATAAATATTCATTTACATTCACTTAAGATCATATTTTAAGATTGCATATAAGAGAAACATAATTCATTCGGATATATATATATATATATATATATATATATATATATATATATATATATATATATATATATATATATATATATATATATATATAGATATATATATATATACTCCTTTTTCTTGTTGTCACTCCCATTCATAAAATTCACGGTTAGTTATCAATACCACACATCCATCCAATTATAAATTGGGAAACTGGCCCCATAATCCCCAGTCTGACCCGCTATCCCAAATGGAGAAGGGACGGTTTTTGAGTCCCCGACCATATGGTTATTCCCCAATGTTGTGCAACAATTTTCGAGGCATCAACAGGTACCCAAATTTCTCATAATGAGGTTCCCCTTTTCTTTGCACATTTGCTTTCATTGTAATAGGTGTTGTAACTTTAGAGTTCATATTGCATTAGGTTGAATTTTATATTACATTCCCATAGATGAAAAATAAAATTATATTAAATAAATATCTAATACAGGTACTCTTCATCCTTTCTTCCCCTTTATTAACCATCACTCAAGTTTTGAGGCACATCATTTATTTTTTATAGATCCATGATTGAAGGGATATATTGGGGGCCCTAAATTGATTATAGGTTAAGAAAAGGGGGGGTCCAAAATCATGCCTAAGAAGTATAATGTTGGGAAACACATCACACAAAGAACCATATCCCCCCCTCTCTAGGGGGTTTTCAAAATAGCTATATCACTCCCCCAAAACCACTCAGTGATGTAAGCAATGGGACCACCACCGGAGAGCAGAGCACCACAAAAGAAATTTGTAGAGATGAATTAGCAAATAGTTAGTGCATCAAACAACTCACTTGGCATCCTGGTGGTAGAGGATTGTTTGTCCATGTTTTATACACATGAGAATGATGTCAACATAAATGAAATTAGTGAGAATTTAGCTTAAATTTTGAAATAAAAAAACCAATCATACATCTAAAAGGGACCGAGATAACTATAAAAGGGAAAAAAAATATTACTTTTTCTCATTCTATGTAGGTTATTTTGGCGATTCTAGAGTCATTCAATAGTTACACAACTAACAATAGAAGAAAAATGGGTAAAATTTCAATTCCTTGCTGCATTTATTTCAAGCAAAGATGAATATTAAAGTAACTAAACCCCAATCCTCAAACTCTTTTTAACTAGTCAATTTCGAATATCTCTCATTAATCAAGCATGAATTTGATGTGCATGAAACTCGTTGTGAATTCAATTTGTACAAGCTCAAGGATTGGACCTATCAAAAGTTCCAAGACCAAAATGATATCTCCTTAGTTTTGGAATCTTATTTATCTTAGTTCATTATTCCTCGTACCTACCATTTCCCTTAGGTATATTGTATAATTCTTTGGGGAACTTGCTATAGCCACAATCCAAGTAACCCTTGGAAATATGGTCATAACATTCTAACCAAGGTATCACTCTGAACCCTGATGCTCTTTGGGACATTAATCATAGCCACATTACATGGATCCTAGTCATTACCCTTGACCTAGGGAGAATGTCAGCCCTTGATGCTACAATATCAACACTCCCTTTAACCAAGGGAATCATTCTCAACCTCTCCAAGCTTGTCCCTAAAGTAGAAAAACTTCATTTGGGACAGAGGATTTGTGAGAATTTCAACATTTATTTTCTATAGAAATGTATTGGAGTTTCATTGCTCCCTTTTGTATCATATCTCGAATATAATGGTACTTTATATTGATGCGCTTTGTCTTGTTATGGAAAACTAGATTTTTTGGAAGCTTCACACAACTTTGATTATCACAATGTATCATTTTCATCTCTAGCATATGTTCAAACAATCCTGCAAGTAGATTTTGATGCCACACTTCTTCACAACTCACCAAACTGGTTGCAATATACTCAGCTTCTACAGTGTTGAGTGTGATAGATGTTTGCTTCCTGCTCATCCAGGATATCATAGAAAAACCTAAATTAAAGCAACATCATGATGTGATCTTCCTATCTTCTACACTCTCTTCCCAACCTAAATCTATATATCCCTGCAATTTTACTTCATCATTTGATACATATCTCAATCCATATCCAATTATGTCATGTCGGTACCTCACCACATGTTGTGTCACATTCCTCAGTTCAACCATTAACTAACCAGGTTCCTTCACTAGATCCATCACCACAGCTACTTTCTGGTCACCCTGACTAGGTGCTCCATCTGAAACTGGAAGAGGTCATGTTGTGGCAATCCTGGAAGCTCCCTCTGACACTACTCCTTCCTATTTACTTAATCATATATGTTGTGAGGAACGGTCCACTCATAGAATTCATACTTCTCTTAGAGACCTCTGTATTTAAGCATCTGGTCTGACAATATCAATCTCAATCTAGTCCTCCCTTTTGCTTGATTGTATCTATATCGTGGGATCCACTAAATCTAAATCAAAGACTCTCAACTTCTTTAGATTGGTCAACATAGGAGTGCCTATGGATTTGAAATCCATCATCCAAAATATCTAAAGGATCTTAATAGTATACTTCCCTTGACCAAGGAATTAATGCATCATATTTAGATCCTTCATTTTGTACTCATAGGCCAATTCCCTCTAAAGAAGAGCTTCATGAGGTAATTATGAGTGCTTCCTTTATCACATAAGCAAATCCTCCTTCCACAATTTCTTCCTTTGTCACATGAGTCCTTGTGCTCCTATTAGAAACAAGTCATATAATAACAAGATTGACCTTGTAGTAAAGGTTAGGATATCCATTACACTTGATGAAAAAAGACTCATCAGATATCCATTAATCCAATAATGCCATGTTTGAGTTTTGTACAAATATTTCTTCAGTATGCAAACATGAGTCTCCTTTTCATGTACCTAAAATACCTGAGGTTTTTCTAAGTACTCCATTAAGGAAAGAAGTCTTACATACATCTAATGTAACCTCCAATCCATAATATAAGCAATGGAAATAATTATTCTAATAGAAGTGTACCTGGAAACTGGATCAAATGTCTCATCATATTCATCTCCCTCTTTCTGGGAGAACCTTCTTGCCATGAATCTCGCTTTGTACTCCTCTATGCTGCCATCTACCATATACTTGATCTTGTAGATCCACTTGGAAGTCACCACTAACTTCCCTTCAGGTCTTGGCACAATTTCATCCATCATGGCATCCTTCACAACTTGCTAGCCTACTACCTCTATACTGGTCATCCAACACGGTTCTAGATTTCAATACAATTTCTCCCTCTTCAACACAAATCCATCTAGCTTGTTTTATGATCGATCCCAGGAGAATCCTCTTGGCACAAAATTTTCTTCATTCTTCTCGATTCTTCCATCTATTGTTAGAACATTGGTAGCTTTCACAATGTACCTACGAACCTCATTAGGTAGTTTTTGGTGAGGTAAATCCCCTCTGTGGATAGAGGCGATCCCAATAGCCCTAGAGTGGGTCTAGCCACAAACAAGACACGCTATAATATTGATTCCTAGTTAACGAATGGACATAGATTCGATAGATGACTTACCCAAGGTCATACACAGTTGTTGTCGTTGGAAAGAGTGGCTACCTCTCACTCCTGGTTTGACAAATCACAATCTGCTCACTTTCACGCTCGGATACCTGCACACACACACAAGAAACAATGACAATACACAACATACTAATTCACATTCGTAACTATCAATCAGTCGAAGAGGACTAAATCAATTGCATTAAATAATCAACATAACACAATGATGGAACCAACACCATAGTCGAGTATATTAATAAATGGAAGGAAGAGTACAACCAAGCTTTCGACGTTGCAATCTCCTCCAGCAGGGTTCAAGTGGAGCACATCTCACAAAGGCTCGTCGGGAATTCGGACGGGACTCTCTCTACGGAATTCTCCTTGGTTCTACCTTCTCAATAGAAATTACTCAGCTATAGTCTCTTCTTCCCCAAGTTCAGCTCCTTGGCTATCTATTCAGATAGCTTTCATAAATGGAGAAGGCTTGTTTATATAGAGGGAGAGAGAAAGGTTAGGATCCCTATAATTATGGAAGGGAGACCTATCTTCAAGGACTGTCCCATGGGGATTGGAAACCACTTCCTAAAGAGGGAGATCTGTGGTTGTTCAATTTAACCACTTCCTGTGACTCATCCCTAAGGTGGATAGAAGGAAACTTTCGCCTCTATTTGTTAAAAAACATTCCCAAAATAGCTAGCACAGGCACTACACTAGGACAGAGCGGTAGGTGGCGTGGGCTCTAGTGAAAATCTTTCACATCAGTGCGAGGGATGAACTGGCTACCTGTGCCAAGGCCAAAACATAGGTTTTTTTGTGCTTTTTGAGGAAATGTTCAACATGAGAAATGATTTCCTTATGCATAAGGAAGGAAAGAAGGTGTTTTCATAGTATGACACTGCCCACAGGTCACGGGAAAGATCCTCCAATATGCAAGATGAGGGATTGCAGGGACGGTGAAAAAACGTTGTGTAACAGATGCCCCCCTAAAGCATGAGGTCTAAGAGAGAGGGAGGGGTGAAATTCTTTATGAGAACGCGTTCGACCCAAACACTGCTTTCGAAAAACCTGTAAGTACAAATACAAATGATATCTTCGATACATGATATGTGGTATGGGCACAGCCATCCATAATAAAGTACAAAAAAAGTGAGATATGAGGTATGGACGCAGCCATCCATCAACAAGGATCAACAAATAGACTTAGGTATGGTCGCAGCCATCCAATCAAAAGAGTCATGTAATAATTCATAGTAATCCACAAAGAACCCACAGCCTGGATTTCATCAGACAAAACCCAGGTGCTTGTGCTCCATCTCGACCCAAACAAAGTACAAATTTGAGCATGAAAATATGTGATCTGAAGTCGAACATGCAAGAAAATCATATGATTACCAACCAATAATGAGATTTTTTAACAGACGTGAGAGAAACCACTAGTAATGACAATGGTTCTCAAGGTACAAGAGGTACAATCCACGGAATGTGAACAGTGATCTGGCATCGAACACCCGCAGAATCATCCGATCGAAGGCCAATGATTTAAAACTTATGTCTAATGCGAAGAACCTACCATTGAGGCATGTAAGCTCCAAGGTACCTCAAGGGAGACTCTAGATCAACTTTCTGGATAATGAGTTGAAGTCGAAAGGAAGTGACCTGATCGAAGGTTGGCCATAATTTTTCCCACATCATCGACACGAGACAAAGGAATATAATTTTTGTGAATCGATACCAATTATGAATCAGAGGGAGGTTGAACTTCAGAGGCAAACTTCTCTTGAACATATCGGCGGCACAACACTGGATTTGGCAATATTTGACATCAAGGGATTTGAGGTCATGGTGACATGGCAAAGAGTAGATGAGCGGTCAAAAGAGATTACCCAAACCAATGGAGGCAACCAAATGACGAAGTGAGATGTCCCCAACCTAACACGAATGTAGACAATTGCCATGTTCAAGAGCGAAAAACTGCCAACATGACTACAATCTGGTTCCATTTTCCCCCACCATTTTTGGCAAGTACCCCAATTATTTTTGAAAACAAGCTTGAAGGGGATAGCATATGCTTGCGATGTAAGTTTGTCCTTCGGAAAAACCAAACCTAGTACATTTTACAAGCCCTAGGAAGGAGGAACTCGAGTAACTTCATGACGACGGAGTCCAATGTCATTAGATTTTAACGAGTCTGACAAAGGGAGAACTCGACATATTTTCATCTTTAGAGAGTTTGAAAATAAAGCGAAAAATAAAACTCCAGTAAGGCCCTTTTCGTAAATAGTCTCTCAGATCCGAAAAAGTAGAAAACAATTTCCGAGAGAACCTATTAGTCGCAATAGGCTAAGGTATTCCTTTTTCGTAAATAATATTTCCCAGCCCAAAAAATGGGTAAACGTATACAGGGTAGGTATTGTTTCGCAACCATTTAATGAGTTCAAAACAACAATAGTCTCGGCAATCTTTTCAATTTTCAAGAGTCAAAATAGAGCTGAAAGATGACTCCTCCTGGAGGAACGAGTGGTATTAAGGGTAGCTACTAGTACCGGTAATGGTGTAACTGCTCAGAACAAGTAAAGGTTAAGAGGCTGGCTAACTAGACCACTCATCGCAGCAGTTTCTTAGGAATGGGTGAAACAACCAAGTGAAGGCATATGATCGGCCAAGCAGATAGTGACGATGGAGTGAGAAAACAAAGGCTTATCTGAAAAAAAAGGTTGATAAAATGGCAATCATGAGAGGTAAAATTGGAATGGTTTCATTTTTACGCAAGCTTGAAATAAAGATAAACTATGCTTGAACTCTGCTTGAAGTTGGTTTCATTTTTACACAAATTTGAAACAAAGATAAATTATGCTTGAAACCAGTTTCATTTTTACAAAAGCTTGAAATAGAAACAAACTATGCTTGAAAAATTAAGCATGCCCCTAGCATGGTGACTCAATTCGAGGTACATTCCCCCCAAGCTTCAACCCATATGAAAGGCAGATGGAGTGAAGGTTCAAATGATGAGATCAAGGGAAAGGCTCGACAGGGATTTTACGAGATTTGGCAAAGACTTGAATTGAATGGGAACGTGTTTCATTGTTTTAACGAGGTTGACACATTAAAAGAACTATCCTTGTGAGCTAATTCATTTTTTAATGAGGTTGACATAGAAGACAAACTATCCTCATGACATCTTGTTTCATTTTTTAACGAGCTTGACACAAGAAAACGAACTCTGCTTCGAGGACCTTGTTTCATTTTTTAAGGAGCTTGATACAAGAAAAAAAAACTCTGCTCTGACGAGATTATTTCATTTTTTAAGGAGCTTGACACAAGAAAACGAACCGTGCTCCGAGGACCTTGTTTCATTTTTTAAGAAGCTTGACACAAGAATAACGAACTCTGCTCCAACAAGCTTGTTTCATTTTTTAAGGAGCTTGACACAAGAAAACGAACCGTGATCCTACGAGCTTGTTTAATTTTTTAAGGAGCTTGACACAAGAAAACTAACCATGCTCCGAGGACAACTCATCATGTTGAATAAGAATTCATGGATTCCAAGAGGTTCACATCTGATGGGAGAAAAACATCTTGAAAATTAGGACACAATGCCCCCAACACACGATGCACAATGGCACTATCAATGAATGAGGGCACGGGATAGGTAGCCACATAATTAACCTGTGGTGGGGAAGATGCAACCGGCGGATAAAGACCTGGAAGGGATGATGGTGGAATAGAGGTCCCATCAGGACCAAAGAATGAAAGCTAATTGATGGTCATGATCTGACCTTTGTGTGGAAAATAGATCACATGAAAGAGGGAAGAGACAACCACTCCCATGACATAAGTATAGTCGTGGCCCAAGAGTAAATTGAAATACAAGGGGCCTGGAACAACCATCACATCTATATAGACAGTTTTCCTTCCTAAAGTAATAGGAAACTTCGGAAGGATCCTTAACGGTTGACTAGTTCCTCTGTTAAAAGCCAACAAATTCTATGTAACAGGCATAAGCGGTGGAGAACCAAAATCTTGCCAAGTAGTGGAAGACAGAATACTAACAGATGCGCCTTCATATATAATGGTGTTGGCTATGACCAGATCAAAGGTCTGTACCGTTATCTCAAAAGACACATAACAAGGAAGGCGGTATCCTGCAAATCGACTCCAATTGAAGGAAGAAATCAAACTACTTGGAGGGGGTACCATTGAAATGATATGGTCATCCCCTGGTGTTACCAGAGTAAGAGGAGCATTCTCGTGAACCTCAGACATGGGAGCAGGAGGAGCAAATTCTTGAACCATAGGGATGGGAGAATCTTTCTCCAAGTCTGAGGAATCTAAAGAAATAATAGGAACGTGAGGGGGATGAGATCCACTCTCGACGGAAAAGACCTGATGAACCACAGGAGGGATCAAGTCGACTGATTCCATGTCCAATGGTTGGTCAGGAACATATTTCTGAATTTGAATTTTCAGGGGAGCGGGATCAACCAAGAATGACTCTTAAACGATTGTTGAATCAACTAGCGGAGGACTCGAAGAAAGCTTCTGGTAACCATCCAGAAGGCATGGTGCAGAAACAGTAGGGTTTTCCAACACTCTCTTGGCTTCATCCATGTACGGACAAAGGTGAATGGGATGATGCTCGTCACACAACTTACAGAGATTAGTAATCTTACCCTGTTTCTTATGATTTTTATCAGCACTAATCGAAGATGTGCTAACAATATGACTTCCAGAAGCCAAAGGCAATGGTGAGCGACCGTCGGACCACACTTCAAGTACCTTGGGAATGCCAGGGCAGTCTCGAAGAAGGTGGTCACCTTTGCACAACATGCAAGGGAATTTTACTTTCCATGGAAGGTTGGATGGTTTATCAATGGACAGTTTCTTAGGCTCAATAGCCGTAGAGTTAGCCTCTATCTTATCTAACTTCTTCTTCTTCTTCTTCTTAGCCACCTGGTTACTGGAATTCAAACTTTCACTCGACGAAGTATAAGAGGAGGATAAAGAAATAGGCAAATAAGGGGAGAGATCCACCTTAGAAGCAACATGATGCTATTCAGGTGGAGGTGATGGTCGAAAAGAGATCGGGGCATTCGGGACCACCGAGGTTGAAAACAACCACACAGGAAAACCAATAGTTAACCCTGGAAGAGACAACGTTGCCATATAAGGAGAACCAACATTCCCAAAAGTAGGAAAAGGGCCAGGATTCCCTTCGGAGGGGATTCCTTGGTTGGTAAGCTCTGGAAATGTTGTCATCAGAAACAACGGTAAAACAACGCTAAGGAAGCTAACTTTAATAGGGAATATTTTTGTGGGCAGTTAATTTTAAGACACTGAAACCAAAATCTACTATTTCATCTTTTAAGAGTCAAGAAACAAGCAAAAGGTGACTCTATCACTTTCAGGTTGAAACAAGCATGAAAGGAAAAGTGCTCGACGATCTCTTCTCTTTTTAAGGAGTCATGAAAAGATCAAAATGACTACTCAGGTTCTCTAAGAAAGAGGGTGTACTAAGTTTCCATGAACTTCCATATACAACTTGGTGATCAAATGAAAGAGAAATGACCAAGGTCTTAACGTACGTTCAGGTAGTCTCCCCGAATGTTGTGTTCGATGTATCACGGTTACAAGGTGGTAGACTCAGCTTCCTACGGATAAAAGGATTGCAACCTAGAGGGGTCTCCCTTTATATACTCGACGGTATGGTGAGCACAAGTCTGTACTAGCGCTAACTGAAGCCAGATAGCGAGCGACAGATGCTAGGTTTAAAGATGCCAGAACATTTCTCTAACTTAGACCACTAAATGTTTCATTAGGTTTCAATATTTCCTTAGGTTAATTGAGTAAATTTTAAGTTGATCTTGTATTTACGTTTCAATTCCAAGGTCCTACCGAATGTTGGATCTCAAAAATCCCTAAATGCAAGCTACATGCCATAAAATACCATTTCGTTCGATGAAAAGCTATCTATGAGAAAGTTAAGAGTTTTCAAGCGATAGAAAATAATAAGAACACGTGGAAACACCCACTACATTATCTAATGCAAGCTAATGAAAATGAGAAATCTTTCCTAGAATGTCCAATGCTAGATATGTGAAAGAATTTTAATTTCACAATGCAAACAAGAATGCAAGCACAAAAAAAAAATTATTTTTCAATGTAATAGAGAAAACAGTGCACTAAACGACATGAAAAACAAACCAACACACTAGTTCGAGGAAGTTAATGCGAGATTTGAAGCGAAATAACTTCAATAAACTCAAAACAAACAAAGCAAAACTCAAACCAATGTTGCAATCTCTCCAATTGAAGAAATATTTCGAAACGGACCCATACAAGTAGTGTGATCTATGCTTGGAGTGAAAAGAATCAAAATTGAATGAAAGAGGCAAGAATCATTCAACCAATGCAATCACTCAAACGGATCAAGGGAGTTGAATGCAATAAAAGCAGGAAGGAATTTGACCGCGAGACACAAGGCTCAAACTCCTACAGGAGGCTCAGCATACCAAAGCACTTAAAAAACCCTAAGGTTATGATGCTGATAAGAAACAGACAAACAGCTGAAGGAATGAAGGCCAATCACAATCACAAACCATCCCAAAGCACTCAATGCATACTTAAAAATAACCCAGAAGCACATGCACTAACAAAAAACTCCAAAACCAAGCAAACCCTAACACCTACAGGAATGGTTCGACTGTTTGGCTATAATCAACACCAAACAGGGGATAGCATGGGTGAAAAACTAGCAACAAGCGCCAGTTGGCATGACTGTCTAACTAGAAAATGCACCAAGTCAGTGACCTTAGGTAAAAGGACAAATTTTGAAAAACAGAGGTCAGATCTAATCCTCTGGGGTTGAACAAGGCTCTTGGACTTAGCAGAAATAATCAAAAAAGGAAAAACAAGCAAGCAAAGACCAACAGAAGACCTAATCGGTGAAAGACAAACTCACACTGATCCCCAGTGGAGTCGCCAATTTGTTGGTGAGGTAAATCCCCTCTGCGGACAGAGGAAATCCCACTAGCCCTAGAGTGGGTCTAGCCACAAACAAGACACGCTATAATATTGATTCATAGTTAACAAATGGACGGAGATTCGATAGATGACTTACCAGAGGTCCTACACTTTTGATGTTGTCGGAAAGAGTGGCTACCTCTCGCTCCTGTTTTGACAGATCACGATCCGCTCGCTTTCACGCTCAGATACTTGCACACACACAAGAAAAAACGACAATACACAACATACTAATTCACATTCATAACTATCAGTCAGTCGAAGAGGACTAAATCAATTGCATTAAATAATCAACATAACACAATGATAAAACCAACACCATAGTCGAGTATATTAATAAATGGAAGGAAGAGTATGACCAAGCTTTCGACGTTGCAATCTCCTCTAGTAGGGTTCAAGCAGAGCACGTCTCACAAAGGCTCATCAGGAATTCGGACGGGACTCTCTCTATGGAATTCTCCTTGGTTCTACCTTCTCAATAGCAATTACTCAGCTATAGTCTCTTCTTCCCCAAGTTTAGCTCCTTGACTATCTGTTCATCTAGATTTCATAAAGGGAGAAGGCTTGTTTATATAGAGGGAGAGAGAGAGGTTAGGATCCCTATAATTATGGAAGGGAGACCTATCTTCAAGGACTCTCCCATGGGGGTTGGAAACCACTACCTAAAGAGGGAGATCCGTGGTTGATCAACTTAACCACTTCCTGTGACTCATCCCTGAGGTGGTTAGAAGGAAACTTCCGCCTCTGTTTGTTAAAAAACATTCCCAAAATAGCTGGTGCGGGCACTACACTGAGACAGAGTGTTATGTGGTGTGGGCTCTAGTGAAAATATTTCACATCAGCGCGAGGGATGAACTGGCTACCTGCGCCAAGGCCAAAACATAGGTTTTTGTGTGCTTTTTGAGGAAATTTTCAACAGGAGAAATGATGTCCTTATGCAGAAGGATGCAAAGAAGGTGTTTGCAGAGTATGACACTGCCCATAGATCACGGGAAAGATCCTCCAATATGTGAAACGAGGGATTGCAGTGACAGTGACCAAATGTTGTGTAACATTGGCTATGGAAGAAATGATTATAACCAAGAAAAATATAAAAAGACAAGAGGTTGACTAAAAATAAAGTAATAATAAAAAATTAAAAAATAATATGAATTACTTATCTTTTGATCTGAGGATTGTAAGGAATTTTCAACTCCCTCATCTCAACCTTGAACTCTCTATCATTTGTACTGTCATTTTTGGATATCTTTTGATTTGGATTATCATCACCATAAATATCTCATGTTGAAGCATGTCTCTTTCCCTTCCTCTTCCTATCATTCTTCCCTTTGGGACACTTGTTTTTTTAGTGACCAAAACTGTGAAAATTGAATCACTGAATCTTTGACATTTTCGTCTTTTTTTTATCCTGAATAGGAGCAGGTCTTCTACCTGTATTCCTATTTTGAAATTTTCCAAAATTTCTTCTTACTTTACCATTATTCTTATGAGATTCAAGTGCTTGGGACTCATCATCATGAGGTTTCTAAATATTCCCCTTTGATAATATCCTAGACTCCTCTTGGGTACAAGAAGCCCATAGTTCATCAAACTTTTGGAATTTCTGATCTGCCACAATTGCTTGATACAAATGAATCCCATGAATCCAAAATTCCATTAAGGGTCACAGTCACAAGTTTTGATTCATTAATATCATATCTATTCATCTTAATATCATGAAGTTGATTCCTCAAATTCATCTTTTGACCAATTTTTTTGATTATATACAACCCTAATAGGGCATCATATATTCTCTTTGAAGTCTTCAACTGAGAAACAAATGGAATCAAATTATCTTTTATGGATTGTTCAAGAATCATCTTGGACTTAGTTTCCATCATTTTTTGCTTGGCCTTTCCCTCATTATCTTGAGGTTCAGTAACCCAAATCCCTCACTAATTGTTAATGACCCTGAGAGTATTTTAAGAAAGCAGAAAACCAAGTCTCGGAAAGTTGGAAAGGCTATTCCTCCACTTGTCAAATCAAATTCCTTGCCTACAAGATTTGATTTAGAAGTTTTGTCCTATAATTATGAATTTGAAACATCTTTGTTCAGGTCTAAGTTTGAAACCTTTCTTTCTATTTGACCCTATTGATTTTGAGACACACTTGTCATTGTCTCAGAATTCTTATTTTGAGCTTGATAGTGAAGTCTGGTCTAATCTTCATAAGCTTCAAGGTTTGGTTGATAAGTTTCAAGTAACTTCTAAAAAATATTATTTCCAATACCAGCAGCAATATTTTTCTTCATCGCCTACTAATACACCTCCTCACACAATTACATCACCATATCTCCCTTTTCATTCATCATTACCTCTACAAGTTTTCACTCCACCAAAACCCCCACTACCTCCTCCATTAGTCATGGCCAATTTTCTTCGTTTATCCTACCCCAGCAACTCACTGCATTAGCTCAGAACTATGTTCATAGAATGCCTCTTTTCGATGGAACATCAAAAGATATTTCTTACCAACATATTGTCAAAGTCATTGATTTCACAGATCTTGAAGAAATTTACAATGATGGTGCCAACATGCGCATCTTAACACAAAGTTTCTCAGGAGAGGTAAATAAATGGTTCTACACACTAACAATTGGTTTTGTAGCTACATCACAGCAGCTAATTGACTTATTTATGGTGAAATGGGAGGAGAAGAAGAATCCATTACAAATTCTAGTTGAATATAACTCCTTGAAAAAGAATCCCAATGAGTATGTGCAAGACTTTACACCTAGATTCAATAAAATTTATGATTCAATTCCTGAGAATATCAAGCCTCCTCCAGGAATTTCTTTACTTCATTACCCTGATGGTTTTGATCCTGACATGGCTTATCAGCTAAGGGAAATAAACCCATCAAATCTTGAAGAAATGTAGAGAAACGCAGTTAGTGTTGAAGCGAACCTGATTATCAAGAATTCAGAAATAAAAATAGAGAAAAGGGTTACATCTACTTCATCAGAGGGTAAAATAGACACCTTGATTAAAAACTTGGAGAATATTATGGATATAATGACCATCGTTGATATACAAGCTTAACCCTCCATTATAAATCCCAATTTCAAGGTTCAAAATCAACAGCCTTAGTACAAGATCAAACAAAGGGAACAGAGGGGTCAGGATCCACAAGGTCATCAGCAAATATGCACTCCATTTCAGCAAAACTACACTGAAGGCCCTAATGAAGAAGAAGAAGAATATATTCTAGGAAAGAATCATTTATTTCAGGAAAATCATCGGCATATTTTCCTCACTGAAGAAGATCAGTATTCTGTAGAAATTTATGCACCGAACAATCAGCAATATGTCTTGTCAAATAACGACATGTTATCATTGTGGATGGAAGATTATCTGAGGGGATATCATAATTTTCTTACTCAAGCACAGAGGCAGTATGGTTTGAGAAGTAGGAATGTTCATATAACCTCCAATCAGAAAAACAGAATGCTCAAATAGATGCTCATCATAAAGAAATCGCCACTCCAAATCTAAGCAAAGACAAAGGACCTACTATTCCTAATCATGCTAAAGTAAATGAATCTTCCACCAGTGGTCAGAAGAAGGATAAAGAAATACAAGATGGAGAACAGAAGAACGATATTTCACACAAATATCAGCTCGAGAAGAAATATGCACCATTAAAAGAGGTAGAAAAACATTATGCTCTTTTTAGTCTTGAAAATGAAATCAAAAAGTTGAAAGCCTACATTCCTTTAACTAAAATAGTCAAGAACGATCATTACAAGTTTAAAGTAGCTAAGTTTATTAGGGTGGATCAGATGTCCGATATGGTTAATGTGAGTGATGATCACCCGGAACTTCTATTTGGTCCTGTTGTTGATGGTAATTTAGAAGATAGTGAGGCCCTCCATTTTATCTTAGCCTTAAAATCCACGATTTTATCCTCCATAACACCATTCTTGATTTTTGAGCCTCTCGTAACCTTATTCTTAAGGCCATTATGGACAGATTAGGCTTTGATATCACAAGACCTTACCATGATATTTATTCATTTGATTCATGGAGGGTGAAATGTCTTGGCCTCATTAAGGACCTAATGGTGTCTTTAGAGAAAATTCTAGCTAAGAATGTCCTTATGGATGTTGTTGTGGTTGATATCCCTCCCAGATATGGAATTTTTCTCTCCCATTCATGGGGAGCAAATCTTAGAGGTACTCTGCAACTCGACTTTTCATATGCTATAATTATCGTCTTTGCACAACTTAGAAAACTATACCGGGAAATTAAAATGAAGTACATGCTCAGTAGCAGAGAAAAGCCTAATAATCACCCCATACATGTTTTTCACATGGATTTAGATTCCTTTATCTTATTCAATAATGAATTTTCAGCATCTTCAGAATTTTTTATTAAAGAGAAAACAAAATTTTCAAATTTTGTTTTAGAAATTATAAATGTAGAAAATCAAGAAAAGATGCCAAGTGGTTTGGAACCAAGTGCATCAGCCCAAAAGAGAGATGAAATAGTGAAAGAAACATAACCTTTTGGTACAGCAAAACTCTCTCAAGTAGCAAGTAAAGTTCAGTCATCTGATTTGCAACTTCCCGATGAAGAATGTGGTTTGTGGACCATGGAATTTGATGGAGGCTTGGGAAAGGAAGGGGTTGGCATTGGAGTGTGGATTCACAAACCTATAATTCAATCACTTAACATTCCTCCCAATGTTTGAATTTCCTCTTACAATTTGGCATTCGATTGTTTGAACAATGAAGCAGAGTATGAGGCTTTGATAGCCAGTTTGAAAATTCTCAAGAAGTTAGGTCCCAAGAAAATTTCTGTGTATGGCGACTCTTAGCTAGTAATAAAACAAGTCAAGGGGGGAATACTAGGCCAAGCATCCTAGGATGTGAGCTTACTGAAATACAGTGTTATATATCCTCAAGACCTTCATCGAGTACAATTTTTCATTGATACCAAGGGACAGCAATGTTATTGTTGATTGTCTTGCTACTTTGGACAGCATGTTTAAAATTCCATTGTATCCTAATAAGAAGTATGAGATAAACATCAAACACCAAGTTGTTATTCCATATAATGTTCAGTATTGGTAGTTTTTTCAAGATGATAAACAGATCAGTAACTTCTTATAGACAGAAGAGGAATTTGTGAATTCACAAATGGATAACCAATTCTACGAAGATAACCAAGAATTCCATGCAGTAGAAATGCAAGTACTTCAGCTGAAATACAACTACATTCCAAGAGGTCTATTATGTTTGGAGGATATTTTTTATCAAGATGATGTTGCACGCAAACCGACCATGCTGCAAATAGAAGTGGTAGTGGAAGACCTCAATATTGGCACTCCTAAAAATCCAAATATGGTCAAGATTTCAAATTATTGAGCTTAGAGATGAAACATAAATATGCAGTGCTCATGTCTCAGTTTTCTGATCTATTTACTTGGGGATATTCCGATCTGAAATTGTACGATTAGAGTATAATCCAGCATACAATTCCCTTAAAGCCGGAGAAGAAGCATTTCTGCCAGAAATTAAGGAGAATGAATCCCAAGTTGATGCCCTCCATTCAAAAATAGGTAAACATATTATTTACTATTGGTATTATAGTTCCACTTTGCTTTTCAAATAGGATATCTAATTTAGTGCTAATAAGGAAGAAGAAAGGACAGATTTGTTTGTGTATATATTTCAGAAATCTGAATAAAGTGTCACTGAAACACAATTACCCACTACCAAATATGTACCATATTCTGAAAAGGGTAGTCGTATCTTCGAGACTTTCATTGTTGGACAGATATTCTTGCTAGACAGATATTCCGAGTACAATCAAATTCTAGTTCACCCAGATGATCAGGAAAACACGGCCTTTACAACAACAAGGGGCACCTTCATGTACGCCAAAATGCCCTTTGGATTGAAGAATGTAGGGGTGACTTTTCAACGAGTAATGGATATTTATTGCGCTAATGAAAAAGACGTCTTTTTGGTCATCTATCTTGATGACATCACTATTTTTTCCAAGACAGATGAACAACACTTACAACACTTGAAAACCATTTTTCAAAGATGTAGAAAGTTTGGCATGTTGCTAAACCCAAAGACGGGCATGTTTTCTATGGAGGAAGGTAAATTGTTGGGCCATATCATATCAAAATATGGCATCCAAATAGATCCTTCAAGGATTGAACAAATTCAGACCTTGGACTATCCTAGGAGTAAGAAGGAAATCCATTCGTTCAATGGCCAAATTAATTTTTTAAGAAGGTTTGTTCCCAATATTGTTGAACACTTAAGGAAAATTATTAACATTCTAAAGAAACATAGTGAAGTAAAATAGTCTAAAGAGGTAAACAAGTCATTCAATCAAGTTAAATTTGCTTTATCTCATGCTCCTATTATTATTAGTCCATATTACACACTTGATTTCATCATTTTTTCATTTTATTTGAAGCATGCTCTAGTTGTTGTCCTTATGCAAAATAAAAATCATAACACAGAGCAGCCCATCACCTTCTTCAGTAGAACCATAAGAGACGCAGCCTTGAAGTATAATATCATTGAGAAACAGGCTTTGGAGTTAGTTTAAGAATTGAAGGACTTCCGGGTCTATATTCTCCACTCTCATGTGATTGCATATGTTCCAAACGTTGTTTTTAAATTTGTGCTTACACAGAATGATCCTGAAGGTCGGCATGGAAAATGTATCATTGTTATGTTGGAGTATGATTTGGAAATCAAGCCTACAAAGTTTATCAAGGGACAAGTCTTGGACATGCTTATGGCGAACTCAAATCTACATGCCTTGGACATTAATTTTATTGATGTATTATCTGAGGATCAAGAGGCTGAAATATTACCTGAGGTATCTGAAATTTTTTCTTCATCGCCATGGTATGCTGATATTGTTCATGTTTTGCAACACTTGAATCCTCCTGCTAGCTTTCCTAGTAATAAATTTAGATATTTTAACCTAAAATATCTTAAGTATTGTGTCCTTAATAATGTCTTGTATTTGAAAGATCCGAGCGGAGTGTTGTTGAATTGTTTGGTATAAGGAGAAGTAGAAAAAATGACGAGTGAATTTCATAAAGGTGACTGAGGCAGTCATCTTTACTAGAAGACTAGAAAAAATAATATCATGAGGGTGAATTTATATTGGCCAAGTCTATTCTATAATGTCTATAAAAGAGTCACAAGTTTTCATGAATGTCAAATATTTCAGGGAAAGAGAAATCTCTTGCCTTTTTCCCTTGAAACCAACTGAAGTGCAAGCACCATTCTAGCAATGGGGTCTTGATTTCATCGGAAAAATCCATCCTCTTTCATCATCTCAGCAGAAGTGGATACTCATTGCCACTGATTACTTCACTAAATTGATTGAATCCATCCCCACGAGGCAAGCTACTGATGTCATCATTATTCAGTTTTTAGAGAACAATATCCTGTCAGGTTTTGGCTGTCCACATAAAATCATCACCCAAAATGCAGCCTCCTTTAATTCCAAGTGGATGATTTACTTTTGTGATAAGTATCACATTAGACTTGGTCATTCTACAGCCTACTATCCTTAAGGCGACAGGCTAGTTGAATCATCAAATAAATATTTGGTGAACATAATTAAGAAAATTTTGGAAGAGAACAAGAGAAATTGGCACAAAAAGCTCACAAATTCTCGATGGGCGGATAGAGTTAGCACAAAAATATCTATCAACGTGTCACATTTCCATATTTTTTATGGTTTTTAAACAGTTTTCACTACTTCTTTAGTTGTACCAGCGATGAAAATTTTGAAAGAGATCGATAGTGAACCAAATGATATCCAGCGAAGAAGTAGCCAAATGATTCATCTACAGCAATCAAGAGATGAATTTTTCAATCACACTTCAAAACTTCCAAATAAAAACAAGAATATTTATGATAAGAAGACCAAATTTGATGATTTTAAGCTAGGAGATGTTCTTCTTCGCTGGGATGCCCGAAATGAAGACAAAGGTAAGCATGGCACGTTTGATAATCTATGGAAAGGTCCTTATAAGATTACTTAATTTGGAGGTAATAAGGAATTTTTATTAGAAGATCTTGAAGGCCAGGAAGTTATGGGAGGACCAATCAATGGTAGTTTCCTCAAACATTACCTTATATTATCATTGAAGAAGATGTTCACTTTCATTGTACATATCACTTTTATTTGTTGTCCAAGAATAAGGAAGTTGTTGCAAAAGTTTGAAGCCCGAGGAGAAGGCCATGAGACTTTAATATCCAGCTCATTTTTTTTTCTTTCAAAAAAGTTCAAAAAATTTCAATCAGTTGTTAAGTCAGATTCAAGTCAGTTTTTGAGTCAAAGTCATTTCCACTTTTATTTCATCATTTCAAGTTTGTCAAAGTTTTTTTATTTCCAGTTTTTTACTCCAACGCCCAATGGATAAGGCTACCTGATATATGGTGTTCTTGACACCTCCTAAATGAGCTTCCATCCCTAGCTGGAGCCAATGTTAGTGTCAATATGTTTAGTGATCAAATATTCTCTTTCAGCTTACTTTTTATTAGTCCTAGGTCAAAATTTTATATTTTCAAATGAGTTTTAAAATAAATTTTCGTCATTGTATGTGGTATAGGTCTAAAATGATACTCCCCTCATCCCATTCATGGCCATCATAATCTCATATGTCATGCAATTCATTGTCATCTAGGTTCATAGATCAGTCACTTCATCTTCATCTAGGTCTATGTCTAAGTGTCCTTGTTTCGCCACTAAAAAGTCCAATTATGTCATCAAACAAGGAAAACAATACTTCATTTTAATCATACTAGTCATTTAAAGGGAGTTAGCATAGGTAGGGAAATAAAGTAAGATATTTTGTCTTATTTCAAATCTTGTTACATTATCAAATTGTTTTGAAAAGGCAAAACTTTCCTCAAAATTTTTGGTTTCACTAAAAGAAAAATAAGGTCATTTCGAGATGTCATAAAGAGAAAATAAGGCTTATCCAACTCATTTTGTCTTTTCATGTTTGGTAGAGCTCCTCTCTTACCTTCAGCTTGCTCCATAATTGTCAAGGGTTGGAATAAAATCAAGAAAAATTCTCTAAAGAGACTTCTATTACACATCTTGAAGGCTCTACTACGCATCTGGACACCTGCGCTATGCATCTGGGAGTGTGCTATGCTTTTGGAATTTGGTTCCTAAATCACTCATCCAAGCTCTAGGATCACTGCAATAAGTTTCTAAATATTCTTCAATAGTCATTCAACACCTCACATCCTTCTATAATATTTTTCACATGTGAAGGGATATTCTCTAGGTTTTACAGCTACCATGTCAGATTTTTGATGCACTGCACCTCTACTAAACCACTTGATTTGCCAAATTATTTGTACAAACGTCTGCTTAAAATGACTAAAAAGGTTTAGAGCAAAAACAAATATCACTATCTAAGTCTATTCCAACATGACCTAGTCAAACTCATGTTTTTTCAGCATATATAAGCCATCAACATGACTTTGGAAACCTTCATGGAGAAAGTAGCAGTAGCGCCCACTACTAATCCTCATGTCGTTCATAGCATACCATCACCATCAATATCATCACTAGCAATGGAGGTTGGCTCTTCAAGCAATCAAGCTCAAATTTCAAAGTCTCCTAGGGTTTTTGAGGTCACCCACACCTATGATAAGGGAAAGAGACAGGTTTTTTCTCCCAAATCCATAAAAAGTGTATCTACACTTGATACTATAGTTGAGCAAAGAGAAATAGAGCAACCACTCATGCACCAAATTGAATCACCACTACAGCACCATGATAAACAAGTACCCTTAGAAGATGATATGGCAGAGAAGATGAAGGATAAGTCAGTTGAGGAGATCATAAAGGATAAGGATGAGGAAATAGCAGAGTTGAGGGAGATTTTCTCAATTGAAAATTCTCAAATTACATTCCTACAATAAGAAAATCTTCAGTTAAAGGTAAAACTGCTCCTCCAAGACAAACCTAGAGTACATGTTGATGCAGACAAAGGCAAGGGAAAAGAGATTGTAGATGGTGATCAGCTAGAGGATGCAGAGCTTGTAAAAAAAAGAAGAAGACCAAGGACAATAGGCCTCAAAAAGGCACTTCAAAGAGAAAGAGAATCAGTAGCTCCTAAATTATGTTGGTAGACTTTTGATGAGCTAATTATTGATGAAATAAATAAATACAGAGAGTATTGGCTTGATATGCTCAATGCAAACCTTGAGAAGTTGTTGAAGAAAGCTAAAAAGAACAATAACCTCCAGAGACATATGGCTAATCATTATTGTGCCAGGAACAAAATTTCACAAATCAGGCTCAAACAAGTGAAAAAGAAGCTTTAAGAGGCTCACATGAAGCTTATGGGGAAATAAAAATTAGAACTCATTGATGAGGCATATATGTTTTTTTAGCCAATCCTCCATAGGTCTTATAGAAAAAAAATTGGACAATTTTGAGCAAATTTTGCATTTTTGGTGATTTTTTCACTTATCTGGAAATTCTGCCTTCACATAAACATAGCGCCAAGGCGCTACGCTTTTTCTCAAGACACCTAAATGAATATTGGCTTATATGGTTGGATGCACTTTCATTATTACATTCCATATCTGGAACTGGTTTTTCATGAGAAGCTATTATTTTGAAGAAAAAGCCAAAAAAAACCACCATTTTTCTATGCTTTTGTCAGTTTTTTTTACCAGGCGCTAGCCACTTCTGGAGTGATGATGGGAGAATCAAATTTTGGAGGCCTTATTGTCTGTTTTTTCTCAAAATTCAAGATGTTATGGAAAGTAGACACACAGGGCTAGTTGATCTATATTTTGTTGGAAATATTGTCATTAATGGTAAAGAAGAAGACAGGAGTAGCACCTGAACTATCACTAAGGAAAAAGAGCAAAGAAGAACCAGAAATAAGGGAAAGGAGAAGACAGGAGCAACACCAGAAATTACAACAAGGAAAAGGATCACAAAGGAACAATAGTTAAGCAGCAAGGTAGACAAGGAGCATAGGAAGCAAAGGCAGCGAATTGAAGCAGAAGAGTTGTTCAGAGACAGAGTTAGATAGGATTTTGGACAAACATAGTTTTGTTTGTCAAGCCTCCGAGAAATTGCAAAAGGGCCATTGATCTGAATATCTGACCAGAAGCAAGAAGGATTTGTGTTAATGGTTGAATTGGTGTCTCTGTGTGAAATAGAGGATTTGAACCAGAACTTGATTAGTTATGGTGGAGTTAATTCCTATTTAAATAAGAAGGACTCATGAGCTATTAATCCAATATAATCTGGTTTTTGTTGAATATTGCAACAAGAAAGAGTGAATGAGGCATCCTGAAACATCATCCTTGATCCTAGTTGGAAAATAATCACCTAAACTAGGTGGGGCCCACACAAGCTATTTTTAGGTGTAGGTATATTTTTAGACATGGTGAGCATATTCTATAAGTTGCAGGATGTTATTTGTGGATGGTTGATCAAGTTGGAAAATAGATGAAATTCTATTTTTAGAATATTAAGTAAACTTTATTTATAGATCATCAATTGTAATATGCTGTCAATATTATTAGTTTTAATAATAATCAGATCTAAATGGAATAACTATTCTCTTGGAGCATCTCAGTTAAGTGCAGTGCACAGATGTGGCATAGTAGCTAACATAAGGAATTACGTTATTCCTAAGGGTTTACTGGAGCTATTTCATGGAGGACTCAGTTAGAACTCAAGTGGCAGAGTTATGACACAGTTGGAAGAAGTAGTTATGGAGTTGTATTCAGTTTAACTCAGTTAGACTCAGTTGAGCTAGTTGTATCTAGTCTAACTGATTGATACACTAGTGAGAGTGGAGTGAATTAATTAACTGATTGATACACTAGTGAGAGTGGAGTTAATTAATTCACAAATAATAACTCATTAATCAACTGAACAATACATCAGTTAACTACACAGGCGGCGCTTCTGAGACCAATGGAGAGATAGGTGAAAGGGTGATAGACTATCTGTTGGGACACATGCATGAATTAATCTACATATACATTGGAGTTTCCAATGATAACAACGATTCAACGGAGGGGATGAGTATTGAATTGGTCTTTAGACCACTTTGACGTTAGCGAGGTGTCGGGCAGAGAAAGACTGCATGATTGGGAGATTGGTCCTGATTAGTGTATGATGATTGTACTGCACTGAGGGCTTGTGATAAGCTTTTTATGTTTGCATGATATTTTCATATGATCTCCATGTTACATAATATATATTTGGGGTTTTCAGCTTCAGGATTTCCCATTAAAACAACTGTGTTAATGTGTGTGAATTTTTATGGTTTCATGTGTGCATTGCAATAGATTTAATTTCCGCATGTGATGATCAATGGTGGAATAGATTATGTATTGTGCATGAAATCAAATAGTGTATGATCAGGAGAATCTTAGACATATAACACATTATTTATATAATTTCTACATGGTATCGGAGCTGTGTTATAGATTTTCTACATGGAATGAGAGCAGGAAGTTTTGGGTGCGCGAGTTTGCAAAGAATATCTGAAAATTTTGGTGAAATATTTTCAGAAACAAATAGTATATTTGGATTCCTTGCAAAAAAATACCCAAATTGAAAAAAAAAAATCGGTCGAATTGGAGCTCGGATGAGGGAGATATCATCGATTTAAAATCAGCTCTTTTTGTTAGAAAACTTTGCGACGGCGGGACAATTGCAATGTGCGCAAGCCAGGAATCTACATGCACTGAGGTACAAGATGCATGCAAAGCTTTGAGGAGCAAAGCAGAGGTTAGTGACTTGGTGGTTGAGAGGGAGCCTCTCAACATGCAGCGTGAGAAGCAATCTCAGAAGGTTGTGGAGCAACCACAACTGGAGATGCAGAAGAATCTTTTTAGATTTGATGTAGATGAGATTTCTACGGAGCTTCCTACTGTTGGGAAGTGTGAGAAATCCATGCAATTGAAGCTTGAGAGGGAGCTAGATTTGCATGCAGGTAAGAGTGAACCTTGGGATGTGGAGCACCCACAAGATGAGGATCATGGAGTGGAAGCAACCACTCATGCAGAGAAATTTCATGCCAGATGTGCAGAGGGAGTGCATGCAGCTATACCACCAGGTGATAGGTGGGGCAACATGCATGAGTAATCTCAAGAGGATATTTATGGGTAGGATTCATTGAGATGGTGTGGATCTCATGAATTGAACCTAGCTATGAGGAGCCCACAAAGCAGCAGTAGCATGATCAGTTGGATTGATGCAGGCAAATCAAAGTGACAGTGTCGGATAATGGAGCACGGATCAGAGTTGACAGCAAGTGCAGAGTGCATGGGTGCAGAGTTCAACAGTGCAGTGGTTCCTAAAGACATGTGCAGTAGCTAAGCAGAAGTCGAAGACTTTGACGATAGTGCATTAGACTGATTAAGTTGTTTGGAGCCTTTCAGTTTCGGAAGTGTTGCAACAAGAGTTGCAGGGCGAATGCATGGAGTTGATTGTCGCATGCAAAGATAGTCCTTTATTGTTGAGAGGGAGTGTTGAAGATTGCAACAAGAAACAGTGAAGGAGGCATCCTAAAACATCATCCTTGATCCTAGCTGGAAAATAATCACCTAAACTAGGTGGGGCCCACACAGGCTATTTTTAGGTGTATGTCTATTTTTAGACATGGTGAGCATATTCTATAAGTTGCAGGATGCTATTTTTGGATGGTTGATCAATTTGGAAAAATAGATGAAATTCTATTTTTAGAATATTGGGCGAAGTCTATTTATAGATCGTCAATCTAAAAATAGATGCATGCCGATTATTATTAGCTCTTACTAATAATCAGACTCTAAATAGCAACTTATTCTCTTGGAGCACTTTAGTTAAGTGCACAGATGTGGCACAGCAGCTGACAAAAGGAATTATGCTATTCCTAAGGGTTTACTGGAGCTAATGCATGGAGGACTCAATTAGAACTCAAGTGGCAGAGTTATAACACAGTTGGAAGAAGTAGTTATGGAGTTGTATTTAGTTTAACTCAGTTAGACTCATTTGAGCTAGTTGTATCTAGTCTAACTAATTGATACACCAGTGAGAGTGGTGTGAATTAATTAGTTAATTAATTCACAAATTACAACTCATTAATCAACTGAACAATATAGCAGTTAACTACAGTGCATGGCAGTTTCAGTGGAGACCAGTGGAGAGATAGGTGAAAGGGAAAGATGGACTATCTGTTGTGACTACTAGTGATGCATGAATTGCATCTACATATACATTGGAGTTGCCAATGATAACAACGCAGTCAATGAGAGTGGGATTACATTGAATTTTTCTTTGTAATAATCTTGGATTGCGCAGTGGAGGCAGGCTAGCAGGAGGCAAATATCGGTGCATGGATCTGCAAGATTGGTCCTGATTAGTGTATGACGATTGTACTGTACTGAGGGCTTGTGATAAGCTTTGTATGTTTGTATGAGATTGTGATATGATCTCCATGTTACATAATATATAGTTGGGTTTTTCAACTTCAGGCTTTCCCGTTAAAACAATTGTGTTAATGTGTGTGAATTTTTATGGTTTCATGTGTGCATTACAATTGATTTAATTTCCGCATGTGATGATCAATGGTGGAATAGATTATATATTGTGCATGAAGTCAAATAGTGTATGATCAGGAGAATCTTAGACATATAACACATTAGTTATATAATTTCTACAGTTTTGGAAGTCGTATTTGAGGAACTGGATCTGTTGAAATAAAAATTATAAGTTAAGGGTTTAATTGGCATATTGTTTTGAAGCAAATCTTTGGTATGGAACTGAGAAGGCATAGCATTCCAATGATAAGGGAAATCTAATGAAAACATCGAAGTAAGCGAAGGAATAGTGGAGAAGTTGAGAACCTCCTAAGGGGTTTTCACACAGTCTTGAAAAGAGGAGCAATGAATCAAACCTACTTGTCAAAGAAAAGAAGCGATGGTGTAGTTTAAAGAAGGAATCAGTAGTCAAGACATATAATAGACTGTGAAGTGGCAAGGTTAGAATGTTTTCATCAAGTATATAGAACGAGGATCGAGTGCGCAACGAATGGAAGTGCAAAGTTAAATACGCAGGAGGAAAAAAATTTAAAGGAGCGAAATCGGTGATGGTCAAAGGAAAATAAGGCGTAGAGTTTTTGCTTTAAAACATGTTTGATAAGGAATTATATTCCGAAATCAATCTCAACGTTGAAGGAATGGGAACCAGCAAGAAGATGGAATACAGAACCAAGCATGTAAGGTTAATAATGGAAGGTCTCATGTATAAGGCCGACTGATCGATGGCTTATATCGCAGTAGAAGATGGCATAGAGGATTCATAGATCTATTTGTTCATGAAGGCAGAGCGGAATTGTGAGCCGATGGTGAAGTGAACCTGGGAAATGTTAAAGAGTTGAAGGTGGGACCATGAAGGGAAGGAATAGAACCGACGACAAACAGTAATGGTGGTTTCGGAAATACAAACCGGTTGTTTCGCATTACAAATAAACGGTAAGCTTTTTTGTGAAAAAAAAATGTGATAGCATCCAAGCGTTGACACGTGGTGATAGTGGTATTTAAAAACTGCCTATTTCGCATTATTTTTGCGTGTTAAAGTTGTGTTCTGGAAAAAATGTGATTTCCGTCTGATTGCTAGCCATCGGAGATCGACGAAATTTGCATCATGAAGTTGCATGATGATTAATAGATGTGTTAAACAAACGAAGAGGTAAGTATTAATTGTTGTGGGCTTGAAGTTTAAATTATCGGGGTCTTTGGTTTTAAAGAAAATAGAAGGTTTTTATATTTATTGAAATTTCGAATTGGTCAATGATTGGGCTATTGTTTAACCAAAGTAGAACTTTGGTATGAAAGGAGTGGGGCGAAGATTTATTATTGGTGTAATATATGCCTGAAACAATATACCATATAAATGGATATGTGGTTAAATTGTTTGTGTTAAACCTTGAGGAATGTTTGATATGCGAGTGTTATAAGTTGTTGTGGGACCCAAATATGTTGTGGATTCTTGGGTGATATAGGTTGCATGGTTCAACATATAATGTGAAGCATTATGATATGCCGAGGTTTTAATCCAAAGGAAAGGGGTTATATAATGGCGATTGATATTCAAATATGAAATGGAATGTTAATGCAGGTATGGTGAATGTGCCTTTCTCTAGTGAATGTTGATGAGGTATGATTGTTGTGGGACCCAACTGAATTTTAATATTTGTCGGGGTCTTAATAAAGTCCAAGACTTATAAAATGTTTCATAACATTTGATTTGGGGACGTTGATATATATTATGTTTGGTATGTGAATGGTAAGCTGTGGCCCCCGAAGACACTTTTATATGTTATCACCCGAGATTTAAATTCAAGCTCGAAGATCTATTATGAGGTTCCATATCATTTAATTGAAGACATGATATATATTAAAAATATTATGATGAGAAATCCGTGGCACATATAGTTGAGTTGATTATAAATCGAATGTAAATTCGAATTGCCATGTGGTGTGAACATTCAAGCTTAGATTTGGTCAAAAATTTAGTTAAGACCAAATATGGTATGTAAAGGAGAATTATTCAGATGAAGAGTTGAAAGGGGTTTAATTATGGGGGTTCTAACCAGAGATTTAAAATAATGAAGCTTCCATATTGAAGAATTGTAATCTGGTGAGATGGTTTTTATAACCATAACAAATTTATTTTAATATCTGAAATCTAAGATTTGAGATATAAAAGCTTCCGCATATTTGCAAATTGCCCAAATTTAAAATTATTTGGGCTAAAACCTGAAATGCAGTTTTATATGAAAAAGTGAGTGAAGAAAGAAGATAAAATTCTAAGATCTGATATGCAAAGGTACACAGAGCTGCAATGAACAGAGGTATGCAGGTTTGTTACACTACAGCAGCAGAAAAGACAAACATACAGTGAGCCAAGAACTGAAAGGGTTGAATGAGATACATCCATTGTAAATGTGAATGTAAATGATTTAAAATTATTTTTATCGTATGTGATGCAAAGGCAAGTCTCCGTAGGCAAAGAAATACCCCACTGTAATATTGAAATGTATACATATTGTTATATTTTTCTGAATGTGTTGGGCAAGAAAACGAGAAGGTGGAAGGAAAAGAGTCATACATATTCACTTCAAATTCCCTGTGGAATACAAACAGTCATGAGGTGAACTCTATAAATGATATCACATAGATATGCATAAGAGGTTAGAGAATGAAGAAATGAGGCAGAGAGGGCAAGAAGAAGGAGGAGCATATAGAGAAGTTGTGAAGATTCAGAGATGATATAAGGTAGATATGAAGGTTGGTGGACAGCAGTGAAGAAGGAATAGAATAGAGTTGATATCCAGGTAAATCAGTATGTGTTTTTTTAATGAAAGAGTGAGGAAGTTCGTGCTTCCATATCAAGTTGTAGCTTGATAGATGTCAGTTGTAGCTGGCTGAGGTAGGAGCCTCCTGTAGGTTGTAGCCTACAGAAAATAGATGGGAGTTGGAGCTTCCTTGCAAGTTGTAGCTTGCAGAATTGAGGTAGTTGCCTCCTGTAGGTTGGAGCCTACAGAAAATCAGTGATGAGAGGGAGTTGGAGCTTGCCTTTGCGTCACAACAATAATAAGATGTGGTTTTCTCCCTTATGGGTTTCCACTTATATTTGTTGTCTATGTGCATGATGTTTATGTGTTGATATGATGTATCTAATCTGCTTAATACTTGCTGCTCACATATTAAGATTGCTGTTACATTATGTAATAATTTGATCATGAAATAAAGGTGTAAATAAGTTTAAAGGAAAGTTTTAAAAGTCCATGAATGTGTTAAACTGATTCACCCCCCCTCTCAGTTTAACTAAGGGTTCAACATATTTCAGATTTGGATTTGGAGCCCTAAAAGTCCCTCAAAATCACCTCCAAATTGGTGCTACGTTTCTGTTAGGTGCTATGCTTTTGCATTGGATTCCCTCAGGACACTTGTCAAGCTATAAAAAGTCAGAATTTCAAGGTTTATCTTTCCTTTGAGATGTCATTGGAGTGATTGAGTTTTTTTTCTTCTTATCATGGGGATAAATGTAATTTAATGTGGTAGACACAGACTCCTAGTCTTTAGCTAAATTTGAGGGAATGGTTTCTAACTTCCCTAGATTCTAGGAAGTGACTCATCTCTTGTAATTATGATGCATTTGGGATGGGATTTAGACCCTCTGAGGTTTAATTTTTCATAATTTCTATAAGTATACCCAATTTAGTATTTTTTTGGGTTGGATAGTTGTTTTTTGCAGTGGAGCTATTGTACAAGCTTATGGAATGAAATCAAAGAAAGTGTTGCAGAATTTGTGTTGAGACTCCTGTGGTATTCCTTGGAGAATTTTTTCTTTCTCTGTATGTTTATATTATCAATTTGAATGATATAATACCCTCTTTCACATATATGCTTCTATGTGTTTATCTTGTTATTTTATAAGCAGAAATCATGTCTTTTCATGCTCTGATTTAACAAGGTTTACATTATATGTCTATGTTCTTCTAAATGAATGAAGTCACCTAAATGCTCATTTATATTCTCCTTAATTTCATCCTATACACAATGAAAAACTAATCATGCTTTCAAGCTACCTACTTGGCCTCATCTATATCTCTGCAACTTGACCTTGAATTTTGACCTAAACCCTAGACCTAGTCTCCTAACTGTCATTTCCTATCCAGCACAAGAAACATCAAACAAAAACCCTATTTACTGAGGTTATATACCTAGCCTAAGATCATTATATGTTCATTCATTTAATTGACTGCAAAGTGACATTGAGAGAGCCCTCTCTGGTCCTCGTAGGACTAGCTAGCTGACCTAAAGTCTAGTCTGTGGGTACCTTCCTTCAATTCCATTCTCAGCCTTGGAAATTTGGGGGGAGCGATAACATTTTTGGCGTCATTTACGAGGATCTAATGAAAAAATTTCCTTGGGAATTTTTCTTTTACTCATCTAAAGGTTAGACTTATGGATGAAAATTTCTAGCATTCGAAAAAGGTTGAGTTCCTAAATTCGAGCCAAAACGAAAATTCCTATCTAAGTTGGCTCCTAAAAGACATACTAGGTCAAATCCAAACCCAAATCCCTCACCAATTGTTAATGACTCTGAGAGTCTTTTAAGAAAGAAGAATACCAAGTCTCAGAAATTTGGAAAGGTTATTCCTCCACTTGTCAAATAAAATTCCTTGTCATTGTCTCAGTCTTCTTATTCTAAACTTGATAGTGAAGTGTGGTCTAATCTTCATAAGATTCAAGGTTTGTTTGATAAGTTTCGAGTAAATTCTGAAAAAAACTTATTTCCAATACCAGTATCAGGCTTTTGTTTCATCACCTACTAACACACCTTCTCACACAACTACATCATCATCTCTACCTTTCATTCCATCATTACCTCTACAAGTTTTCACTCCATCAACACCGCCACTACCTCATCCATTATTCATGGCCAGATTTGCTTCATTGATCCTACCGCAGAAAATCACTACCTTAACCTAGATGTATGCTCATATATTTCCTCTTTTTGATGGAACATCATAAGTTACTGCTCACCAACACATTTTCAAATTCATTGATTTCATAGATCTTGAAGAAATCGACAATGATGACGCCAAGATGCGCATCTTAGCGCAAAGTTTCTCAGGAGAGGTAAATAAATGGTTCTACACTCTAACAGTTGGTTCTCTAGCTACATCACAGGAGCTAATTAACTTATTTATGGTGAAATGGGAGGAGAAGAAGAATCCATTACAGATTCTAGCTTAATATAACTCCTTAAAATGGAACCCCAATTAGTTTGTGCAAGACTTTACAGCTAGGTTCAATAAAATCTATTATTCAATTCTTGAGAATATCAAGCCTCCTCCAAGCCTTGATTTACTTAATTACCCTAATGATTTTTATCCTGACATGGCTTATCATCTAAGGGAAAGAAACCCATCAACTCTTGAAGAAATGGAGAAAAATGTAGTGCGCATTAAAGCGAACTTGATTATCAAGAAGTCAAAATTCAAAGTAGAGAAAAGGTTAACCAACAAGGAAGAAACATCTACTTCATCATAGGGTAAATTAGACACCTTGATCAAAACCATGGAGAAGATGATGGATAAAATGACCATCGTTGATAAACAATATTAACCCTCCATTAGAAATCCCAATTTTAGGGGTCGAATTCAGTAGCCTCAGTACAGGATCAAACAAAGGGAATAGAGGGGTCAGGATCCACAAGGTCATCAGTAAATACACACTCCATTTCATCTAAACTACACTGAAGGCCCTGATGAAGAATAAGAAGAAGAGATTTTAGGTGAGAATCATTTATTTGGGGAAAATCAGCAACCTATTTTACTCACAGAAGAAGATTAGTTTTCTGCAGATATTTATGCATAGGACGATCAGCAATATGTCTTGTCAAATTATGGCATGCTATCAATATGAATGAAAGATTATCAAAGGGGATATGAGAATTCTCTTACTCAAGTATAGAGGCAATATGATTTTAGGAGTAGGAATGTTCCTATAACCTCCAATCATAAAAATAAAATAAAAAATAAAAATAAAAATAAAAAATGCTCAAATAGATGCTCATCATAAAGAAACCGACACTCCAAATCAAAGAAAAGACAAAGAACCTATTATTCCTAATCATGCTAAAGTCAATGATGCTTCCACCATCGGTCAAAAGAAGGATAAAGAAATACAATATGGAGGATAGAAGAAGGATATTTCACACAAATACTAGCTCGAGAAGAAAGATGCACCATTAAAAGAGGTAGAAAAACATTCTACTCTTTTTAGTATTGAAAATGAAATCGCAAAGTTGAAAGCCTACATTCCTTTAACTAAAATAGTCAATAATGATCAGTACAAGTTTCAAGTAGCTAAGTTTCTTAAGGTGGATCCGATGTCAGATATGGTTAATATGAGTGATGAACACCCAGAACTTCTATTTGGTCCTGTTGTTGATGGTAATTTAGAAGATAGTGAGGTCCCTTCATTTTATCTTAGCCTCAAAAATCACGATTTTATCCTCCATAATGCCATGCTTGATTCTGGAGCCTCTCATAACCTTATGCTTATCACTCCTAGATATCCCTCCTAGATATGGAATTTTTCTCTCCCAGTCATGGGGAGCAAAGCTTAGAGGTACTCTGTAGCTTGATTTTTCATATGTTACATTTCCCGTCTATGGGAAACTTATAAAACCATATCGAGAAAGTAAAATGAAGTACATGATAAATAGTATTGAAAAGCCTAATAATCACCCCATACATGTTTTTCACATGGATTTAGAGTCCTTTATCTTATTCAATGATGAATGTTCAGCATCTTCAGAATTTTTGATTGAAGAGAAAAAAAAAAATTAGAATTTTAAAATTTGGTTTTAGAAATTGCAGATGCAAAAAACCAAGAAACGATGCCAATTGGTTTGGAACGAAGTGCATCAGCCCAAAACAGAGATGAAACAGTGAAAGAAATAGAACCTTTTGGTACAACAGAACTCTCTCAAAAAGCAAGTAAAGTTCAGTCATCTGATTTTCAGCTTCCCGGTGAAGAAAGTGGTTTTTGTAGCATGGACTTCGATGGAACCTTGGGAAAGGAAGGGGATGGCATTGGAGCGTGGATTCACAACCCTATAAATCATTCACTTAAAATTCCTCCCAATTTTCTAATTTCATCTTAAAATTTGGCATTCAATTGTTCAAACAATGAAGCAGAGTATGAGGCTTTGATAGCCAGTTTGAAAATTCTCAGGAAGTTAGGTGCCAAGATGGTGAATTCGAGCTGGTAATAAAACAAGTCAAATGGGAATACCAAACCAAGCATCCTAGGATGCGAGCTTACCGAAATGTAGTGTTATATATCTGCAAGACCTTCACTGAGTATACTTTGTCATTAATACCAAGGGACAGCAATGTTGTTGTTGATTCTCTTACTACTTCATCCAGCATGTTTAAAATTCCATTTTATCCTAATAATAAGTATGAGAAAAACTTCAAACACCACCCTGATGTTCCAGATAATGTTTAGTATCAGTAGGCCTTCCAAGATGATAAACAGATCAACAACTTCTTACAGACATAAGAGGAATTTGTGAAATCACAAATGGATAACCAGTTCTACGAAGATAACCAAGAATTCCATGAAACAGAAATGCAATTACTTCAGCTGAAATACAACTCCATTCCAAGAGGTCTAGTGCCTTTGGAGGATATTTTTGATCAAGACAATGTTGCATGCAAACCGACCATGTTGCTAACAGAAGTTGGAGTGGAAGACCTCAATCTTGTCACTCCTGAAAATCCAAAGATGGTCAAGATTTCAAAATCGTTGAGCTTAGATATGAAAGGTAAATATGCAGCGCTCATGTATTAGTTTTTTGATTTATTTGATTGGGAATATTTTGATCTGAAATTGTACGATAAGAGTATAATCCAGCATACAATTCCCTTAAATCTGGATCAGAAGCCTTTCCACCAGAAATTAAGGAGAATGAATCCCAATTTTTTTCCCTCCATTCAAAAAGAGGTAAATATATTATTTACTATTGGTATTATAGTTCCACTTCGTTTTTCAAATTTGATGTCTAATTTAGTGCGAGGAAGGAAGAAGACAAGAGAGATTCGTTTGTGTATAGATTTCAGAAATTTGAATAAAGTGTCATTGAAATACAATAACCCAAAACCTAAGATGGACCATATTCTATAAAGGGTAGTTGGATCTTCCAGAATTTCATTGTTGGACAAATATTTCAGGTACAATCAAATTCTAGTTCACCCAGATGATCAGGAAAATACAACCTTTACAACACCATGGAGCACCTTCATGTACGCCAAAATTCCTTTGGATTGAAGAATGCAGGGGCAACTTTTGAGCGAGAAATGGATATTGATTTTACCAATGAAAAGGATGTATTTTTGGTCATCTATCTTGATGACATCACTATTTTTTCCAAGACAAATGAGCAGCACTTACAACACTTGAAAACAATTTTTCAAAGATGTAGAAAGTTTGGCATATCGTTGAACCCAAAGAAGAGGATGATTTCTATGGAGGAAGGTAAATTGTTGGGCCATATCATATCAAAGGATGGTATCCAGATAGATCCTCAAGGATTGAATCAATTCATAGCTTGGACTATCTTAGGAGCAAGAAGAAAATCTAGTCGTTCAAAGGCAAAATTAATTTTTTAAGAAGGTTTGTTCCCAATCTTGCTAAACACTTGAGGAAAATTACTGACATGCTGAAGAAAGATATTGAAGTAAAATGGTCTAAAGAGGAAAATAAGTCATTCAATCAAGTTAAATTTTCTTTATCTCGCGCTCCTATTCTTATTAGTCCAGATTACACACTTGATTTCATCATTTTTTCATTTTCTTCTGAGCATACTCTAGTTTTTTTCCTTATGCAAAAGAAAAATCAAAACACAGAGCAGCCCATCGCCTTCTTCAGTAGAACCATAAGAGACACAACCTTGAAGTACAATATCATTGAGAAATAGGATTTTGCGTTAGTTAAATAATTGAAGGACTTCCAGGTCTATATTCTCCACTGTCATGTGATTTCATATGTTCCAAACTTTGTTGTTAAAGATGTGCTTACACAGAATTATCTTGAATGTCGGTGAGGCAAATGGATCGTTGTTATGTTGGAGTATGACTTCGAAATAAAACCTACAAAATTGATCAAGGGACAAGGCCTAAACAAGCTTATGGCGAACTCAAATCTACGTGCCTTGGATATTAATTTTATTGTTGCATTATCTAAGGAGAAAGAGGTTGAAATATTGCGTGAGGTATCTGAAATTTTTTCTTCATCGCCCTGATATGTTGATATTGTTCATGTTTTGCAACACTTGAATCCTCCTCCTGGCTTTCCTAGTAATAAATCTAGATCTTTGAATTTGAAAGCTTTTAAGTATTGCATCCTTAATATTTTCTTGTATTGGAAAGATCCTGGTGGAGTGTTGTTGAATTTTTTGGTATAAGGAGAAGTTGAAAAAATGATCAGTGGCTTTCATAAAGGTCACTGTGGTGGTCATATTTACTAGAAGAATACAACAAATAAGATCTTGAGGGTAGGTTTCTATTTTCTAAGACAATTATCTAATGTCTATAAAACAGTCATGAGTTGTCATGAATGTCAAATATTTCAAGGAAAGAGAAATATCTTTCCTTTTCCCTTGAAACCAATTGAAGTGAAAGCACCATTCCAGCAATGGGGTCTTGATTTCGTTGGTGAAATCCATCCTCATTCATCAGCTCAACACAAGTGGATACTCACTGCCACTAATTACTTCACTAAATGGATTGAAGCAATCCCCGCGAGGCAAGCTACGGATACCATCATTATTCAGTTTTTAGAGAACAATAACCTGTCTCATTTTGGTTGTCCATATAAAATCATTACTGACAATGCAGTCACCTTTAAGTCCAAAAGGATGATTGAATTTTTTGATAAGTATCACATTATAATTGGTCATTCTACAACATACTATCCTCAAGGAAACGGAATGGTTGAATCGTCAAATAAATCTTTGGTGAAAATAATCAAGGAAATGATGCAATAGAACAAGAGAAATTGGCACAAAAATCTTACAAATTCTCTATGGGTGGAGAGAGTTAGAACAAAAATATCAATCAACATGTCACCTTTCCAACTTGTGTATGGTGTTGACACAGTGTTCCCTACTTCTTTAGCTATACCAGTGATGAAAATTCTGCAAGAGATCAAGAGTGAACCAAATGATATCCAGTGAAGAATCAGCCAAATGATTCATCTACAACAGTCAAGAGAGGAATTTTTTAGTCACACTTCAAAAATTCAAGAGAAAAAAAAAACATTTATGATAAGAAGACCAAAACTTATAATTTTAAGCTAGGATATGTTTTTCTTCATTAGGATGCTTGAAACGAAGACAAAGGTAAGAATGGCAATTTTGATAATTGATGGAAAGGTCCTTACAAGATCACTGCATTCAGAAGTAGTAAGGAATTTTTATTATAAGATATTGAAGGGCGGGAAGTTCTAGGAGGACCATTCTATGGTAGATTCCTCAAAAATTACCTTACATGATCATTAAATAAGAGGTTCACTTTGATTGTACACATCACTTTTATTTATTGTCCAAGAATAACAAAGTTGTTGCAGAATTTTGAAGCCCAAGGAGAAGGCCATGAGACTTCTATATTCAACTCATGTTCTTTTCTATCAAAAATTTCAAAAAAATTCAATCAGTTGTTAAGTCAGAGTCAAGTCAGTTTTTGAGTCAAAGTCATTTCCAGTTTTATTTCATCATTTCAAGTTTGTCAAAGTTTTTTTATTTCCATTTTTTTTACTCCATCATCCAATGGATAAGGCTACCTGATCTATGGTGTTCTTGACACGTCCTGAAGGATCTTCTATCCCTAGCTAGAGCCATTTTTAGTGTCAATATGTTTAGTGATCAAATATGCTCTTTCAGTTTGCTTTTTAGTAGTCCTAGGTCAAAATTTTGTCTTTTCAAGCAAGTTTTCAAATAAAGTTTGGTCACTGCATATGGTCTAGGTATAAACTTCTACTCCCCTCATCGCATTTATGGTCATCATTATCTCAGGGTTCATGACATTCATAGTCATCTAGGGTCATAGATCAGTCACTCCATCTTCATTTAGGTCTATATCTAAGTGTCCTTGTTTCACCACTAAAAATTTCAATTATGTCATCAAACAGGGAAAACAAGACTTCATTTTCATCATACAATTCATTTAAAGGGAGATAGAATAGGTAGGGAAATAAACTAATATATTTTGTCTTATTTCAAGGCTTGTTACATTGTCAAATTGTTTCAAAAAGGCAAAAGTTTCCTCAAAGTTTTTGGTTTCACTAAAAGACAAAAAAGGTCATTTCAAGATGTCACAAAGAGAAAAGAAGGCTTATTCAACTCATATTGCCTCTTCATGTTTGGTATATCTCCTCTATTACTTTCATCTTTCTCCATAATTGTCAAGGGTTGGAAGAAAATCAAGAAAATTGCTCTAAAGAGACCTCTGCTATGCATCTGGAAGGCTCTGCTACACTTCTAGACACTTGTGTTATGCATCTGGGAGTGTGCTACGCTTTTCGAATTTGGCTCTTAAATCACTCATCAAAGCTCCAGGATCACTACAGTAAGTTTCTAAAGCTTCTTCAACAGTAATTCAACACCTCACGTCCTCCTTAATTCAATTTATGAGGCACGATATTGATTTTCTTGCTTACCTCCTCTCCCACTACGTTTTCACTTTTTCCTATCATTGAGTGATTTCAGTGGACTAAACCCTAACCCTATCATCTAATACCCTCATAAACCTTACTCATACCATGATCTATCATTCCCTACCATTCACAGCTTTCGTAAACATCATTCCCATCAAAACCCTAATTTCCTACTATTTTTCTATTGGAAAACTAGGAAATCCCTGTATTTTCCTAATTTGATCACCCTCCTTACATCCATTTCACCAAATTTCACTTGTTCTTTGAAGCCAACATATAACTTTACCTCCTAAAATTTTTTGGGAATTTTTCTTGGCTTCATTACCCTTCATCCCACCCTCCAAACTTACCCTATCCCTGTCCTCTGTTTTTCCAAATTCACTTCCCATACCCATACACCTTAACACCTAGGGTTTCATACTTTTGATATAAATTATCGAAATTGAAAATAACATCCAAAAAGGAGGTTGCCACTTCATATTTTAGCCATCCACCTTGCAAGAATTAAATGACTCACCTTTTTCCAAGAGATGCTTTGAGAGGACTATATGTTTGAGGTTTTGTGAAAGAATTATGGAAGAAGGATATCATCTCCAATTAACAAGCCTATTTGCCACTAGTTTCAGCATGGGAAAGGCCATAATTGAAGGTGTAGAGTTAGACATATCAACAGAGGTGATTTCTTCAGCAACAAGTATACCTATTCATGGAGAAAATTGTTTCAAGGGCATGAACTTGGACCTTAAAGATTACAAATTGTTCCTCAAACCTCATGCCAAAGAAAACCTAGAGTACATTTTCCCTTTCAGGCAACTACTTGACAAATATGCTCCTTTTATGAGGTTAATTATAATATATTTCACATGTGAAGGGAGATTCTCTAGGTTGTACAGTTACCATGTCAGGTTTTTGATGCACTTCACCTCTACTAAACCACTTGTTTTGCCAAATTATTTGTACAGAAGTCTGCTTAAAATGACTGAAAAGGTTCAGAGCAAAAACAAAGATCACTATACAAGTCTATTCCACCATGACCTATTCAAACTCATTATTTTGCATCATATCTCAACCATCAACATGACTTTGGAAACCTTCATGGAGAAAATAGCAGTAGTGCCCACTACTAGTCCTTTTGTCCTTCATAGCATACCATCACCATTAGTATCAACACAGCCAATGGAGGTTGGATCTTCTAGCAAGAAAGCTCAAATTTCAAAGGCTCCTAGGGTTTTTGAGGTCACTCACACATATGAGAAGGGAAAGAGACAGGTTTTTTCTCCCAAATCCATCAAAAGTGTATCTACACTTGATACTATAGCTGAGCAACGAAAAATAGAGGACCAACCACTCATGCATCAAATTGAATCACCATTGCAGCACCATGTTGAAAAAGTGCCCTTAGAATTTGAAATGGTAGAGTGGATGAAGGATAAGTTAGTGAGGAGATCATAAAGAATAAGGATGAGGAAATGGCAGAGTTGAGGGAGATTTTCTCAATTGCAAATTCTCATATTACAATCCTACAGCAAGAAAATATTCAGTTAAAGGTAAAATTTCTCTTCCAAGACAAACCTAAAGTACATGTTGATGCAGAAACAGGCAAGGGAAAAGAGATTTTAGATGATGATCAGCTAGAGGATGCAGAGGTTGGAACAAAATGAAGAAGACCAGGTACAACATGCCTCAAGAAGGCGCTTCAAAGAGAAAGAGAATCAGCAGCTCCTAAATCAGGTTGGCAGACTTTCGATGAGCTAATTCTTGATGAAATCAATCAAGATAGAGAGTATTGGCTTGATAGGGGCAATGGGCACCTTGAGAAGATGTTGAAGAAATATAAAAATAGCAATAACCTCCAGAGACATATGGCCAATCATTATTGCACCAGGAACACAATTTCTCAAATCAGGCTCAAACAAGTGAAAATGAAGCTTAAAGAGGCTCAAATGAAGCTTAAGGGGAAACACAAATTATACCGCCTTGATAAGGCATCTATGATTTTTTAGCCCATCCTCCACAGATCTTATAGAAAAAAATTAGACAATTTTGAGCAATTTTTTTCATTTTTGGTGATCTTTGCACTAATATGGAAATTTTGCCTTCACGAAAACATAACGCCAAGGCATTACGCTTTTTCTCAGGACACCTAAATGAATATTGGATTATATTTTTGGATGCCTTTTTATTACTACATTCCATATCTGGGACTAGTTTTTCATGACAAGATCTAATTTTCAAGAAAAATCCAAAAAACCACCATTTTTCTATGCTTATGCCAGTGTTTTTGACCAGGTGCTATGCTTCTGGAGTGAGGTTGGTAAAATCAACTTTTAGAGGCCTTCTTGTGGGTGTTTTCTAGAAATTCAAGATGTTATGGAAAATAGACACATAGGGCTAACTGACTTTGTTATCACCCTAGTAATTCTTAGGTCGTGGGATTTTGGTTTATAGTTAAAGAAAACCAAGGGTAACCAAGAACCTCTTTTAGAATTCAGGATCTAGCCTTCATGAGTTCTGGAGAGGGATCTCTCCTTAAGATTTAGCTTTGTTTTGTAATGGATTTTAGGCTAGCTATGAGTGGAAAATTTGGTTTGGTTTTTTGAATTTTGGTAGGAATAAAGGACTACAAGGGAAACCATAGAAATATCTACCTAACCATTGGGAAATGGATTCAAATTTATAGCAAACAAGACTATAAAACTAAGGTCAAAAGAGCAAATATTCTAAGGGCAAGATATATGATCTTCAGAGGGTTTTAAAAGGCTATTTTGATGAAGTGGTATGATCTGGACTAAGGGCAATTAAGAATCCTTAGATCACAAAAAATGAAGAGGGAAATTGAGGTCAAATGAGACTAAAGAGAAATTAAGAATTCTAAATTCTAGAAATCAGCAGAAAAAATAAACCTGAAAACTAGTAAGAACAGAGAGTTTTTTACACTGATTTTGTAATACCTTTCCTAGTTATTCATTTAAGATGGAAAATAACACAAGATGTATGAATGAAACTTAAAGAAATAAACAATGAAAATTGGAAGATACAATACTCATCTGATCAGCACGAGGATCATTAGTTATGATGTCTATTTGCTTCAGTTTCCAACCTGCTGCTTCAACATAACTCACATAAAATCCCAATGTTTTCAACAAAAAATAATATAGTAGTCTTGATAATTTTATTCCACCCTGTATACTTCGAAATATGAAGTATTTATACAATTTAATTACTTACAAAATATCTAAATTTTTAGATAGTATCTCAAGAAAAAATAGGAAATATTACATAAGAAGAGGGACAACAACAAAATAGTTTACAAGTTGTCCTCTTTTACAAGAAAAAATAGAACTGTTTATCTTTTTCAAACTGATTTTTTGATTAGCTGGAAGTGTTGCTGGAAATTGAGACATTATCTCATGGAATATGACTTGTAGAATACTCCTCCTTTTCACCTTCTGTTCTGATACTCTTTATATCTGCTTTTCACTGTTTCACTATTGTAATTGAAAAATAACCAGCAGTAACAATTTGCTTTTATTGATACACTTTGACATCTAATACACTTTGACCCTGATTTTTTCACCCTAAAGTAATAGTAGAATATGAATTTTTTATGTGATTTTCTTTCCCTTTACCTGTCAAATTCACATCAAATCTGAGAATTCTTGCCACCATTCAGTAGTGGGGATCTTCATATTCTTCAATTTTCTATAGCTTTCATCAGCTTCTGTGTATTTAGAAAAATTTGGCTTCACTAGGAACATGTGTTTAATTTCATTCTCCAGCAGGAACAAATTCTCAAAATATTGAAGTACTACTTTGCCACTTGGGGAACCTTGAGGCAAAGGTTTATTAGCCTGCTCCTTAGCATGAGCTCTAATCTTCTGGTCATAATCCTTCTGTGCCATTAATTTCTCATGAAATCCATGAATATCTGGAAGTCCTGCTTCTAGCAGCAAGTCATATTTGGTTTTGAATTTAGTAATTTATAAGTTCATTATATCACACTTCTCTTCCAGATTATTCATAATATTTATTTTTGTCAGGACTTTTCTAATTTGAAGGATAGCCTCTGTCCTGTCAAGAATTTTCAATTCTTCTAATTCCTCCCTGTTTTTACTATTCAAAAATGATATGAGTTGAATTGCTTGTGGTGGTTTGTTGCCAAGTTCCTTCTTTTTTTTGTCAATTTCTGCTAAGGCAGCTTGTAGCAGATCTTTTTGCTCATATATTATCTGAATAGAAAGCCACTGTGAGTGAATGCCTTCAGTGATTTTTGTCCACAAATGATTTTTGATGTAGGCAACCTGATCTGTGAGATTTACTTCCTTTTGGAGGACCAGGATCCTTTCTTCTAATGTATTTACCCTTTGTTCATGGCCCTTGGAAGTAATTACAACATATTTGTAAGCAGATTCTAAGTTTGCATTAGCCTTTTTCAAATTTTTGATCTCATCATTCTTTAAATTCATTTCCTTCATAGCTTTTACCAATTTTGTGGCTCCTGTTTCTGTCCCTGTTTGTACCTGTGTATTTGAAGATGCAGTAGCAGAATCATCCTTTGATGAAATTGACACTACAGTTGTCAATTTCCCTTGAGGTGCAAGATGTTCAGCTAGAGTAGGTGGTACAGCAGTGCTTACTAATGGAATAAATATAGGAATGAATTCTTTATCCTTTTTTAATGCTTCATCTTCCTTCATCAAGGCTTCAGTTTGTTTTTCCATTTCTTTGAGCTGTGCAGTCATTTTTAAAACCAATTGACTCAATTCATAATTTTCAATTTTCTGTTGAAGGATCTCCTTTTCCTAGGGATGTTCACATTGAGGCAATTTCAGTTGCCTCCTTAGAGCAGCTATGTCTTCATTTTTCTATTTGATTAAAGCCTTTACAACTTCAATGTTAGCTGGATCAGCTCCTGCTTCAATCACCAAGTCTTCCAATGCTTTGATTCTCAATCCATTAGCATGCAATGATGCTTTGTCCAATTTCATTTGATTTTGCAGATTTGTCACTGTCTTCTGAAGTTTAACAGAGCTCATTGTTTTGTTGACTATATTTGAATACAACATTTTTGTATTGCTCCTGTGGAATTCTATTTGATCTAATTCATGGACTGCATCTGCATCTACTTCCAAATTAGTCTTTGAATATTTTTCTACTGATTTTGGATCAGCCACTGTAGGTTTCAAAAATGACATTACCAATTTTTTGGAAGAATAATCAAAAGTAGAGAGAAGTATATCTTTATTTCCAGGTTTCTCTTTGAGAAACTTGGAATATACTTCATTATTTATTTCTTCATTCTTCTCTCTGATTTGTCTGAATTTGATCTGGATGTCTGACTCTCTGTTATCAGTTGCATTTGAGGAAGAAGGAATTTCTACATCAGTTTGTTTCTCAACCATCACTGTATCTTTATCCTGTGTTTCAAATTGATTCTTTCGAAGTTCTATGGGTGTTTCAGTTACTATCCTTGTTGCCTCATCATCAGTTTCATGACCATTATTATCATCAATTTCCATTGCTTTATCCTTTTCCTCAACAGTCAATTTATTTCTTTTGCTATAAGAGGTTTTGAATTTTTTGTCTATGATAGTTTCTGTTGTATAATTGCCTTCCTTTCTTCTTCTTTTATGAGAAACTTCAGCCTCTTTATCAACTGTAAGAACTTGTGCTTGATCAACATGTTTTTCCTGTAAATTACCTACCTGCATACCCTGTGTATCTTCCTCAATCAAAGTATTTTCCTCCCACTCAATTTGATTGGAAAATTTTTTCAATTTGTGACTTGGAATCATGCAAGAAAGGAGACAACTTGCATTTTAATCTAATTGTGCTCAAGACACCCTAAGGGTCATAATTCCATATAAATTTGTATGGGAACTTGTATTATTTCAACTTGATATTAATCTCATTTACAGCTTCTCTATTGTTGACAATGAATGGCCCAATCTGATTTTTGAGTTTAAATTGGGTCTTTTTCCTAGAGGCCATAAAATTTTCTTCATCTGCATTCAATATTTGCCTTAAATATTCTAAAGAAAAAATTCTTGTAGTTACAAACCTTGGAAGTTTGTATGGGGCCAAGAGTGCACCATACTCTCTGATTCCTGTATAAGTACCAATCCCCAGTCTTACAGTTCTCAGAAAAATGTAAGATTCTCTTAGTTTCTTCATTAATTCTGGGAGTTTATTCCTTAGTCAACAAATTCATAGCTAGAATTATGAATAAGTCATTGAAATATGCATATGTATATTCCCTGTTCTCTTTTCTCAAAATAGATGTCCAAAACACAACTGACAGGATTTTCCCTTCTACATCCAATTTCTGTAACTCAATGGGGAACTTTTATGTTTGATAATACAAGAAAAGATGTAGTAGATATGATGTGAATCTAAAAACTCCCTCCTCTGGTAATTTGGTCAATTGGTAGTGCATGTTCTCAGCAATAAACTTGGAAAAATTGAAGATAATGGATGGAGGCTGAGGAGTCAAGGTTGACAAAAACCCAAGATGAAAGCATCAGTGAATTCATCATTGTTATATCCCAATATAAATGACAGCATGGAGGCAATCTGCCTTGTTTCCTCTGGAAAGTCAAATGTATCAAAGGGAATATTTACTTTAGGTAAATTAACATGTGTAGGCCAAAAAGTCTGAAATATGTTGAACCTGGCAGAAAAATCTAAGTCTAAGTACAGCTGGGTCATATCTTCTATTGATAATGAAACTGAATTGGGGTCATGTTTCATTTGCAGCATGGAATTTATGGGCTCAGCATTGATATAGAACATTGCTTCCCTATCTTTATTGATAATACACCTTTGATCAGGAAGATAATACAGTTGACACAATCTGACAAAATCAGGGGCTTGATGAGTGAGAGAAACAACATATTTTGGCAGATTGGACTCCCAAATGGGTACATCACCTTTGGATTTTTCTACAGACTTTCCAAAACACCAATTGAGTACTTCTAGGAGGTTGAATTCAACTGAAGGATCAAATATTCTATAGTCAAGATCAAGCAATAGGCTACTTTCTTGAGAAGTTATGGGAGGTTGTACAGGTCTAACCACTTCAGTTGTTTTGGCTGTAAGTGCAGGAGTAGGCTTATTGATTTTAGAAGGTTCAGCCTGTGGTAACTTTCTTGACACATTTTTCTGGGATTTTGGACCTCCAGACTTGGGAGTCACTTGTTTCTTAGTCATTTTGGATGAACAGAGCAAGATTAAACAGTTTTCTAAGTTCTTTTTAGGAAACAAGAATCAATTGAAAGGATTTTTTGGCAAATTGAGACTCTGGGTAGGGTTTTAAGGTGACAGAATAGGTTTACTGTATGCAGAAGGTCTTCTAGATCAAATTCAACAGTGAAAATGATCTTGGAATGGCTTAAAACCTGTTAAAATGGAAAATATGGATTTTGGAGAAATTTTGACAGGGTTTCCCCTGTATTTTGGAGGTTTTTAGACTTCCTAGACATATATTTTAACTACATTCAGAAGATGGTAGTTTAATTGGTTTATTTTCCTCTGGAATTGAAGGATCTTACAGGTTGGAATGGCAAAAAATACCTGTTAAAGGTATGATTTGGGGTCGATGAAGATTGCAGTTTCGTCGCAGTCTTCAATTCTATTGAACTGGGCTATCAGAGGTCATGGAGATTCTTAGGAATAATTTTCAGAGGAAATGGCTTTGTTATTAGTCAATCTGGTTTGAAAACAGCTCGAAAATGGAGTAAGGAGACTCTGCAAAGGGTTCTCAGTGGTTTTTATGCGCAAACAGGTGAAATGCTATGAAAATAGTTAAGTTTAAGGTATTAATCCTTAAGTCTAATCATATTCAATCACGTTTATTGCAGGAATGGCGGGAGCAGTTTTGATTTGGGATCGGGCGGATTTCGCACAGTTTTGAGGTGGTAAGTGGAATTTCACTTTTTTCACGCGATCGAATAAAATACTGACATGTAGGCAGCAGGTGGTATTGGGAAACAACTTATATCGTGTAATTTTTTGGAAACATTGGTCGATCACTTCAATCCCGCGATATGGGATATCCACCGTCGGATTTGATTCTGATAAGTGAATGGTCATGATCGGGTGGAAAGCTGCGGGGTAATGGTAGTGGGGTCGGGGCTTTGAATTATGGCCGTAGATCTGATGAATGATAGATCTACGGTGATTGTTAAGCGCGATAAGGAGTGGTGGGGATGAGAAATGGAGTTATCGGGTGTAATTAGGATCGTCAGATCTAAAAAGTTAATGAAGATCCAACTGTTGTCATACAACGCGATGGGGGAAGGATAAGGTTATTGCGCTGGATGAGGATCGTTGGATTGCAAAGGTTGATCGGACGGTTGTAATGTAATGTGGTCAGGAACAATGTATAAGGGAATTTAAACCAAGGTTAATACTGGTAGTAAAGGGATATGTATCAGGGAATATATATAGGGTTATAGTTTTAACCTTGGGTTAAGGGAGTCGGGAAAGGGAAATATAAACAAGGGAATTGGTTTATTATGAAGTTTAGTTTAAATTAAACTTTGGGTATTATTTTTTGTTTTAAACACATATAAAAACATGTTTAATCATTTTTTGTGTATTTTTATTATATATTTAATTAAATCAAATTTATTTAACAACCATAGATGGCGGGATATTTACATAATGATATATTTAGCCAAAGGGAGTATAATGTGGGTCTTTATTTAAACATGCGGGTATAATAACTTTGGCTAAAGTTATATTAATGGGTTTTAGGGGATATTTTATAAAAGGGAGTTATATAAAATAGGAAAAGGTTATTTTCTAGGGAGTTATTAAATAAGTTAAAGTTAAAAACTCAAAATACATTAACATAACTAAAAAAGTGAAGTTCAAAGGCAAATTTTCATTATAATAACTTCATCACTTCAACTTAGGATAAATGTGATTTTGAGGGTTTTTATGCCTTCATGATATGTGGGAAGTTAATCAAATGGGATTAGAGTATCTTTAAGTAAAAATGAGGTTTTTACTTATGATTTTCATGGAAATGAATGCATGAATGGAAAATGATGTGATTTTAGGGATTAATATAGACATTTAACACTTTCAACTGATCAGCCATAGAGCCTTGGGTCTGGTCCCAACAGAAGTCAAGGAAATGCCTTGAGCCTTTCTGACTAATAGTTTAGAATGATAAATGGCTATGGAGAAGGAAAGTTAGTTATTTGCAGCCCTGGTGAATAATATTTACAATGATGCTTCTCACCTTCTTCTACCTACCCAATTTTAATTGCTAACATTTTTTCTTCCATTTTGATTAGGTGCATTTGAGCTAGCAACCTTTACAACATTTATTATTTTTGAAAACAATAAAACTATCTTATTCTATACTTATCTCATCCATGAATCTAGATTAAACTATTGGATTCACTTATTCTCTACCTAACTACCGAATTGTCATGATTAAATTGTATGACAATTCTTTATTCTCTATCTAAAACATTTGAAATTGAAAAATGACAAGTCAAGATTAAATCGTTCAACTTATCACAGATTATGGCATTTATTGACACTCTGCCATAATCAATTGCAAAAGGTAAAAGTAGTGGCATTTATACTTTCACACTTTCATGTTTTATTCATTTTTCTTTGGGGTCTATTATTTTTTCTAAGTCCTTTGATTATTCTTTTAGGACTTTTTACCCTCTTTTTCTTATATATATATACAAAATATGAGAATACAACTTGCAGAAGGCAAAGTATGTACATATTTACAAGATTACCATCAATCAAGTCAAAATTATGAAACCTATATTTATAGGTCACTAACAGACTTATCTTTCATATTTTGATTTGGAACCCTAAAAGTCCCTCAAAATCAACTCCAAAGTGGCACTATGTTTATGTCAACAAGCACTACACTTCTGCATTGGATTCCCTCAGGAAACTTGTCAAGATGGAAAAAGTCAAAATTTCAAGGTTTAGTTGTCTTTTGAGCTGTCATTGGAGTGATTGAGTTTGTTTTTTCTTCTTATCATGAGAATTCATGTAATTTAATGTGGTCGACACACACTCCTTGTAATATTCCCAAATGGGAAAAGTAGTAATATAGTGCAAAATTATGGAACAATAGTGTAAAACATAATATAAAAGCAAGAGGCCACTATGGAGACCTTCTATTCATTATAACAGCAGCAAAATATGCATAATAAATGGGCCATAAGATGTACAATAAGAAAGAACAAGCCTCCAATGGAAGACTGATACAACACTGTTTAAAAGACACTGCTATAGAAAATGATTACACAATAGATCCAAGGCTGATATGTGCCTCAAAAGATAGATCCAATATAGATTTGAGCACTATACAACCTCGTTTGAAGAACTCCTTAAGATTTTTCAGCAAAACACCATGTACAAGATGGGAATCTAAGCCCTAGGGTTGAATATCCTCTGCAAAATATAGATCTGGAAAGTGTGGCTGATCTGATATGATCAATAATGCAGCCTCCTCCAATAGACTCTCTAGATCAAGGGCTGATACCTTCTCTAGAAAACCTTCTCTCCAAATGGTGTGCCAACACCATGTAACTCCTCCCACATAAATCACACAAATCTGGAAATAAATTGCATTGTAGGGGCAAATAAATAGTTCGTCTGATGCCAAGATCTGAAAATGTGCACAAGGGCCTTCCTTACTATCCTCCCAATGGAAAGGAAGCCTTCTCCACTGAAAATAAGTAATGAGGTGACCCAAATATGGTCTCCACTACTTCAACCTGCAAAACAACTCAACCCTCAATAGGATCTATGCTGTAAATGAAAGATGAAGCTTGGCCTTAAGCCTGATAGTGGAAAATGTAGTACAAGACTCCTCCAAGAGCTTCTCAATGGAAGAGGTGGGATTCCCGATCAGGAACACCCAATGCTAGACAACACTCAATCTCAGCTAAAGAGTTAGAGAAAGATATATGTCTAAACAGACCATATATTCAGAAAATTCATATACATCAACATTATGAATATGGTTGCCATCCTCTTCCTTTTATAAGATATGATCTTCCAAACCCTAATCCCCATTCATTTATGACCCTACTTCCATGAAAATCATCTCCATCTAAAATTGTGTTGTCTTTCATTGATGGCCACTCCTCCATGACAGCGTTGTTGATTTAGTCAAAGTTGACCCAATCAAGGTGTTCCAGCCCCTTTTCACACCTAAGGGTGCTTAATTAAGCTACCAAGATCTATACTTTTCACATTGGCATTTATTTATTCATTATTAGGGAAAATTATGGACCTCCATTTTCCTCTTATTCATAAAACAAAGTAGCAAAACCAAATTTAATATTCCAACTAGCTCATGGCTAATTGGAATGTTACAGTCCTCCCTTCCCAAATGTTGCTTGTCCTCAAGAAACTAACAAGGTGAGTGCTACAACTCTTCTCCTCCATCATAATGACACCAACATGTGATAAGATTCCCTCATAAGCTAAGTTTCTGCCAATCCATCCCTCCATGAAATGCTCCTCCAAAGTTCTTATGAGAAGCAAATAATTCATCCAACAAGGAGACAATAATTCCAATGAAAAAAGCATGGCTTGCCCAATGTTCCCCCTGAAACATGTAGCATAATTAACATGGAGAATCTCTCTCCCATAGGGCACATACATTCCTCCCATCCTCCCTCCAAACATTCCCATAAAAAGAATAAGTACATCATCAATGTATGGGATCAAAACTAAGTACATGCAAACAGAAATTTGTACAAATGGAGGTGGGTCATAGTCCCACATGTGGAACCAGTGCAGTAAATCTCATGATTGCATCAGATAATGATATGGTAAGTGGTTTTCCCACCACTTACTTTCTACCCAAGTCTTCTCACAATGGCTGAAAGTGTGAGATATGTTTGGTGCTTTTGGGGTGCACCCACAATGATACAACATCTCCCTATGTCCTCCAAGGGAGTGGCCATGTTCAGAAATTTTTATGGCCCAAAGTTGGCCATGAAGTTTATATGGAATAATTCTCCTCCTTGGATTTATGGCCTGCATATACATGGTAAAGGAATTCAAATAATCAACAAATGAAACATTATGTACATAAGCATGTTCTTTACCAAAAATTTTGTTCATACAAATGGAGTGGTCCATAGATAGATCCCCTCTCATTCCAAAAGAGGAAAGAGGTGGATGTGATAACTCCTTCATTGGGTCATTTCTCTCTTCCAACTCCACATGGTTCATGCATCTTTGAAAATTCTGATATATTTCCTCTTCAAAGCCTTCCCAAGTGTAGCTCTCCATGATAGTGTTGTAGGCCCTCATGGAATAAGTATGGCTGAAAAGGAATTCCTCATATGCCCTTTGTAGAAACTTCTCCTTGAGCTTGGAGGCTCTATATAAGAATATCCTACCATGATAGTAGATGGATTCTTCTTGAACTTAATAGCCCTCTTCATGTAGTTTGTCATCAAGTATCATGCATGTGAAAATATCCTTGGAAAAATCCACCAACAGTTGGGATTTCCAATATGGATCAATCTTCCATAGTGACAATGCTGATGATTTATCATAGATAACATATGTCATATGGATGCCCTTCTCTTTGACATCTCCCATTCCAAAGGTATATGTTGGAAGGTTGTTTCTATCCCCTCCTTGCTACTCTTCTTGCATATGCTCATGCTCAAATAAAGGTTGAAGCTTTTGGAAGTTAGTCTCCCATGGGAGGCTATCATCTATCCAAAACTTCCTGAGTTTAGCCAAAGCATGCATGTGTGGCCACCATATTCTATCATGTATGGAATATTCCTCTTCAAATGAGAATATCTTCTAAGTCTCCATAGCCAAGTAATGGTCTCCTTGCCCCATGATGGTGTCATCGTCCAATCCTGCAGCATTTCCTCTCAGCGTAGTATGAGATGTGAGAGTGGCTAATGATGATAGTGGGAGAATGTCTCCCTCCTCCTTGAGCCTACCCAAGACTCTCAATGTTGTATCATGGTTTTCTAATGCTCCCATTCCTCCCGGATCTATGAATGGTGCATCATGATGTGAGACATCACTCAAAAAAGCTGGATCACTGTAATGTTCCCGATTTTTAGCCTCAAGCTAAAAGGAACATTATAGTTTGCATATTTTCATTTTTTTTAAATAAGATGGGTAAGGAGGCACCTTAACCCCTTTTGATGAAGAAATAACACTCCTTGTGTGAAAGGAGAAATAATAAAGCAGTTGAATTGAGCACCACATGGTGTGAACAGGATTGGATCGGGCTTGATCTAGTCATTTTGACCAAGTCAACTAAAACTATCCAGATACATTGCACCTACTTGGACAGCGCAATTTTAGTGGAGGCTTCACTTTCTTGAGGTAGAAGCAAGTGTGAATGGGACCCATGGTGAGAAAGGTTCCTTTGCTTTAAAAGGAGGAGATGGCAGCCCATTTTCATTATGCATTAGCTCATCATTTTCGTTGGGTCTGCAAAGACTTGCATCCCTAGGCTGTTTAGCAGGGTTGTAGTGTTCTTAACCCAAGGGTGTTCCCGGTCAGGAATCCCTACCTCATCCTCACGGAAGGAGAGGTTTTGAGCTTCATTTCCTCATTTTGGCATTTGGTCAAGCTTATCCCTTCAGCTACAGTGTTATTTCTACAATAGAAATGTTATGTTGCTGGGTGCAGCAACAGAGGAACTCATTGAGTCATTCCTTGGCCTTTTTTTTCAGTGGAGGGCTTAGATATTCATTGGAGGATCAGTGAGGAGGACTCCCAGGATTATTTTCAGATCTTTGGCACCAGGCCAAACACTCACCATCTCTCACAGCGCAGTCTAGGGCAGAAACTGCATTATTTTCAAAGGCAGTTGCTGGGAGAGCCATTTGTGCTTAGCGGGAGGAGTGTTTTTGAGTGAAAGGGATCAGCCCTTTTCTTTAGAAAATTATCATAGGAGGGCATCACTATTTCAGATCTTCCACAGCCTCATTCTTATTTTGGTTTCTCTAGCATTTCTAGCAATCTTTCATAGATTGCCTAGAAATCTTGTATTTCAGCCTATTTCTTTGTTATTGGGCTATTTCTTGTATTCATTCAGCCAAGTATGTATTTTATTCATATTCAGAAGTTCATGCCTTCATATACATAGCACATTCAGTTCTCTCCGACATTTTGTGGAGTTGCAGCAACTCATGTACTTTGTTGCTTAATCATTGGAGGTGGATTTTCATTGCATGATGGGGTTTATTCCTCATTATATTTCTTTATTTTACTTCTGATATCATAATATAATGATGGATATAGAATTTTCTATCTTATGGTGCATTTTAGAATTGCAGAGTTAATATTATTTTCATATGTTGTTGTAAGCTCTCTCAATGAGCATTGTTTTAGAGACCTAGATTGGGGAGATCTGAATAACCTATCTAGAGTTATTTCTTTGAGCTCATTTTCTGCATAGGAGTTGTATGATGAGTGTTATAAGGCATCCCATTAGTGGTTTGTCTTATTTTTACAATAGATTCCTTATACAGCGTTCTCAAGGACCCTATGGCAGAAATTCCCCAGGTGGAATATTTCATATCCATAGACAGAGTCTGTGAAGGGCCAGATAGCCTCAGGATCTCTCCCTTCTTTGGAAGGAGACATATCATGTAAATTACCCAACATTAAATCTTTGGAATGGAATTGTGGTGTCTCACTGAAGAAGGAATTGGAATATCCCAAGATATTCCCGATGGAGCAGCAAGTTCCAGATTTGGAACATTACAGTTGTATCAAAGCATGATATTTGGCTCAGCCTGTGACTTCAATCCAAAGTGTTGAATCCCTGAAGGAGGAAGATTTCAAACTCTATAGACAGAGTCTGCAGATGGCCAGGTAGCCTCTGGATCTCATCCTTTATTCAAAGGTGACATATCCAGTAAATGCCCATGCAGTCAATCTCTGGAATAAAATTTTGATATTCCTGAGAAGGGAACTTTACAGCTGTGCAGGCCAATATAAAATTCCATTAGAAGGAGAATCTCTTCATTTAGATGAGGATATGTATAGAAAAAGAGGAATGATGGAAGAGGAGGTTTCCCTTCTTCTTTTCCAGACCCTAGAGGGTATCATTGAAGATCTTGAGGAGAAAGAAAGGGAAAATTGGAAATATTTTCTGAGAGGGTTTGTGGATGAATCAAGCCCTAGTTGTGACCACGTTGGGTGTGAGCATTCAGCCACACATGCAGATCCACAACGCAATCCATTGCCCACTTTCACTGCCAGAAGAATGGAGAAAGGAGATGAGGCCATTGGAGGAGCAGCGCTGCAACTCAAAGGTATGGCTCATGGTTTATGGTTTGGAAATTATATTTCATGCTATCATGCAAATGTATAATCACATGATGGATTCACTAAGGGGTTGGTGAGAAAATTTGATGAAAATCACTATGAATCTCTTTGTAACAAAACATCAAACACTTTGCATGCATTGGAGAGCACCATGAAACAAACTCCATTCTGTATTTTTGAAAGGGATGAAAATGTGTATGATGACTTGCTAAAGGCAAGATCCCTATTATATGAAGGGCACTCTTCTATTTGTGATAACATGGAGATCCCTCTTTCAAAAGAAGACCAAAATCCATGGTCTCTCATTGAAGGGGAAACATACTCACATATTGATGAAGAGAATGTGCATGAAAGAATCCACAGCGCTGTCATATTGGAGGAAGATCCATCACCACATGGAGATGAGAGGGGATCCATTGCTTCTATGGGAGGAGTCCTTGTTTCTATGCAAGGGATTCCAAGTATTTTAACATGTGGGAACCATGGCACAATTCCGGAGCAATTTTCAGCAACTTGTGGGGATTGTGAGATATAGGAGGAAGAGAAGGATCGGCATCAAGGGTTGATACACCCTTATCTATTTCAGAGAGTATTTACACAAAAGAAGGATACTGTACAGCGCAGTGAAGAGAGGAACTAGTCAGTCCTCTTATATATACAGTCCACTTCTGATCTTGATGTCTCACTATATGGAGGCATTCCACCTGGAAGGCCACCTGATCTAGCATTGATGAGGGGCATCTTGTCATATATTTCACCACTCTTGGATTCTAGAGAGGTGAAGACTTTGGAGGAGTCCAGCACAGCGCAGAGAGTTTGGGACAGACCAAGGAGGAGAGAGACACTCTCTCATTTTCACCCAATCTCATCAGTCATACTGCGCTGACAAAGTTTACAGCAGGGATGGAGGAATGCATATTCATGATGCAAGATGACTACTCCACATATTTTATGAGGAGGAGGAATACTTCCTTTGGGGAAGGACTCTTTCACACATGGGAGTAGATGGAGGTTACTCATGCTTACATTTCCCAGGATCGGGAGATTCCTTTTGGATGACAGTTTCTTATGGGAGACTAGCTTCCTAGGATCCCCATTACTATTTGAGAATGAGCAGCTACATGATGGGCATGGCAGCATTCTGGAGGATGACTTTGGCATGCGGGATGTCAAGGTATCAGGAAAAAACATGAGGGGAGCATCACATTGCAGATTACCAGCGTTGTCTATGAGGAGGATGGATCCAGGATGGAGGACTCAGATTTTGGTTGAGTATTCCTAGGATCTTGGTGCATGCATGATTCTTGATGACCAGGAGGGAAATGATAGATACATGGTGGATGACATGGTCATCTATTGTTATGGCAGAATCTTCTTGGCTAGATTTTCTGGTCTCAAGGAGAAACTATTGCATGCAGCACATGATGACTTCCTAGCTATGCACTTGGATGCATATTATGCTTGGCTAGAGGAGTTAATTTGGGAGGGAATTTAACATGATCTGTATCAGCATATGGATAAATGCATAGCCCAGATTTTTTTGGAGAGGTTGGCACAACCATTTCCCTTCTCGTTGGAGGTGAGGGAGAGCATTCAGATGAGCCATTTCAGCTCAAGGACCGGAGTACATGGTAAAGGAGGTATATGTTTACATTTTGGTTTACCTTTATTTACTTCCTATGAGTAGCTTGATGAGCCAAGGATGATCACATCTCCTTATGCTCCTTATTATGATGTAATTGTGGCCCATTGCAGCAATGGGAGTGGTTGTTTTTATGATGGTTTGTGGGGGAAGCCACATACTTCTTGGTGTGCACCATTGGCACCCATTTGTACTATCATATTTTCATATTATGAGATGTTTGTGGTAGAAAAAAAGTGGTTGAGAAAGCACTTATTGTTTCTATTTTTGATGCAGGTAGGAGGTTCACTGCACTGGTCCCATGAGTATAGCAGTGACCCACTCTCTAGTTGTCTTATGACAAGTTGTTTTCATTGCATATTGCTTCCTTATGTTGCTGATGGTTGTACATTCAGAGGGAGCACTACTTAGAGACTGTTGGAGGTATGGGGATATCCCATTGGGAGTATGATTCTCCCCATTATACATGCTTTATGTTTCAAGAGAAACCATGGGCACACCATGATTTCCATGTCACTACTTTTCACTTCACATAGGAGGAGCTATTGGGAGAGAATGAGTTATTGGAGGAGGCACTTCATGGTTGATTCATTTTGTGGGGAGGCTTGGGCCAATTGTGGAGGCCATGACATTTCAGCCAAATATCAGCAACCCCCTCACACTTATCATAAATGGAGGGAGAAACTACTTGGATGGAAAAATCTAAACTCTCCATTCAGCCCCAACATATTGCATAGATCCGGGGTTGAGGACTACTTTCTTGAGCTACCTAGGATGACTCATTTCATTTGGATGATTGCATGGGTGAAGGAGTCACTCATTGGGAATAAGACTTCCCATGTTTTTCATCACTCCTACCTTGAGGAGGCCATTGAACCACAAGGATATTTTCACTTGCACCTTCTATTATCTCATGATGTATTCTTTGGTTCTACACACTTGGATGGATACATGGAGGATAGATTTATTGCATACCTTGATGAGCTATGGTGGGGTCTATTGATGAGGAGGCCACAAGAAGAGGGGGATAAATTTTGTCTCTCTATGTAGTTGCTTAAGGACAAGCAACATGTGGGAGGGGAGGACTATAATGTTCCCGATTTTTAGCCTCAAGCTAAAAGGAACATTATAGTTTGCATATTTTCATTTTCTTTAAATAAGATGGGTAAGGAGGCACCTTAACCCCTTTTGATGAAGAAGTAACACTCCTTGTGTGAAAGGAGAAATAATAAAGCAGCTGAATTGAGCACCACATGGTGTGAACAGGATTGGATCAGGCTTGATCTAGTCATTTTGACCAAGTCAACTAAAACTATCCAGATACATTGCACCTACTTGGAAAGTGCAGTTTATTTGGAGGCTTCACTTGCTTGAGATAGAAGCAAGTGTGAATGGGACCCATGGTGAGAAAGGTTCCTTTGCTTTAAAAGGAGGAGATGGCAGCCCATTTTCATTATGCACTAGCTTATCATTTTCGTTGGGTCTGCAAAGACTTGCATCCCTAGGCTGTTTAGCAGGGTTGTAGTGTTCTTCACCCAAGGGTCTTCCCGGTCGGGAATCCCTACCTCATCCTCAAGGAAGGAGAAGGTTTGAGCTACATTTCCTCATTTCGGCATTTGGCCAAGCTTATCCCTTCAGCTACAGTGTTATTTCTGTAGCAGAAACGTTGTGTTGTTGGGTGCAGCAACAGAGGAACTCATTGAGTCATTCCTTGGCTTGTTTTTCAGTGGAGGGCTCAGCTATTCATTGGAGGATCAGTGAGGAGGACTCCCGGGCTTATTTTCAGATCTTTGGCACTAGGCCAAACACTCACCATCTCTCACAGCGCAGTCTAGGGCAGAAACTGCGTTATTTTCAGAGGCAGTTACTGGGAGAGCCATTTGTGCTTAGCGGGAGGAGTTTTTTTGAGTGAAAGGGATCAGCCCTTTGCTTGAGAACATTATCAGAGGAGGGCATCACTATTTCAGATCTTCCACAGCCTCATTCTTATTTTGGTTTCTCCGGAATTTCTAGCAATATTTCATAGATTGGATATAAATCTTCTATTTCAACACATTTCTTTTTTATTGGGCTATTCCTTGTATTCCTTCAGCCACATATGTATTTTATTCATATTCATCAGTTCATGCCTTCATATACACAACGCATTCACTGATCTCCGGCATTTTGTGGAGTTGCAGCAACTCATGTACTTTGTTGCTTAATCATTAGAGGTGGATTCTCATTGCATGATGGGGTTTATTCCTCATTATATTTATGTATTTTACTGCTGATATAATAATATAATGATGGCTGTAGCATTTTCCCTCTTATGGTGCATTTCAGAATTGCAGAGTTAATATTATGTTCATATGTTGTTGTAAGCTCTCTCATTGAGCATTGTTTTAGAGACCTACATTGGGGAGATTTGAATAACCTATCTAGAGTTATTTATTTGAGCTCATTTTAAGCATAGGAGTTGTATGATGAGTTTTATAAGGCATCCTAGTAGTGGTTTGTCTTATTTTTACAGTAGCTTCCTTATACAGCGTCCTCAAGGACCCTGTAGCAGAAATTCCTGAGGTGGAATATTACATATCCATAGACAGAGTCTGTGAAGGGCCAGCTAACCTTAGGATCTCTCCCTTATTTGTAAGGAGACATATCCTATAAATTCCCCAGCAGTAAATCTCTGGAATGGACTTTTGGTGTCTCACTGAAGAAGGAATTGGAATATCCCAAGATATTCTCGATGGAGCAGCAAGTTCCAGATTTGGAAGATTACAATCAGGTGGCCTCCCAGGTGGTTTACCACAAGATAGTGATGTCTCATGGACCAATATCATATGCATATTAGATGGGACTATCATGTCTCTGCTTCCACTGCACAAATCCAACTTTGTTTCTTGTGTGGAAGTTTCATGATATTTGGGTACCACTCTTCATGATGCAAGATTCCCTCCGATTGGAGAAATTGCTCCATCCTCACCTCCTGGTGGTAGTGGATCATCTCATGCTATTCCAACGTTATGGCCCCTCTCTTGTTCTTCTTCATCTTCCTCCTCATCATCTAAGAAGACCTATATATAGTGTGCCTTTCATGTTGCACATCTATGTCCGGGTGCCCAAGATTCTTGGCATGTGAAGCAAAGCTTCCTCCTCCTCAAGTCTCTCCGGACATCATCATCAAGAGGTTTTTATTTTGGCTCTCCTTTGAAAGAGGAGCCTTCTCATCTTTTCCCTTTGATGGAAAAGAGGGCTTATGCTGAGATGTTGCCTTTGCTTTTGGCAGGGCATCTTGAAGATATCTAGCCCTTTCAATGGCATCTTGAAGGGTAGTGGGCTTGGTAGACTAACCAACCCATGAAGAGGTTCATCTAACCCATCAATGAACATATAGACCCTTCTTACTGCAGATAAATGAGGAACCATAACAGAAAGTCTCAAAAATTCAGAAATGTAAGTTCATGGATTACCTGACTGTTTTATCTTTGCAAGCCCCGTGAATGGTGCTTCAGGATCTCTTCTATCAAACCTCTCCACCAACCTCCTTGTGAACTCTGAATATGTAGTCACATTGGCATGACCCAATGTGGACAAGCCATGGAACCACCAATCATGTGCTTCACCCTCAAGGTGCAGCGTTTCTATCTTAATGGCCTCCATTTCTGGAACTTTGTTCAACTGGAATTAGATGTCAAGCTTCTCTACCTATGATTTGGCAGTGCATTTAGATGACCCATCAAAGTTGGGTAAGAAAAATATGCCCATAGTGCGGTGTAGATCATGATTCTAAATGAATCCACCACTTCTATTGTGATGCTTGGGTCTCCTATTGTCCTTGATTTGACAAAATTCTTGAAAACTCAAGTGGTCCTTGAATCTCTAAGTTTGAGACTCATAATCCATGAAATAGTATTCAAGGGATTCTTGTTCTTGAAACCCTTCATTTCCCACTGCCAATAATGTAAGCATTGTAGAGCATTTGGAAACTTGTTGTTGCTGCACTAGTTGATCATTCTAGTGATGAGAAATGTCGAAGCCTTCCCCATGTTGAAATCCTTTAGGGGATTCCTTGTATCTATCCATCCTAATCTCCTTTGAGAAGAATCTTAGGAAACTCTTTCTCTTCGTCTTCTCCTTCAAATAAAGGGGTTTTACCCTTGTCTTCTTGTATAATCAAACTTCTGGTGTCTTCTTCTTTGATACCTCTTCTCTCTATTAGTAAGAGGATCTCCTTATTTAGATGACATATTGGCTTTTCAAGATGCACAGGCTATGCTAAGATTATGCTCTGATACCATTGTAATATTCCCAATTAGGAAAAGAAGGAATATAGTGCAAAATGTTGGAACAGTAGTGTAAAACATCATATAAAATCAAGAGGCCAATATGGATACCTTATATTCATTATAACAGTAGCAAAATATGCTTAATAAATGGGCCGTAAGATGTAAAATAAGAAATAACAAGCCTCCAATGGAAAAAATCCGTCAAAGGAGGTGTTGCTACTGTAAATAAAGAGGTGGAAAACTGCTACAACGATGTTTAAAAGACACTGCTACAGCAAATTATTACACAAAATATCTAGGGCTGATATGTGCCTCAAAATATAGATCCAATATAGATCTGAGCACTATACAACTTCCTTTGAAGAACCCCTTAAGGGTTTTCAGCAAAACACCGTGTACAAGATGGGAATCTAAGCCGTAGGGCTGAAGATCCACTGAAAAATATAGATCAGGAAAGTGTGGATGATCTGATATGATCAATAATGTAGCCTCCTCCAATAGACTCTCTAGATCAAGGGTTGATCCCTTCTCTAGAAAACCTTCTCTCCAAATGGTGTGCCAAACCACCCTACAACTCCTCCCACATAAATAACACAGATCTGGAAATAAACTGCGTTGTAGGGGAAAATAAATAGTTGGCCTAATGCCAATATCTAAAAATATGCACAAGGGCCTTCCTTACTGTCCTCATAATGGAAAGGAAGGCTTATCCACTAAAAATAAGTAATGAGGTAACCCAAATATGGTATCCATTGTTGCAACATGCAAAAAAACCTAACCCTCAATAGGATCTGCGTTGTAAATGAAAGATGAAGCTTGGCCTTAAGCCTGATAGTGGAAAATGTAGTAGAAGACTCCTCCAAGAGCTTCTCAATGGAAGAGGTGGGGTTCCCGATTAGGAACACCCAGTGCTAAACAAAACTCAATCTCAACTAAATAGCTAGAGAAAGATATATGTCTAAACAGACCATATATTCAGGAAATTCATATACATCAACATTATGAATATGGCTACCATCCTCTTCCTTTTATAAGATATGATCTTCCAAACCCTAATCCCAATTCATTTATGACCCTACTTCCATGCAAAGCATCTCCATCTAAAGCTGTGTTATCTTTCATTAATGGCCACTCCTCCATGACAGCGTTGTTGATTTGGTCAAAGTTGACCCAGTCATGATGTTCCAGCCCCTTTTCACACCTAAGGGTGCTCAATTAAGCTACCACAATGTCTCCTTTTCACATTGGCATTGATTTATTCATTATTAATGAGAATTATGGACCTCCATTTTCCTCTTATTCATAAAACAAAGAAGCAAAACAAAATTTAAATTCCAACTAGGTCATGGCTAATTGGGAATATTACACTTCTAGTCTTTTGCTGAATTTGAGGGAATGTTTTCTAACTTCCCTAGATTCTAGGAAGTGTTTCATATCATGTAATTATGATGCATTTTGGATGGGATTTCGACCCTATTAGGTGTCATTGTTCATATTTTCTATAATTAGACCCACTTTAGTCTTTTTTTGGGTTGGATAGTTTTTTTTTTGCAGTGGAGCTATTGTACAAGATTATGGAATGAAATCTAAGACAATGTTTCAGAATTTGTGTTGAGACTCCTGTGGTATGCCTTGGAGCATTGTTCTTTCTCTATATGTTTATATTATCAAGTTTAATGATATAATACCCTCTTTCACATATATTCTTCTATGTTTTTATCTTGTTAGTTTATAAGAAGAAATCATGCCTTTTCATGCTCTGATTTGTTAAACCAGGAGGTAACTCCTAAAATCAGAATGTGTATTAGCTGAAGAATGTACATGCATTTATACATGGAGGTGAGGCTATTGGTAATGACTCTTGGCCTTCCTTATTTCCTAATATTATTTATTATACAAAATTACATATCCACACCCATCCCATAGGATTAGGTGTCAACATTCCCCCCTTTAATTCGAAGGGATGTTGGTGAGCCCAAGCATCGATCTGAACTTTTCAAAATTTTCTCTTCCAAGTGCTTTGGTGAAGATATCAGCAGTTTTCTCATTTGTGTAACAATGATGTAGATGGATGGTTTTGGCCTGAACATGATGTCGAATTAGATGGTATTTTGTATTGATGTGCTTTGTTCGATCATGGAACTTTGGGTTCTTGGCCAACTTTATTGCAGAAGTGTTGTCGATCATGAGTGGTGTGGAATACATTTGTTTCATCTGCAAATCTTCCAAGATTTTCCGAGCCACACAATTTCCTTTGTTGCTTCAACTGCTGCCACATATTCTGCCTCTGTCGTGGAATCTGCTGGAACTGACTGTTTGCGTGATCTCCATGAGACAGCTCCTGATCCAAGACTCATGGTGTAACCTGTAGTAGACACCCTTGTTTCTTTGTCGCCATCAAAGTCTGAATCAGAGTATCCAATCAAGCTGAAGTCGCCTACCTGTCTATATTTGAGTCCAAAGTCTTGAGTCCCCTTCAAGTACCTTAGCACTCTTTTTGCAGCAGACCAATGTCCTTCACAAGGTTTTTGCATGAACCTTGAGAGGATTCCAACAGCAAATGAAATGTCAGGTCTGGTGGTGGTCAGGTAGATAAGACTTCCTATAAGTTGTCTATACTTAGTTGCATCCTCAAATTCCTTCCTTTCAATAGATGTGAGCTTCAAGTTTTGTTCCATTGGAGTGGTTAAGGGATTACATTCATCCATGCCAAACTTGTTCAAGAGATCTCCAATGTACTTCTTTTGAGAAAGAAATATAAATTTAGGATGTTGAATTACTTCAATACCTAGATAGTAATGAACATGACCCAAATCAGTCATTTCAAAACCTTTCTTCAACTCTTTCTTCATGGATGCAATATAGCTCTCATTGTTTCCTGTTATGAAAAGATCATCTACATATACCACAAGATATACAACTGTTTTTCCAACTTTCTTAACAAACAAAGTTGCATCATCAAGATCAAAATGTTTGAAGTCAAGTTTCAGAAGATGCTCGGTTAATTTCTCATACCAGGCTCGTGGTGCTTGCTTGAGGCCATACAAGGATTTTATAAGCTTGCAAACTTTGTGTTCTTGACCCTTTACCACAAATCCTTATGGCTAGGACATATAAACTTTGTCCTTTAGATCTCCATTCAAGAAGGTTGTTTTTACATCCATCTGATGGACTTTCCTTCCATTCTGAGCTACTAGGGCAAAGAGAGTCCGGATGGTGGTCCATTTTGCTGTGGGAGCAAAAGTTTCTTCATAATCGATTCCTTCTTTTTGTGCAAAACCTTTTGCCACAAGCCTGGCCTTGTGCTTGTCAAGTGAACCATCTGCTTTTTACTTGTTCTTGTAGACCCACTTACAGCCAATTGGTTTTGTTCCCAAAGGTGGATCAACCAGCTTCCAAGTGCCATTCTTTATCAAGGCATCATACTCCTTCTGCATCGCTTCTTTCCATTCATCATGAGAAGCGGCTTCTTTGAAGGAAGTTGGTTCACGATCTGTAGACAAACTCAATTCACAGTTATAAGCAATATCCATATCAACAGGAGAATCAGAATTATCTACATCACCTTCGATTTGTTGAGTGGAACTTCTTGTCCCTATTTTTCCAACCTCATCAGGATGAACATTCTCCAGTGTCTTTGTCAGCCATTTGGGGGGACCTTTCTGAGATGGCCTAGGCTGGTCATTTGACTGATTTGGGATTGATTCAAGATTCAATATCCCAATTTTGTCAATCACATCATTCAATGTGTCATCCGTGGTTGTTTCTTCATGTGGGGGAGAGAGTGCTTCAGGACATGATTCCACAGTTTGATTCAATATCGAAATCCCCCCTTCAAGATGTGGAATCTCATTATCAAATTCATGGAAGGACTTTGCATGTGTGAATCTATCCAGGTGATCAAGTTGTCGCTCAACAACCTTGTCACTCTTGGAAGATTCAAGAAATATGACATCTCTTGCTATTACAAATTTCTTATTTGCTTCATCATAGAGACGATATCCTTTGGAGGTATTAGAGTAGCCCAAGAAGATACATTTTCTACTTCTAGCACCAAGTTTTTTCCTTTGACCCTTGGGTATCAAGGCATAACAGGTGGACCCAAAGACCCTGAAATGCTTTACCGAAGGAATGTGGCCATGCCACATTTCAAAAGGATTTTTGTTTCTAATTGAACTTGAAGGACACCTATTATTTATGTAAACAGCACATAGAACTGCATCAGCCCAAAACATCAATTTTACATTCTTGAAAAATAACATGGAGCGGACCATATTTAAAATAAATCTGTTCATTCTTTCAGCTACACCGTTCTGTTGTGGATTGTATGGCACAGTGGTTTGATGTTTGATTCCATGTTGACGAAGATAATTTTCAAATTCGTTTGAAGTGTATTCTTTTCCATTATCAGTACGTAGAGAGCCAATATGTGTTTGTGCATCATTTTCAATCCATGCATGAAAAATCTTGAATGTTTGAAAAGCATCAGCCTTGTTCTTCAATAAGTAAATCCAACACATTCTGGTGTAGTCATCAATAAATGTCATCATGCATTTATTTCCATTTGCAGAAGCAATAGGCATAGGGCCACATAAATCTGAATGAACAAGCTCAAGTTTTCTATGTGCTCTGGAGTGTGAATCATGAAATGGCTGTTTTCTATGCTTTCCTAGAATACAAGCATCACATTCCTTAGGTTTTCTAGGAATTGTAGGCAGTCCATTAACACCATTTTTCTTCAACAAATGAAGGCTTTCATAGTTTAAGTGTCCAAATATAGCATGCCATAAAAGACTTGATGGAAATGTACCTTCATCATGATATGAACTAAATGCAAAGTTTTGAGCATGAGCAGATGAACCTTTCAGCTTCAAGATTCTCCCTTCTTCTATTCCCTCCATGACAAGTGAGTGATCTGATGCTTTTCTGACCTCTGCCTTGCCATCAAACAAGTGAATGGAGTGTCCTTGCTGGCGGATTTGGACCAAGGACAACAAGTTTCTCCTCAACTCAGGGAGGTATAGAACCTCATGTAGAATATGATCTAGAAGACCAGGCAACTTAAGCCTGACTGTGCCAAGCCCTGATGGCTTGAGTTTGGATTTATCTGCGAAATATACTGCTCCATCAACTTTGTCAGTGAATTCTTCAAAAAAATCTTTTCTAAATGTCATGTGACATGTTGCTCCTGAATCTAGCAACCAATCATCTCTCCATGAAGTAAATGAAACATCAAAGAGGTTTTCAGTTACTCCATTGTTACAATGTGCTAGAACATAGTGAGCGGATTCAGGTGCTTTACCTTTTTCTTTGTCATTAGTTTTACCTTTGTCTTGATTTCTTTGCTGCTCAATTTTCTCCCAAGGTGTTCTGCATTTGGATGCATCATGTCCATCTCTATTGCAACGTGTGCAATGAAGATTGGATTTGTCAGATTGTCTGCCCCCCCCTTTCTGTGAAGTTTCTTCTTCCTCTTCCTCTTTTGCCACCTCTTCCTCTGGATGAATCTGGAGCATGACTCTTTTCTCTATGTGCCAAGTATGCAGCCTCTTCGGAAGACGAAGGGACTGTCATCTTCCCGAAAGCTTTCTCTCTTTCTGCAAACTTTCTCTCAAGTGTATCAAAGGTGATATGCTCAAGGTTCCCACTTGCTTGCAAAGACTCAAGATAATGTGAGTAAGTCGGATATAATGCCTTAACATATGCTATGAGAGGTATGTCCATTTTTACACCAGTGCTATTAATATCATGCATGATAGATCTAACTTCTGAAGCTAAAGCAAGGGGATCATCATTCTTCATTTCAAGACTGAACAGCTTAATCATCAATTGAACATTTTCTAATTCTGAATGTGAGTCATAGAGTTCTTTTAGCTTACTCAAGGCATCATAGGCATTTGAGAAAGATGAAATGTGGCGGCTCACCTCTTCATTTACGGAAGCTACAAACAAGGCATAGGCCTTGCAGTTCTTGTTTTCCCAAATGGCGAGCTCTTTGTCTGAAGTGGGCTTTGCTGGTGGATTTCCTTCTTTTCCTTCACAGATTCCTCTCCATAACTCATTAAAAATGAGTGTGTGTTTAATCTTCCGATACCATTCAAGATAGTTCTCTTTGCCGGAGAGAACCACCCCAACAATAGAGATGAGAAAATGCTTTAGTTTGCTGGAAAAAATTATTTTGAAGAGGGAAAAAAAATTTTGCTAGAAAACTTTCAACTCTGGAAATTTTCTCAATTAAAGGGGACAAAATCTCTTTGCTGGAAAATATACTGAATTTAAAAGGACAAAAACTCTTTGCTGCAAATACTGAATTCTGCACAAAAAAAATATATGTATATTTTTTTTTTTTTGGAAAAAAAAATTATATGGGAATCTATCTTGAAAGTGTGGAAGAAAGGCGGTTTTATGAATGTGAATGGTATTATAGAGAGTGGTAATATGGTGGGAGTGGTATTAAAAGATGGGAAGGGCATATTAAAAAATGGGAAGTATTGAATATTATGAAGGGCTGTATTAATAATCGATGTATGGAAGGGTGTTAATATGTGGTGGGAGGGCAGTGATATATGGTGGGAGGGCATATAGGAGATGGGAGAGAAGCATTGAAATGGGTATGACAGCGTTGGAAGAGATGTATAGAAGGTGGTAATAATGGATTTGAACCAGCGTTTGAGCGTATTGGAGTGAGGCGTTCGAGCGTATTGTTGACTGTAATGCAAAGGAGGGAGCGGTTTTAAAAGGTGGTAAGGTGGAGCGGTATTAAAAGTGGAGGGCGTAAACGGTATGGTGGGAGGGCGGTATTATACTGACAGACAGTGCTTGACAGTGTAATATGATAACAGGGGCAGCGTATTAGTGGTATTACAGTTGCATAACAAGAACAAGAGCCATGAATGGTGGGCGGTGCGTAGAGCTATGAAGAGTCGGGTGCAGAGAATAGGAGAACATATTACAACCGCGCCATGAGCCACGAGGGTCGACAGGACACGGAGTGGGACGAGGGCAGAAATATATCAGTTATGCAGCATGGAGGAGCGTGTGTATGGAGGGCTGAAGCCCACGTGGGAGAAGAGCTGATGGTTTGTAACAGATATATAAATGGTGTGACAACATATAAATGGCATACATATAAATGGAGTATATATTCGATGCAATATACAGGCGGGGAGGGTCGACAGGGAGGTGGGGTCTGCGTGTATGCAGGCGGTGTGCGCAGACAGCACAGGAGGGGAGTGTGCAGTCTGCGTGAGGAGAGGCGCTGAGAGCGTGTTAGCTGTTATATATCCCAATGCAGTGGTGGTGTTAATAACAGCGCGGGGAGGGCGTATTGTATGTGCAGCGTGGGTAAGTATGGGGAGAGATAGCAGTGAGGGAGGTGGGTTATGATGGGGAGAGATAGAAATGAGGGCGAACGCAGGTCGTCAGGGAGTGAGGGAGAATGGTGAGCGTTGTGCAAAGAGGGTGAGTGAGAAAGAGGGAAGGCCAAAAGGCCGTTTAGAAAATTTGGAATCAGAGATTTGCAGGACTGCAAAGTTGCAGAGTGGCAGGTATCTGCTGGAACTGCAAATTGTAGAATCTTCAGGAGCTGAAAATGTCAGAGCTGTGCATGAATTGCATAGATAATTAAAAAAAATGCATAATTTCAGTATAGAAATTTAATGAAGCAGCAAAAACTATCATAAAAACTGACTGATCAAAGGAATGAGGGAGTTACACCACAGGCAAAAATTCCAATAGTGGGACTGGCTCTGATACCATGTTAAACCAGGAGGTAACTCCTCAAATCAGAATGTGTATTAGCTGAAGAATGTACATGCATTTATACATGGAGGTGAGGCTATTGGGATTCATCTCCCAATGACTCTTGGCCTTCCTTATTTCCTAATATTATTTATTATACAAAATTACATATCCACACCCATCCCATAGGATTAGGTGTCAACATGATTTAACAAGGTTTACATTATATGTCTTTGTTCTTATAAATGAATGAATTCACCTAAATTCTCATTCATATTCTCCTTCATTTCATCCTATACATAATTACAAACTAAGCATGCTTTCAAGCTACCTACCTGACCTCATCTATATCTCTGCAACTTGACCTTGAATTTTGACCTAAACGCTAGACCTAGTCTCCTAACTGTCATTTCCTATCCAGCACATGAAACATCAAACAAAAACCATATTTATTGAGCTTATATACCTAGCCTAATGTCATTAGATATTCAGTCATTTCATTTATTAAAAAGTGACATTGAGAGAGCCCTCTTTGGTCCTGGTAGGGCTAGCTACCTGACCTAAAGCCCGGTATGTGGTTACCTTCCTTCAATTCCATTCTCAGCCTTGGAAAGTTGGAGGGAGTGATAAAAAATTTGGCGTCGTTGTCGGGGATAGAATAGAAAACTTTCTCTGGGAAAATTTCTTTTAGTCCTATGAAGGTTAGACTTGTGGGTGAAAATTTCTAACATTCAAAAAAGGTTTAGTTCCTAAATTTGAGCCAAAGTGAAAATTCCTATTTAAGTTGGCTCCTAAAATACATACTAGGTCAATTTTAGACCCAAATCCCTCACCAATTTTTAATGACCCTAAGATTATTTTAAGAAAGAAGAAAACCAAGTCTCAGAAATTTAGAAAGGCTATTCCTCCTCTTTTCAAATCAATTCCTTGCCTATGAGATTTTCTTCAGAATATTTTTCCTATAATTCTGAATTTGAAAAATTTTTGTTTAGGTCTAAGTCTGAAACCTTTCTCTTAGAAACTATCTTTTACCCTATTGATTTTGAGACATAATTTCCATTGTCTTAGTCTTCTTATGCTGAGCTTGATTGTGAAGTCTAGTCTAATCTTAATAAGCTTCAACGTTTGATTGATAAGTTTCAAGTAACTTCTGAAAAAACTTATTTCCAATACCAACAGCAGGATTTTTCTTCATCACCTACTAACACACCTTATCACACAGCTACATCATCATCTCTCCCTTTCATTCCATCATTACCTCTACAATTTTTCACTCCATCAACACCCCACCTACCTCCTCCATTATTCATGGCCAAATTTTCTCCGTTGATACTACCGCAGCAACTCACTACATTACCTCAGAACTATGGTCAAAGACTGCCTCTTTTCGAAGGAACATCAAAAGTTATTTCTCACCAACACATTTTCAAAGTCATTGATTTCATAGATCTTGGAGAAATCGAAAATGATGACGCCAAGATACGCATATTAATACAAAGTTTCTCAATAGAGGTAAAGAAATGGTTCTGGACTCTAACAGTTGTTTCTGTAGCTACATCACAATAGCTAATTGACTTATTTATGGCGAAACGGGAGGAGAAGAATAATCCATTATAGATTCTAGCTGAATATAACTCCTTGAAAATGAATCCGAATGAGTCTATTCAAGACTTTATAGCTAGATTCAATAAATTCTATGATTCAACTCCTGAGCATATCAAGCCTCCTCCAAGCCTTTCTTTACTTCATTACCCTGATGTTTTTGATCCTGACAGGGCTTATCAACTGAGGGAAATAAACCCATCAACTCTTGAAGAAATGCATAGAAACACAGTGAGCGTTGAAGCGAACCTAATTATCAAGAAGTGAAAAATCAAAACAGAGAAAAGGGTAACCATCAAGGAAGATACATTTTCTTCATCAGAGGATAAATTATACACCTTGATCAAAAACACTGAGAATTGATGGATAAAATGACCATCATTGATAAACAAGTTGAACCCTCCATTAGAAATCTCAATTTCAGGGGTCAAAATCAGCATCCTTGGTATACGATCAAACAAAGGGAACAGAGGAGTCAAGATCCACAAGGTCATCAGCAAATTCACACTCTATTTCAGAAAAACTACACTGAAGTCCTTAATGAAGAATAAGGAGAATATATTTCAGGCGAGAATCATTTATTTGAAAAAAATCAGGAGCCTTTTTTCCTCACTGAAGAAGATCAGTTTTCTGCAGAAATTTAAGCATCGGAAAATCAGTAGTATGTCTTGTCAAATGATGACATGCTATTAGTATGGATGGAAGATTATCAGAGGGGATATCAAAATGATATTACTCAAGTACAGAGGTAGTATGGTTTGTGGATAAGGAATGTTCCTATAACCTCCAATCAGAAAAAACAGAATGCTCAAATAGATGATCATCATAAAAAACCGCCAGTCCAAATCAAAGCAAAGACAAAGGACATGTTATTCCTAATCATGCTAAAGAAAATGAAGCTTCCACCAGCGGTTAGAATAATGATAAAGAAATAAAATATGGAGGACAGAAGAAGGATATTTCACACAAATATTGCCTCGAGAAGAAAGATGCACCATTAAAAGATGTAGAAAAACATCCTACTCATTTTAGTCTTGAAAATGAAATCTCAAAGTTGAAAGTCTCGAGTCCATTAACTGAAATAGTCAATAACGATCAGCACAAGTTTCAAGTAGCTAATTTTCTTAGGGTGGATCAAATGTCCGATATGGTTAATGTGAGTGATCATCACCCAGAACTTCTATTTGGTCTTGTTGTTGATGGTGATTTAGAAGATAGTGAGGTCCCTCCATTTTATCTTAGCCTCAAAATCCACGATTTTATCCTCCATAATTCCATGCTTGATTCTGGAGCCTCTCATAACCTTATGCCTACGGCCATTATCGAAATATTAGGCTTGTATATCACAAGACCTTACCATGATCTTTATTCATTTGATTCAGGGAGGGTGAAATTCCTTGGCCTCATTCAGGACTTGTGGTGTCTTTAGAGAAAATCCCAGCCAATAATTTCCTTATGGATATTATCTTCGTTGATATCCCTCCCATATATGGATTTTTTCTCTCCCAGTCATGGGGTGCAAAGCTTAGAGGTACTTTGCAACTTGACTTTTCATATTCTACAATTCGCGTCTTTGTGCAACTTAGAAAACTATACCGGGAAAGTAAAATGAAGTACATGATCAGTAGTAGATAAAATTCTAATAATCACCCCATACATGTTATTCACATGGATTTAGAGTCCTTTATCTTATTCATTGATGAATTTTCAGCATCTTCAATTTTTTTGATTGAAGAGAAAACAGAAAATTTTCAATTTTCAATTTTTTTTTTAGAAATTGCAAATGTAGAAAATCTAGAAAAGATGCCAAGTGGTTTGGAACCAAGTGCATCATCCCAAAAGAGAGATGAAACAATTAAATAAACAAAACCTTTTGGTAGAACACAACTCTCTCAAGCAGCATGAAAATTTCAGTCATCCGATTTGTAGCTTCCCCGTGAAGAAAGTGGTTTGTGGACCATGGACTTCGATGGAGCCATGGGAAAGGAAGTGGTTGGCATTGGAGTGTGGATTCACATCCCTATAAATCAGTCACATAACATTGATCCCAATGTTTGAATGTTCTCTTACAAGTTTTCATTCTGTTGTTCGATCAATGAAGTAGAGTATGAGGCTTTGGTACCTGGTTTGAAAATTCTCAGGAAGTTAGGTGCCGAGAAAAATTTTATGTATGGTGACTCTGAGCTGGTAATAAAACAATTCAAAGGGAGATACCAAGCCAAGCATCCTAGGATGAGAGCTTACTGAAATGCAGTGTTATATATCCTCAAGACCTTCACTGAGTATAATTTTTCATTGATACCAAGGGACATCAATGTTATTGTTGATTCTCTTTCTACTTCGGCCAGCATGTATGAAATTCCATTGTATCCTACTAAGAAGTATGAGATAAACGTCAAACATCGCCCTGTTGTTCGAAATAATGTTCAGTATTGGCAGGTCTTTCAAGATGATAAACAGATCAACAACTTCTTACAGACGGAAGAGGAATTTGTGAATTCACTAATGGATAACCTATTATCGTTCCGTAATTAATGATATTGTGAGAAAAAACATAATGGACAACATCAAAACCACTTCGGAAGCTGGGATCTAGCCCTGCCACCTTCATAGAGCGATCTCTCTGTAAAATTTAGCTACACTTTGTGTGAATTTTAGGCTAGTTATTATTGCACTAATTGTTTGTTTGATTTGGATTTTAGGCTAATTAATTTGTTATAGTTCCATTGGGCTATGGAGTCTAAAGATTAGATGGGTCTGCATCAAATTTTGAAGGAGTTTCACAAGGAAAGCTAGGTTGCACTAGTTGGATCTTTCTATATTATAAATGAATTATGAAATGGAAGAAATGTAAAGTTGAGTAGAAATTAAGGAGAAATGAAGTATTCCTCAATTTGACCTCAGCAGAAAACATGTAAATTACAAACAGCCATAATAGGGTGCTCTTTATAACATATCCTATTCGTCACAATTTATGTTATGTAATTAAGCTCTTTAGAAATACAGAGAAAGAAAAAACAATGAATAACACATTAACAGAAGAAAAACATCACCAATTCGTATACCACATTTCCTTGTATTATTGATGCTTCCAGAAACCATAAAAATTACAATGATCAGGGAAAATTATACTCAACAATCAACCCTTAATACTTCGAACTGGGAAGTATTTATACACTAAATTAAAAAATGATTTACAAAATCGTTGTCTCAGCCGCCAGTGTATTATTGGAATTATCTCAAACAATAAAATCAATCTTTTACAAAATAATAGGCAAGATTTACAATAGTGTAGAAAGGTGGCTCTGTTTTGGAGGAGGCAGTTGTTGAATAGGCCTATTCTTTTGTTGCGCTGGCTGATGAGCTATCTGATGTGTTGGCTTGTGCTGACTACATCCGAATTAATTCTCAATCCTGTAACTCACAAAGTTTATCCCACCTATCTCCATATGGGATGGTTAATTTTATTACCTTCCCGTAAATCTCACCAACCTCGGTATATCTGGAAAAAGTGGGTTTTACAACAAAAATATGATTTACTTCATGATGGATGAAGAAATCATTACCCATAGCTTCCAAAAATTCCATGCCTTTCATGTTGTCTTTGATGCTTGAAAATTTGGATTTTTCTATGGTTATCTCTTTCAGCTTTATAACATAGTATTCATAAGTAATTAACTTTTCATTAATTACAAATAAACTAGGCAGCCCCTTTTGAGTTAAAGGTTCAATTCTAGCAAAAACATGTTGATTGTTATCTCTAATTGTGACACTTCTCCTCTAGTTGAACAACCAGATTCTTTTTGGTAAGAATCCTCTTCACCTCCAGAATGGTTTTTGTTCTGTCATAAACTCCTAAATCATCTAGTTCATATCTTCTTTCAGAATTTATGAATTTGATGATGTTTATTTTTGTTGCAGGCATTTCTCCCAATTCTTGTTTAATCTTTGTTATAGCCTCTATCACTCTCTTGATCAACTCTTTCTGCTCAAACATGATATGAATGAAGTTCCATATTTCAACAATGGAATTCATAATGTTTGTCCAAATTATTTCCTTGGAATGAGCCAAGGTCTGTCCTTTTTCTCATTCCATTTCATATTTCTGCAATCTTTCAATTAGTTTATGAGCTCTCTGTGATTCATCTGAGTGAGTTCAGCCTCGCTCCTTGTCTTCTGGTCCTATAAGGCTTTGACCTAATCCTATAATTTCTTGATTTCCTCTGTCTGACTTGACAGATTTTCAACTGCTTTAGTTAACTGTTCAGCACCATCTATTGTATGTGTAGTATGTGGAGTGGAAGTTGTAGATGTTGTTGTAGGAATGGTTGTAAGAGGTACAACATCTAATGGAATCATAGCCAACTTTGCATCTGCTCTCTTTCTTTGATCATCTTCTCCATCTCAATTTCCATTTTCCTTATTTTTGCATTTTGATCCATGATAAGCTTCATCATATCATTCTTGTGGGTATTTGTCTCGTCAATTTCCTTTGTAAGGGGATCTTGAGTGGCTGATAGTTTTAACTGCTTTCTCAATGCTACTATGTCATCATTATTTTTCTTGATTATTTCCTCTGCAACTTTCATGTTTGTAGGATCATATCCCATCTTGACTACTAAATCTTCTAAGGATTTAATCCTTGTATCCTTTTCAAGAGAAGAAATATTCTCCATCTTCAACTGTGACTGGATATTTGACAATGAAACCCGCAATTTATAACGTTTCATGGTAGAATTATTTAGAGTTGAGTAAATCATTTCACCTATCTGCTTATGCATCTCCATTTGGTCAATGGGATGAATATCCTTTATGTCGAATTTGAATTTTTCTTTCTTGTAATCAGATGTTGATTTTGGCTGTGGGATTTGGGCCTCAACGAAGGCATTTTCATCTTTCCCTTCTCTAAATCAAACACTAATAGTAGCCTGCTTTGAGAGTTAGCAGTTTTCTTCCAGAATTGGGTATAGGTGATGTTTTGAAGAATCTCATTCTTAAGCTTTATTTCCCTGAATCTATCAAATATTATCTTCTCCCTTATCTCCTTGGACAACCTTAGTTGTTTGGACAATTTCTTGCTGGTCATGAGATATTGAAGAAGTTGTGGGAGATGGAGTAGATTAGTCACCTACTTGAGAGGAGGATGGTGTTTCTTTTATCACAATATCTACTTCTTGCTCTAAATTATTTTATGTATCAACTTTTGGATTTAGCTTTGTTCTCTTCCTGTACATGATCTTAAACTCTTTTCTTGCACTGTCAGTTACTAAAGGTGACTCTTCTTCCATTTGTCTTTTAACTGCTTTCTCCTGTGGGACAGGAGTTTGTGATGTTGATGTAGATACCAGCTGCTCATCGACTTCCTGTAATGTATTTTCAGCCCATACTGACTGGTTCATATATCTCTCTATCTCAGGCCTCTAGGTATGAATGTAAGTAGTATTTTTGTTTTCTACTCTCGGCTTGGAAATGATTCCTAGAGGGTCATAAGACCAAGTGAAAATCGGGCTTAATTTTATCTCCTTCGAAATCTTATCTTCCTCTGCCCATGTTGACCTGCTATTTCAAATAAAAGACCCAATATGTGTCTTGATTCTGAACTGGTACTTCTTCTTAGCTGATACAAAATGAATTTCATCTGAATTCAGCATCAATCTAATATATTCGATAGAAAAATTCCTCATGGGGAGGTATTTTGGGAGATTATAAGGTGCCAACTCACACCCATAGACTCTGATTTCTGGGTAATTCTGGTACAAGTACTAGTCTCTTGTCTTAGCCTAATATGTCAAATGTAGAATTCTCTTGATGTTTTCACTTATCCTAGGTTTTGTTTTACTGCTTAAGACACTCATAGTTGGGTGAAAAAAATGTTCAATGAACTGTTTGTAATAGAATTCTTGTTGTTCTTTCATCATCAAAGATGTCCAAAATATCACTGATTTTGGTTTCCTTCTTCATCAAGCTTCTGCGTGGAAAATTTGAACATGTATGCTTGATAATATAAAAACATATATACCAAATTTGAAGAGTATTTAAATACTTCTTCAGTCTGAAACTTAAGAAACTTCTCATGAATGTTATCAGCCAGGAATTGGCTGAAATTAAAAATAATATATGATTTTTTATATGTGGAAAAGATAGAAAGGAAGCCTAAAATGGGTTCATCTACCCACTTATCAGAATAATAACCAAGGATGTATGAAATTGCAGTTATTATCTTCTTAGCTTGATCATGGAAGATGGAGGAAGGGTATGGAGGATTTTTCTTTGGCAATTGGGTATTTTCTAATAAAAATATGTCAAAGATCTTGGCTCTTTTAGAAAAATAAAGTTTTTGGTAAAGTTCATTGAGGGCTTCTAAGGATAAAGGACTATTTTTTTCCACAGAGGGAGCTTGCATCATCAGGCATATTGATTGGGCAGTGATTGTGAAAAGGATTTCACCAGTAGGGGCAATAATGGCTCTTTGATTAGGAATGTAGCATGCTTGGAATTTTCTGATGAATTCGAGGGCATGGAAGGTGTGAGGGAAGATGTAATGCGGGTGATTGGACTCCTAGAGTCTAATATCATATGTTTTATCAATGTATTTGTCTTCCAGCCAGCAATATAGTTCAAACAATTTGACTTTGGATTGTGTCTTAGTGATCTTATAGTCCCTAGCGGCTAAAGGAATATGGTCTAAATCTATGGGAGGATGGACTAAACGGTTCATATGATCCTCAACATTCTTCTTTTTAGAGGCATGTTTAATTCTGAAGAATTTTGATTGGAATGGTGAGGGAAAATGTTACCAGGAATGTGTAGCAGGTGTGTGATTGGTTGAAGGAGGAAGGAAAGGTATAGAAGCTTGATTTCAAACAGATCATATGATAAAAGGTTGGATGCACTGGAAAACCTGTGAAAAACATTCAACTTGCAAATGAAATGTAACAGTAAAGGTTGAAGACAATCGATTACAGGGTTTATATAACGAATACAGGTTTTCTGTTGCAAATGGCGCGGGTCTGTTGGACTAACGGTCATCCAATGGTAATTAAATGTTCAACGGATAAACCCGGGAAGTGATTTTATTGGAAATGGCTCAGCAACTTGGCAAAACGGTAATGGCGGAGGTGTCAAGTAGGGACAGTGGTAATAAAGCAAGGCAGGAATTTTTTTCAGAGGGGTAGTGGGCAGTTAGTGGTTTAGGTCAGGGGGTGCGAAACTCATAGGGGAGGCCACGTGGGAGTGGGACAGACGGAAAACGACGACACGGCTGATAAGAGGATGGAAAGGGGGGGCGAAAGGCAATAAGCGTCATCGATCAATGGAGCAGGGATATCATAGGGTGGACAGCTGTGGGCCATTTAACCACATGCGACAAGACAGTTTTTCGGGTTATGACTTTTTATTTTGGATCAAAAAATTAGGATAAAACATGAATGAATCATATAATTTCCTTTATGGGCCCAATGCTTAATGAAGATTGAAACTTAGAATAAAGTCATTTTTCATCCTTTTCAAAGCAAAACACTTCTACCTACCCTTTCGAATTAAAATTATTTTTTCTAAAATAACATTTTTTATTTCTTCTAGAGGTGCATTTAGACTAGAAATCCCATATTTCCTTTTTTATGAAAAATCTATTATATTATATTACTTATTTCTCCTATTGATTCAGATTTAACAGTTGAATCAATATCATTTTATACCTAACTATTGATTTACCAAGATTATATTGTTTGGTAAATCTTCATTCTCTAACCTAATTTACAAAAATTCAAAATTGTTTAACCATGATTAAGTTGTATGGTTTAAACAAATAGCTATTCATTGTGGCATTTTAAACAAGTTGCACACAACCTTATTTCATTTGACAGAAAGAAAACTATCTATCAATAGTGGTATTTGAATTTGCAGCACTTTTAGTGTTATTTTCTTTTGTTTTACTTTTGTGGGGTTCTGATTTCAATTTTTTTTTCACAATTTCTTTCTTTTCTTTTTTTTCTCTTTATTTGTTTTTTTAGATATACCCTCTTTTCATTTTCTTTTATATATATTTTTTGGAAATCATTTGCAGATTGAAAATTATTTACAATATAAGATTACTGAGATGAAATACTCAATCACCTTGAGATCTTATAAATTATAGGACCCTAAAAATGGCTCCAGATGTGGATGGAACTTCTCCATGTGAGGTTCCAAGAACATTTGATCAGTAGCCTTGAGTGTTCCATTTCAGCAATGTCTGCACCTTATTTCTTTTATTGTTGGAGCAATAATGGTAGCATATCAATTAAAAGCTCAGGGCCTTCTGTGCGGGCTTCCACTTCTTTCAATAGGGTACCAAATAAAAATAAATACAATGATATTTACAATGATTTCATGTAATAAATACATTTATTGCTAAGAGAAGTAATGCTTCATAATTCTTCCATTCACGGGTCCACCAAGAATTTTTTTTCCATCAAGGTATTTAAGAAAGAATGCATTGTGTCCTCTGAAAGCATAAATGATGTAAGGTCCTTTCCAAAGATTGTCAAATTTCCCATGTTTGCCTTTGTCCACTCTTCTAGAATCCCACTTTAAAACTTTGTCACCCAAATTGAAATCATCTAATTTAGTTATTTTTTTCAAAAATATTTATGACATTCTCCTAGATAACTTGTGTTTTATTGTAGACTTCTTCCCTAGATTGTGTCAATTGAATATTCTGATTAATTCTCCTCTGAGTGTCATTTGGCTCAACCCACAATTCCTGAATTATCTTCAGAACTAGAACTCCCAAAGAGGATGGAAAAATATCATCACCCCATAAACCAATTGGTATGGTGACATGCCAATTGATTTCTTTGTAGTAATTATATCAACCCAAAGTGTATTAATTAACTTGTTGTGCCATGAATTTTTGTTATCTTCTAACAGCTTTTTTATGATGTTGACCAAACTCTTATTTGAGGATTCATCTAACCCATTACCCTCAGGGTAATAAGCAGTTGAATTTCCCAAAGTAATATGATATTTACTGCAAAAATCTATCATTTTCTTGGATTTAAAGGCTGCAACATTATCTATAATGAGCTTTTTTGGACAATGAAATCTAGAGAGGATATTGGTTTCCATAAATTTAATAATAACAACATCAGTGGCTAAACTGGAAGGTGTGGCTTCAATCCATTTGGTGAAGTAATCAATCGTTGTGAGGATCCATTTGTGTTGGGAAGAGGATGGTGGATGGATTTATCCAATGAAATCCAATCCCTATTGTTGGAAAGGACTTTCAACAAAGATGGGTTTTACAGGCAAAGGCAATAGCTTTCTTTTTCCCTCAAATATTTGGCATTTATGGCAAGAGGTTACTTTCTTATGGAAATCAAGGAAAAGGGTAGGCCAGTAAAAACCAGCTCTAAGGATCTTGTTAGCAGTGGTTTTCCAGTTTAGATGTCCACCGTAATCACCTTCATGGAATTCCTGCATGGTTCTTTCTGCATCATCCTTCAATAGACACTTTAGTAAAATACCACCAGCATATTTCCAATATAAAACATCATCTATGATGCAAAATTTTATTGCTTTTAACTTTAGAAATCTAGCCTTTGTCTTTGTTAAACTAGGAGGATCATTTAAATTGAATAAAACAAAAATGAGGTCTACATACCAAGGTGAGGTCATAAAAGCCTCATCAATTTGTGGAGTCACCTGCTCCTCTTGATCATCTAGTGCAGCAACAAAGTTAATATCCAATGCATGAAAGTTAGACTCGGCCATAAATTTGGCTAGTCCTTGTCCCTTGATAAGCTTGTGGGTTTGATTTATATGCCATACTCAAGAATTATAGCAATCCATTTACCTCTTTTACCATCTGGTCCATTTTGAGTTAAAATATTCTTGACCACAGAATTTGGTACATAAGCAATTATATTGGAATGTAGGATATCCACTCTAAAATATTTTATTGCTTTTATTAATGAAAAGGCTTGTTTTTCTATTATGTTATATTTCAATGCAACATCCCTTAAAGCCTTACTAAATAATGCAATGGGTTGTTCAAATCCTTCATTGTTTTTATGTAAAAGAACAGCTGAAATAGTGTGTTCAGATGCAAATGAAAAGATTATAAAATCTTTAGTGAAATATGGACTGATAAGGACTGATTCTTTTGTCAATGCTTGTTTAAATTTATCAAATGATTTCCTAGCTTCCATGCTCCATCTTATTTCTGAATCTATTTTCAGCATATTTTTTATGTTTCTAAGAAGTTCTGCAAGGTTGGGAATGAATCTTCTTAGAAAATTTATCTTGCCAATAAATGATTGAAGCTCCTTAAAGTTCCTAGGATGACTGATTTTCAAAATAGCTTCAATTCTACTGGGATCAATCCTAATACCATCTTTAGAAATGATATGACCCATAATTTTTCCTTCTTCAAGGCCAAAAGTGTTTTCTTATGATTTAATGAAATTCCAAACCTTCTACATTTTTCAAACACTCTTCTCAGATGTAACAAATGTTCCTCATCATTTTTTGAATAAACAGTAATGTCATCTAGATAGATCACAATAAACCTGCCAATTTCATCAGCAAAGGAAATATCCATTGCTCTTTGAAATGTGGCTCCAGTATTCATTAATCCAAAGGGAATCTCACATACATGAAGGTACCCCATGGAGTAGTGAAAGTTTTTTTATCATGATCATCAGGGTGAACTAAGACTTGGTTTTAGCCTGAGAAACCATATAATAAATAAATCCTACTAGATCCAACTACCTTCTTTAATATGTGATCCATTTTTGGCAAAGGGTAGTTGTCTTTTAGCGAGACCTTGTTAATATTTCTCTTGTTTTATTCCTAGTTGGTACTATGTTGGAAACCTATTTAGAGTACCTAAGAGGAACTATGATTTTAGCATCATAATTATTTTTAATTTCTTTCTCAATCATATGCATCGGGACTGGATTTATTCTTCGAAGTTTTTGCTTAAATGGTTTCTAATCCTCTTTAATTGGGATTTTATGTTGTATAATACTAGCATCATAAGCTTTGAGATATTCATAGCTCTAGGCAAAGACATCAATGAATTCTTTCAATAAAGCAATGTATTTTTGTTTTTCAGTAGTTGGAAGTGATCTGGACTATTTTATCATTTTAGGATCTTTTTCACTACCTATGTTGCACTCTTCTACATCTGCCCCTGTGGGCTCAATATTAGGCTTATTAGATACATCATTGAAATCAAATAATTCTTCTAATTGAACTAGAGCTCTAGGTAAAACATTATCCTTTAACTGGAGTATTTCAAACTCTTATTTTTCTAGATCTATTTCAAACAATTCTAATTTATTTACAACTTTATCTACATGAATATTTACATCTGAGTTATCTAACTTTTTTTATACATTAGAATATACAACTATTTGATCTTATAATTGACACTCTAAATCTATACTATCTTCTTCATATTCATCCTTAGACTGCAGAAAGTTTTCAATTTTTTTGTCATTTCCAAACACTTATCAATACCTCATATTGCCTAGTACCGCTGGTCAATGTTTTACTTCCACTGCATATTGTCGATTGGGGTGAGGCATTTTACAGGTGATGGCTGAAAAATTCAGACTGTTGGCAAGGATATTCTGATTTCTAGGAATTGCAGAAAGATTATATTCCACAAAACTTTCTAGAAAATCAAGCACGGTATTTTTGTATGCTCTCAATCTAGGATTCTTTTCAGAGTATTCTCCTTTAATATTTTTTATGATTAACTCAGAATCTCCATGAATGGAAATTATTTTGGCACCCAATTTTTTCAACAATTGTAATCCTAATAGAAGTGCTTTATACTTGGCTATATTATTGGTACATTTAAAATTGAGCTTGTATGAATGACCTTCAGCATGATTTTTTCATGTGTTTAAAACCCACACTCCTGCTCCAGAACCCTCTCTGCTACAAGATCCATCAAATCTCATGTTCCAAAGAGGTTCAAGCTTATTTATTTGTTCCACTATTTGTGTTAGGTTTTCGTATGTTTCAAAAATATCATTTTCTGCATTGGTAACATGAGCATTGATATCTCCATCATTATAAAGAATGAAAGAGTCTAAATTTGAGTGGACAGAGTAAAGAGGATAGTTGTGTGATTTATCCTAACTACTCACCATGAATTTCATCAAATTTTCCCTACATAATATTCTTTTCTAACCACAAACTGGTATGGTAGCAAAGGACATGTCCATTTGTAGGGTCCCTTGTAATTTTTCTCCCCGTGAGCATGAAAAAAGCATGCCATACTTAGGGGGTATATCTGCAACCACTATATCCATTACTAGACTTTTGGTTGGGATTTGAGCTAAAGTAACACATAGATATTTCATGAGACCTAGGCATCTTACTTTGCTAGAATCAAATGAATATAAATCTTTATAAGGTTTGGTAATGTGAAGTCCAAGTTTTTCCATAACAACTTTGGGTATTAAATTGTGTGAAGCACCTAAATCTAACATAGAATTATGGAGAATTTTATCATGAACATTTATGCTAACATAGAATGGAGGAACACCTCCTTCCTGTGGTTTTCTATCAACTTTTGGCCCAAATAAGAGTTCAGGTCAATCATCATTCAAATTAACAGTGTCTGTGTTTTCCCCTATGTTTAGAGCTTTCACCACTTGAGATCTGTATAGATTTTTTCTCATTATCTCTGTTAGAGGAATGGGAATTTTTAGTTTTGTTAATTCATTCTGAATGTTTAATGATGTTTGAATCTTACTCAAGTTCATAAAGTCATATTTATCAACAATTTCTTTGATACAAGTTCCTTTTTTTGAATGGTGGTTTGGATATCAGTTTGAGTAGTTTTGTAAGTATTATCAAATATCTTTTTGGCGAGAGTTTCTACTATCTTTTTGCCAAAACTATCAACAATTTTCTTGGCAGAATTATCTGTGATTTTCTTAACAACAGTATCAGAGGTTTTCTTAGCAGGACTCTCAAAATTCTTTTTGTTGGGGGTATCTAAAGCTTTCTTACTCCTAAGGTTATATTTCCCATGGAATTCCATAATAGCATTTTCAAATCCCTCTTTGTAATCATCTAATTCTTCTGAAACAAGCTCAGTTTGGGAAAGTTGAAAAATCCCTTGTTCTTCTTGAGTGAGAAAAATTATTTCATCATCATTAACACCCACCAAATTTATTTGGTTATCTTCTACCTCTTCTACAGTTTCCCCATCATCATCAGCATAATTCTCCTGAAATGGAGGTCTAATTTGTTCATCTGGTCTCCTATGTTCCCTCTGTTTGATTTGGGGAGGATTTCTTCTAACATTTTGATTGTGATTTTGAGGTGCAGGTTGTTTTTCTCTTGGAGCAGCCCTTCTGTTAGATTAATCTTTTCCATAATTCTTTCTATTGTTCTGACTAATTAATCTATTTTGGCATCAGCAGAAGAAGTTGAGTGTTCTTATTTTATGGTCACTCTTATTTCAGTTCTTATCCTGGCCCTTTTTGCTAATAAATTGGCTTCTACGCTGATTGCATCCCTTTGAATTTCTTCTAATGTTGAAGAATTTCTCTCTCTTAGCTGATAATACATGTTTGCCTCAAATCCATCTGAGAATTTTATTAAGGCTAGACCTTGAGGTGGTTTAATGTTTGATGGAATTGCATTGTATACACTATTGAATCTAGTGCAATAATCCTGTACACTTTCCCCATGTGCCCTCCTAATGCTTTCATATTCTGATAGAATATGAAGATGGTTCTTTCTTACTTCCCATCTATTAAGGAATAACTGATGGAAGGCAGGGATATCATTAATGCTAGAAGGTGGAAAGGATTTAAAAATTTTCCTAACTTCTCCAATGAGGTTTTGTGAAAACAAACTCATTTTTACATTTTCCTCATCCACTTCCTGAAGTTTAAAACTATCATTCATCCTATCTACATGTTTTTGAGCAGTGATAGGTCCAGTTCCATCAAACTGTGTAATTCTAGCTTGATAATCCTGTGGCATTTTTTCCAAAGGACCTTGAAGAACAAGTGAAGAATATATGGTTGCCATTATAGGTATGTGAGGATGGAAAATATGTGGATTGATCAAAGGTGGTTTTTGGATGAAAGGTGGAGGTTGAATCAGAGATGGAGTTTGAATCAAAGGTGGAGGGTGAACTGAAGTTTGAGGCTGTAGTGAAGGTGAAGGTTGGATTGTGGGTGAGGATTGGGGAGAAGATGGGGTTTGAGTTTCTTGAGAAATTACAGGGGTAGTAGTGGAAACTACAGAAGGGGTAGGACTAGATGATATCGGATGAACAGATTGCGATGAGGTTGATGAAACTACAAAAGAAGTTAAGGCATAGAGTTCAACATATTGTTGGAAATATGCCTCATGAAGGGAAAGGTCAAGACTTGAAACTAAACCTTGCAATTTATCAAACTCATGAAGAATTTGAAGGTCAATATCAGGTTGGGCAGATTGTACTTCAATATAATGACATCTTAATGTGGATTGATCTACCACAGTTTGATCTACCCAGTTGGCTGACTTAGTTCTAAACAAATTATTTTCAAAAGGTAAATAAAATTCAATGTCTTGTAGGGTAACAAAATATTTTGGAAGAGAATCTGCCCTATGGGGAGGACTGCTACTTCCTTGACTCTTAGCTATACTTTTTCTTCTCAACAATTTTTTAGGATCATCAATAATAACTGCAAGCTTTGGATCACGATGAGATCTAGTGTAAGCTCTTTTGGGAGCCATAATTAAAATCTAAGGCACACACACATTTATTATTTACAAAAAATTAAAAGGAAACAATCTCTCAAAATATTCCTATCATATACTTTCTTAACCAAGGTAATGAATTCGAAGAAAATTACAATATTTTCAATTCTCCCCAGTATGGTCGCCACTATGTTATAAATTTTTAATTTACGACATTGTGAGAATAAACATAGAGGACAACATCAAAAACACTTTGGAATTTGGGATCTAGCCCTGCCAACTTCAAAGAGGGATCTCTCTGTAAAATTTAGCTATGTTTTGAGTGAACTTTAGGCTAGTTATTATTGCATTGATTTTTTGTTTAGTTTGGATTATTTTGTTTATTAATTTGTTATAATTCCATTGGGCTCCATTGGGCTATGGAGTCTAAATATTAACTAGGTCTGCATCAAATTTTGAAGGAGTTTCACAGGGAAAGCTATGTTTCACTAGTTGGATCATTCTGGATTATAAATGAATTTTGAAATGGAAGAAATGTAAATTTTAGTAGAAATTAAGGAGCAATGAAGTATTCCTCAATTTGACCTCAGTAGAAAACATGTAAATTGCAAACATCTAGAATAGGGTGTTCTTTATAAAATATACTATTCGTCATAGTTTTTGTTATGTAATTAAGCTTTTCAGAAATACATAGAAAGAAAAAACAATGAATAAATCATTAATAGAAGAAAAACATCACCAATTCGTACACCACTTGAATCCTATGAATAATGTCCTTATATTATTAATGCTTCCAGCAACCAGAAAAATTACAATACCCAGAGAAAATTATACTCAACAATCAACATTTAATACTTCAAACTGTGAAGTATTTATACACTAAATTACAAAATGATTTACAAAATTGTTGTCTCAACTGACAGTGTATTATTGGCATTATCTCAAACAATAAAAATGATCTTTTATAAAATAATAGGCAAGGTGTACAACATTGTAGAAAGGTGTATCTATTTTGGAGGAGTCAGTTGCTGAATAGGCCTATTCATGTGCTGTGTTGGCTGATGTGCTGGCCTGTGTTGACTGCATCTGAATCACTACTTAGTCCTATAACTCACAAATTTTATCCCACCTATCTTCATCTGAAATTTTTAATTTTATTACCTTCTGATAAATCTCATAAACCTAATTATATCTGGAAAAAGTGGGTTTTACAACAAAATATGATTTACTTCATGTTGGATGAAGAAATCATTACCCATAACTTCCAAAAATGCTCTACCTGTCATACTGCCTTTGATGCTTGAAAATTTGGAGTTGTCTCTGGCTATCTCTTTCAGCTTTCTAACATAGTCTTCATAAGTAATTAAGTTTTCATTAAGTCCAAATAAAATAGGAAATCCCTTCTGAGTTAAAGGTCCAATTAGGGAAAAAAAAATTGTTGGCTGCTTTCTCCAAATTGTGACACTTCTCCTCTAGATGAACAAACATATTCTTTTTGGTAAGAATCCTATTTATCTCCAGAATGGTTTTTGTTTTGTCATCAACTCCTAAATCATCTAGTTCATATCTTTTTTTAGAATTTAGGAATTTGACAATGTTTGTTGTTGTTGCAGGCATTTCTCCCAATTCTTGTTTAATCTATTTTATAGCCTCTATTTCTCTCTTGATCAACTCTTTCTGCTCAAAGATGATCTAAATGTAGGGCCAAATTTCAGCAATGGAATTCATAATGTCTGTCCAAATGATTTTCTTGTCTTGGGCCAAGGTTTATCCTATTGTTGATTCCCTTTCATATTTATGCAATATTTCAATTAGTTTATGAGCTCTCTGAGATTCAGCTGAGTGAGAAGCCTCACTCCTTGTCTTCTAGTCCTATAAGGATTTGACCTGGTCCTGCAATTTCTTGATTTCCTTTGTCTAAATTGACAGATTTTCAATTGCTTTAGTTAACTTTTCAGCACCATTTGTTGTCTGTGTAGTATGTGGAGTGGAAGTTGTAGCTACTATTGTAGGAATGGCTGTAAGAGGTACAACATCTAATGGAATCATAACTAGCTTTGAATTATGATCTTTTTATTTTATCATCTACTCCATCTTAGTTTCCATCTACCTTATCTGTGCATTCTGTTCCATGATGAGCTTCATCATGTTAGTCTTTTGGGTCTCTATCTCCTCAATGTCCTTTATAATGGGATCTTCAGTGGCTGACACTTTTAAGTGCTTTCTCAATGCTGTTATGTCAGCATTCTTCTTCTTGATTATTTCCTCTGCAGATTTCATGTTTGCAGGGTCATATCCCATCTTGAATACTAAATCTTCTAAGGATTTAATCCTTCTGTCCTTTTCAAGAGAAGAAATATTCTCCATCTTAAATTGTGACTGTATATTTTATAATGAAACCTGCAATTTAGAAAGATTCATGGTAGTATTAGTTAGAGTTGAGGAAATAATTTCACCTGTATGATTATGCATCTCCATTGGGTCAATGGGATAAATATCCTTTATGTTGAATTCGAATGTTGTTTTCTTGTAATCAGATGCTGATTTTGGCTGTGGAATTTGGGCCTCAAGGAGGGTCGTTTTTATCTTTCCCTTCTCTGAATCAAACACTAATAGTAACCTACTTTGAGAGTGCAAAGTCTACTTCTAGAATTGGGCATAGGTGTTGTTCTTATGAATCTAATTCTTAAGCTTTATTTCCATGAATCTATCAAATATTGTCTTCTCCTTCTCTTCATGGACAACCTTAGTTGTTTGGAAAGTTTCTTGCTAGTCATGAGATACTAAAGAAGTTGTGGGAGATTGAGTAAATTGGCCACCTACTTGAGAGGAGGATGGTGTTTCTTTTATCACCATAGCTACTTCTTTCTCTGAATTATTTTCTGTATCAGCATTTATATTTAGCTTTGTTATCTTCTTGTACATAATCTTAAACTCTTTTCCTGCACTGTCAATCACTGAAGGTGACTCTTCTTCCCTTTTTCTTTTAACGGCTTTCTCCTGTGGGACAGGAGTTTGTGATTTTGATGTAGATACCAGCTGCTCCTCAACTTCCTATAATGTATTTTAAGCCCATACTGACTGGTTCATATATATCTCTATCTCAGGCCTCTGGGTATGAATGTAAGGAGTAGTTTTGTTTTCTAGTCTCATCTTGGAAATGATACCAAGAGGGTCATAAGACTGGGTGAAACTCAGGCTGAATTTCATCTCCTTCAAAATCTTATCTACCTCTTCCCCTGCTGACCTTCTACTGCAAATGAAAGACCCAATCTGTGTCCTTATCTTGAACTAGGACCTCTTCTTAGCTAATACAAAATGAATTTCATCTGAATTCAACATCTGTCCAATATATTCGAGAGAAAAAAATCCTCATGGGGAGGTATTTGGGGAGCTTATAAGGTGCTATCTCACATCTATATACTCTGATTTCTGTGTAATTATGGTACATGTACAGTCTCCTAGCTTAACCTAAACTGTCAAATGTGGAACTCTCTTGATGTCTTCACTTATCCTGGGTTGTGTTGTACTTCTTAAGACACTCATAGTTGGGTGAACAAATTGTTCAATGAATTGTTTGTAAGAGAAATCTTATTGTTCTTTCATCACTAAAGATGTCCAAAATATCATTGATTGTTGGTTTCCATATTCATAAAGCTTCTTCATGGCAATTTTGAACCTATATGCTTGATAATATAAAAACATATATACCAAAATTGAAGAGTATTTAAATACTTCTTCAGTCTGAAACTTAAGAAACTACTCATGAACATTATGAGCGAGGAATTGACTGAAATTAAAAATAATAGATGGTTTGTTATCTATGGAAAAGATATAAAGGAAGCCTAAAATGGGTTCATCTACCCACTAATTAGAATAATAACTATGTATGAATTTACAGTTATTATTTTCTTAGCCTGATCAGGGAAGATGGAGGAAGGTATGGAGGATTTTTCTTTGGAAACTGGGTATTTTCAGGTAAAAATATATCAAATATCTTGGCTCTTTTAGAAAAATAAAGTTTTTGGTAAAGCTCATTGAGGGCTTCTAAGGAGAAAGGATTGTTGTTTTCTACAGAGGGAGCTTTCATCATCTGGTTTATTAACTGGGCAGTGATGGTGAAAAGGATTTCACTAGTAGGGGAAATAATGGTTCTTTGATTAGCAATGTAGCATTCTTGGCATTTTATGATGAATTTGGGGGCATGGAAGGCGTGAGTGAAGATGTAGTGTAGGAGATTGGACTCCCAAAGTCCAATATCATTTTTTTTATCAATGCATTTGTCTTCCAGCCAGTAATATAGTTCAAATTATTTGAAGTCGAACTCTGTATCAGTGATCTTATAATCCCTATCGGCAAAATTAATATGGTCTAAGTCTATGGGAGGATGGACTAAAGGGTTCATATGATCCTCCTCATTCTTCTTTTTAGGAGGCATGATTAATTCAGAATAATTTTGATTGGAATGGTGAGGGAAAAGGTTACTAGGAATGCGTAGCATGTGTGTGATTAGTTGAAGGAGGAATGCAAGGTACAAACACTTGATTGTAAATCGATCAGATGAAAAAAGGTTGGTTGCATTGGAAAACTTGTGAAAAACATTCAACTTCTAGAGGAAATGTAACAGTAAAGGTTGAAGATGATTGATTACAGGGTTTATATAATGAATACAGGTTTTTCGTTGCAAATGGCGCAGTTCCATTGGATTAACGGTCATCCAATGGAAATTAAATGTTCAACGGATAAACCTTGGAAACATTTTGATTGGAAAAAACTCAACAACATGGAAAAACGGTAAAGGTGGAGGTGTCGGGTAGGGAAAGCGATAATAGAGCAAGGGTGGAATGGTTTTCGATGGGGGGGGTAGTGGGTAGTTAATGTTTTAGGTAGGGGGTTGTGCGAAACTCGAAGGGGAGGCCACGTGGTAGTGGGACCAAGTGGGAAAACATATTTTTTCGTACACCACCCCCCTCGTGGCGGTAAAGCGAGGATGGAGAGGGGGGGGAGAAAGTCAATAAGCGTCATCGATCAGTGGAACGGGGAGATAATAAGGTTGATAGCTACGGGCCATTTAACCACATGTGACAAGACATTTTGTCGGGTTATGACTTTTTATTTTGGATCGAAAAGTTAGGATAAAACATGAATGAATCATATAATTTCCATTAAGCGCCCAATGCTTAATGAAGATTAAAACTTAGGATAAAGTCATTTTTAATCCTTTTCAAAGAAAAAAACTTCTACTTGCCCTTTCAAATTCAAATTCTTTGTGCTAAACTAACATTTTTTATTTCTTCTAAGGGTCCATTTAGACTAGAAAACCCATATTTCCTTTTTTTTTATGAAAAAACTATTCTATTCTATTACTTATTTCTCCTATTGATTCAGATTAAACAATTGAATCAATATCATTTTCTACCTAACTATTGATTTATCGAGATTAGATTTTTTGGTAAATCATTAATCTCTAACCTAATTTACAAAAATTCAAAATTGTTTAAACATGATTAAGTTGTATGGTTTAAACAAATAGCTAGTCATTGTGGCATTTAAACAAGCTGCACACAACCTTATTTCATTTGACAGAAATAAAACTATCTATCAATAGTGGCAGTTGAATTTGCAGCGCTTTCATTGTTATTTTCTTTTGTTTTACTTTTCTGGGGTTCTAATTTCATTTTTTTTTCAATGTTTCTTTCTTTTCTTCGTTTTCTCTTTATTCATTTTTTTACATATACCCTCTTTTAATTTTATTTTATATATATTTTTTGGAAATCATTTGAATATTGAAAATTATTTACAATATAAGATTACTAAGATGAAAAACTCAATCACCTTGAGATCCTATAAATTATAGACCCTAACATAACCATTTCTGCAAATATAACCAAGAATTCCATGCAGCATAAATGCAAGTACTTCAATTGAAAGACAACTCCATTCCAAGAGGTCTAGTGCCTTTGGAGGAGATTTTTGATCAAGACAATGTTGCATGCAAACCGACCATGCTTCCAACATAAGTGGGAGAGGAAGACCTCAATATTGGCACTCCTGAAAAGCCAAAGATGGTCAAGATTTCAAAATCCTTGAGCTCAACGATAAAAGGTAAATATGCAACGGTCATGTCTAATTTTGTTGATGTATTTGCTTGGGAATATTCTGATATGAAATTGTACGATAAGGGTATAATCCAGCATACAATTCCCTTAAAGCCGGATCAGAAGCCTTTCCGCCAGAAAGTAAGGAGAATGAATCCCAAGTTGTTGCCCTCCATTCAGAAAGAGGTAAACATATTATTTACTACTGGTATTATATTTCCACTTCACTTTTAAAATTAGATTTCTAATTTAGTGCCAGAAAGGAAGAAGACAGGAGACGTTCGTTTGTGTAAATATTTCAGAAATCTTAATAAAGTGTCGTTGAAAGACAATTACCCACTACCAATGATGGACCATATTCTGCAAAGGGTAGTTGGATCTTCGATACTTTCATTACTAGATGGATATTTCATGTACAATAAAATTCTAGTTCACCTAGATGATCATGAAAAGACAACCTTTACAACACCACGGGGCACCTTCTTGTACGCCAAAATGCCTTTTAAATTGAGGAATGTAGTGGTGAATTTTCAGCGAGAAATGGATATTACTTTTTCCAATGAAAAGGATGTTATTTTGGTCATTTATCTTGATGACATCATTGTTTTTTCCAAGACAGATGAGCATCACTTACAAAACTTGAAAACAGTTTTTCAGAGATGTAGAAATTTTATCATGTCGATGAACCCAAAGAAGTGCATGTTTGCTATGGAGGAAGGCAAATTGTTGGGCCGTATCATATCAAAATTTGGTATCCGGATATATCCTTCAAGTATTGAAGCAATTCAGACCTTGGATTATCCTAGGAGAAAGAAGGAAATCTAGTCGTTCAATGGAAAAATTAATTTTTTAAGAAGATTTGTTCCCATTCTTGTTGAACACTTGAGGAAAATTATTGACATGATGAAGAAATATAGTGAATTAAAATGGTCTGAAGAGGCAAATAATTCATTCAATTTATCTGAATGGAATGTATTAGTTTTGTTGTGCTAAGTATCCAAACAGTAATTAAATTGTGTGCATAAGGTTCTCTGAAGTTTGCAAGCGAAACAAATGGTTTTAACTTAGTTAAAAAGATTTATGTGCGAGTTTAAAGCCTATAAATTGATTGTATAACATTGTACAATAGTAAATAACATGTAAATAAACATCACTGTAACAATACTCAGCAAATTTGATGAAGCAGTTCACCCCTCCTGTGCTACATCTTCTGGTCCAAATCCCAATGGCATGTCCCTCATATATTATTGCTCAAAAATGGTAAGTACATGTGAATAAAAGCCTCAAATGGCTATTCTCTCTATAAAAATAGCTTCATAATTCTTGAATTAGTCAGGAATGACTATTCATTTGTAGAAAACGGAGAATGAATGCTCAAAACACTGAAAACACTCTAGTGGCCCTCGTGGCTCCTTGACCTCTCCTGAAGAAAAACCTGCACAAGATGACCTATTATGGCTCTGAACCCTCTTCCATGTGTTTATAATGTCTAAATTACCCAAAAATTACTATTCATTCATCAAAATTGGTCGAATATCCCATGAGTTATGACCCAAACTGCAATTTTCCCAATGTCCCCTAAGAAAACTCCTCCAAAACTGGAGGAACTCCAATTAGCGCCGACAGTTTAGCATTGGAAACCGAAATTGGGGGTCCACCAGCAGAATAACCGGATGGACTAACAGTTAAATTAAATTCTAGAGAGTGGCATGTGACCGGCTGCCAGAGGTTATAGTCGAACTAACAGCCGAGGTAAGCCGCCTGGATAAACCTTGCAATAAATGCTTAACAACCCACCATGTGATAGGTCAATATTTACCACCAGAGTTAATGGTTCGAATAGCCACTGGATGTGAAGGCCCACGATTCCTAGGCATATGGTTTTACAGAGTGATGTTTTTAATGGGGGCTAGCCCTTCCCCCCGTCGTCGGTAAATACAACACTTCAAATACGCGTGAAGGCCCTTAGGGGTTAAGAACCAAACGGTAGCTCGAGTGGTCAGGTGCCTGCACTGCTAGGCAGGAGGTCCCGCGTTCAAACCTCATGCACTCCACAAAATTTTAATATGACGTTTTCCCTCCGGCCTGGGGTTGATAGGCCCAAAAACTATATAATAAAAATATTTTTCCAAAATATATTTTTTTGCTTATTTTTTATACAAAGTCAAATTGGGTCAAAATGTCATTTTTTGGAGTTTATTGGGCCTTTTCAAACCTTAATAACTTCTGCATACGACCTATGTTTTTCAAACCATTCACACCGCCAGAATTGCAACGACGACACCTTTCTGATCGCTCAAGTTTCAAAAAAATTTGAGCACTTTCATTTTTTAGCATGTTTTGGAAATGGACATGATCTCCTAATCACAACTCCCCATTGGGAAGCTTTTGGACCCCAAAAGCCTTCAATTACCTGTTCAGGAGATGAGGGCACAGCTCCCTCACCTTTTCCACTTCCATCCATCTTGCCTTACCTGGTTTTCTTCCCTTGAGCCCAATCCAAAGATAATCGACACTTCCTCTTTTAGAAGTGTGTGTCCTCCTTTCAAGGATGGCATCCTCCTTGAGCTCGTACAGAAATTCTCGCAATAAATATTCTACTGATTGCAGCTGAATGTCAGTCCCTTGATCATCAATCAATGGAGGCTCATACAAATGTAAATTCTCCACATTGACAACGAAATACATTTGCATATATGAAGGCAAGTCAAGTTGAAATGCATTATTACCAACTTGTTTAATAATCTTGAATGGACCATAGCAAATAGGCTTCAGCTTTTTACCTTCTCCTTGTAGCCTTTCTTTGCTAATGTGCAACCATACCTTCACCTTCTTGAAACTTATGATCAAATCTATGTTTGTCATGCCTATCCTTGTATTGTCTTTGAATTTTTTCAAGTTTTTCTTGAACTTGATGATGAATAAGTTGAATTCGCTCAATGAACATGCGAACTTTATCAATGTAATTATGCCCATCAATGGCAACATCCTTCTCAAGAATGAAATATACAGGTGACTTTGGCAAATACCCAAAGCAGGCTTCAAAAGGTGAAGTATTTGTAGAAGAGTGCTTGGCCCGGTTGTAAGTGTGTTGAATGTAATGCATATGCTCATCCGACAACTTAGGATTCTTGTTACAATAACCTCTCAAAATATGCACAATGGTTTTGTTCACTACCTCGGTTTGGCCATATGTTTGTGGATGAAAAGAAGTACTCTTTTTCAACTTGGTTTCCACCATCTTCCATAGATTGGACCAAAAATTCCCAACAAATATGGAATCCCCCTCACTAAAAATAGAAGTAGGCAAACCATAATGAACCCATACATGTTGAAAATATAATTCAGCAGTTTGTTCAGCAGTAATAGATTTCTTACATGGCATAAGAATACACATCTTGTTGAATCTATCAACTACTACATAAAGATAATCATGTTTCTTTCTAGACATAGGTAGACCTCCAATAAAGTCCATAGAAACACTTTCCCATGGCCTTGATGGTACCTGTAATGGCATGTAAAACCCAAGCTTCCTATTTTTAGGCTTGTTTGTAGCACACAATGAACAACCTCTAATGAAACGTGAAACATTATCTACCATGTGAGGCCAATAACAATACCCCTGTAAATGTGCCACCACTTTGCTTACCCTGAAATTTCCAGCAACAAGAGTATAATGAGCTTCTCTCATGACACTTAGTCTCTCTCCTTGTACAAAAAATTTGTATGCATGTGATAATCATTCCCTTCAACTTGATTCCCTTCACTCAAGTTAGCATACACATCCTTAAAATCAACATCAGATGCATACTATTCCATGTAACTCTCATGTACTATAGAATCATTCCTAAGAAAAGTAGAAGCACTAATAATAGAACTTGAAATCATATCAGCAACTTTATTGAAAATACCTTTCTTGTACCTAATTACCAAGTGAAATTTTTGTAGGAAATCCATCCATCTGAAATGACGTGATTGCTGCAATTTAATTTGCAACTGCAAGTACTGTAATGGATGGTGATCGGTGTGTACAACTATCCCTTTACCCATAAAATAGTGTTTCCACTTTTTGAAACTTTGAACCAATGCATACAACTCCTTATCATATGTAGGATAATTAATTATAGCACCATTAAATTTCTCATAATGAAAAGCGATAGGCTTACCATGTTGTAAGAGAACTGCACCCATGGCATAATCACTAGCATCGGTATGTATCTCGAATGGCTGTCTCAAGTCTGGTAAATCAAGGACTGGAGTTTAACTGATCTTATATTTCAAAGATTCAAAAGCTTTATGTTGTTTTCCTTCCCATTGGAAATCACGTTTCACACTTGTCACTACATGCATAGGAGCTGTTATGGCAGAAAAGTTAACAATAAACTTTCTCCAATATTGAGCTGCACCCAAAAAACTTCGTATCTCTGTAATGGATTTGGGAGTAGGCCAATTCACAATGGCTTCTACCTTAGAAGGATAAATTATTAATGCACCTCCTCCTACAATATGTCCCAATTAAACCAAAGAATTCTTTCCAAATTCACAGTTAGACATCTTAAGAAATAATTGATCTTTCCTCAAAACATCAAGTACTTTCTTGACGTGCATGACGTGCTCTTCTCTAGTCTTGCTAAAAATTAAGATGTTATCTAAGTAGACTATAACAAAATAATCAAGGAATGGATGAAAAACATCATCCATAACACTCATGAAAGTTGCAAGTGCATTACACAAACCAAAAGGCATAACTAGCCACTCAAAGAGTCCTTGTTTGGTTTTGAATGCAATCTTCCAAATATCACTTTCCGCAATTCTAACTTGATGGTATCCACTACGTAAGTCTAAATTAGTGAAAAATTTAGCATCTTTTAGCTAATCTAACGAATCATCTATCCTTGGGAGTGGGTAACGATTTTTTACTGTAATCTTGTTCAAATCTCTGAAGTCCACACACATACACCAAGTTCCATATTTCTTTGGAATCAACACTATCGGTGACCCACATGGCGAATTTCTTGGTCTTATGAGTCCCTTGCCCAACAAGTCTTTAATTTTCCTCTTTATTTCAGCATTCTCCATGATATACATGCGGTACATGCCTATGTTTGGAAGAGGACAATCTTGTTGTAGTTGAATCTCATATTGAATCTCCCTTTTAGGAGGCAAACCTATTGGCTCCTGAAACATCTCACGATGTGCATCAACTACATCATATAAATCTGATTTTAACTTGGGATCACAATCTTCAAATGACTCATGATTCACATCAGCTTTAGGCTTAATCATAAGAAGTATGAAACTCTTACTAGAATTCACTAGTCTTTTTACCTATCCAGCATTTACCATAGAAATGTTTGTCTTCTTGCGATGTGCTCTAAAAATAAACTCCTTGCCATCTTTAAATATATGATACTTGTTCTCATGGCGACAAAAGATAGCTTTCCTTTCATATAAATAAGGACTCCCCAAAACAATTCCTGTACTATCAAGCGGAACAACATCTAATTCAACTGTGTCAATAAAATGTGCAATAATTGCAAAGTGCAATATACACTTCTTTGAAATCTGTAAATTTACATCCTTACAAATCCAACCAAGTGGATATGGTTTTAGATGTGGAATTGTCTCAAGATTTAGTTTCTTGACTAAGTCTTCAAAGATAAGGTTCGCTTGTGACCCACTGTCAAACAATGTGTCAACTTTTGTATGTTTTGAAACAACCCTCACATGAAACCATTCAATTCTTTCTTCTTCATTTGGAGCTTGTACATGACAATTTGAATTGCTAGTACTTGGTTTAGTTTCAGTTTCTTTTCCCTTCATATTCTTCAAACCCATGGTTTTAATTTTGGTTTCGTCACCTGAATCATCACCTAAGTCTTGTTGTGTAGTAGCTACAGTTTTATGTTTCCCTTTGTTTTTGTTAAATTGGGTTCTTTTTTCAGGATGTAACTTCCAACAGTTTTTCTCTTAATGGCCTTCTCTTGAACAATGTTTACAAACCACTTTCTCTCCCTCTTTCTTGAAATATGCATTCTTTTTGCCTTTTCCTTTTGAGGTTTTGTCTTTTTTCCCCTTGAAAGGCTTGTTCCTACCCTCTTCAAAAGTGTTTTTCCCTCTAGCCTCTAAATGTGTGGCTTGAACACAAACCTCATCTAGACTAGTAGGATTGAACATAAGGATAGGGTGTTTTAGGTAGCTTTGTAAGCCTCCTATATACTTCAGCAAAGTTTCTTGACTCTGCAAATCTACCGCTAATAAGAGAGCTCTTCTCCTAAATTCTTAGGTGTAGTCTTGTACATTTTGTCCATTAAGTTGTCTGAAATTTTGCCAATTCATGATAACTTTCTGTAAATGAGCTAATGGATAAAATTGTTGTTTTATTACAGTAATGAAATCATCCCATGATAAAATAATCTTACCATGTTTTTTTATCTCCTCCATTGTCTTGGCTTCCCACCAAACAAGTGCTACACCTTCCATTCTTAAAGAAGCTAGCTGAATTTTAGTGTCGTCGTCATGAAGGTTCTAGATTCTCAAATAAACCTCCAATTACCTAATCCAATTTTCAATTTTTTCTGCATTGAATTCACCATTAAACATTAGAAATTCAAACTTAACATCAATTTTTAAAAAAATAATTTTACCAGTGTTATTTGACTTGTGAGATTGATTCACCGAAGTAGAGGATGATGATGATGAAGTTGAGGGTGAGGATGGTGGATCTCCATTTCCTCCATTTCCATTATTTGACTTATCTTCATCTTTATTTCCTCTTGAAGATCCTTCTCCTTCCTTGTGAAGTTTAGATCCTTCTCCTTCAAATCTTTCAATCCTTTCTTGGTAAATAACTCTCACCATTTCAGTCATGTCAAGGAATGCTTTCCTGAACACTCTTTCTTCCTCCTTGGGATCAAATTCTTCACGAATTTCTCCTTCTCTTGAATTCGTGCTTATGGCTTCGTCTACTTCTCTTTGAGGTGAAATTGAAGGTCGAGATAATGTCACTCTTGCCCTCCCTGGCTGAGGATTAATTTGAACTTTCACCAATTGACCTTCTCCTCTCTTAAGCTTTAGCCTAGCAAGCATTAAAACTCTTGCAAACTGTTAAACAAATCCTTTTCACAAATATTAAACAGAGAAAATACTCTAGCTTAACTCAAGCTCTGATACCAACTTGATCTAAATGGAATGTATTATTTTTTTTGTGCTAAGTATCCAAACAGTAATTAAATTGTGTGCATAAGGTTCTCTGAAGTTTGTAGGTGAAACAAATGGTTTTAACTTAGTTAAATAGATTTCTGTGTGAGGTTAAAGCATGTAAATTGCTTGTATAACACTGTATAGCAATAAATAACAGAGAAATAAACATCACATTTAACAATACTCAGGAAATTTGGTGAAGCAGTTCATCCCTCCTAGGCTACATCTCTTGGTCCAGCTCCCAATGGCATGTCCCTCATATCTTATTGCTCAAAAATGGTAAGTACATGTGAATAAAAACCTCAAATGGTTATTTTCTCTATCAAAAAAACTTTAGAATGCTTTAATTATTCAGGAATGACTATTCATTTTCAGAAAACAAAGAATGGATGCTCAAAACACTGAAAACACTCTAGTGGCCCTCGTGGCTCCTTGACCTCTCCTGAAACAAAACCTGCACAAGATGACCTCTGATGACTTTGAAACCTCTTCCAATGTGTTCATAATTTCAAAATTACCCAAAAATGACTATTCATTCATAAAAATTGGTCGAATATCCCATGAGTTATGACCCAAACTGAAATTTTCCGAATGTCCCCTAAGAAAACACCTCCAAAACTAGAGGAACTCCAATTAGCACCTGCAGTTTAGCACTGGCCGCCAAAATTGGGGGTCCACCAGTGGGACCTCTAGACAGATTAACAGTTAAATTAAATGTTGGAGAGTGGTATGTGAGTGACCGCCGGAGGTTACGTTCGGACTAACTGCCGAGCTAAACCGTTTGGATAAACCTTGCAATAATTGTTTAACAACCCGCCATGTGACAGGTCAATATTTACCGTCGGAGTTAACAGTTGGAATAGTTGCTAGTTGTGAAGGCCTACGGTTCCTAGGCATATGGTTTTTTGGAGTGATTTTTTGAATGCGGGCTAACCCTTCCCCTCGTCGTCGGTAAATACAACGCTTCAAATATGTGTGAAGGCCCTTAAGGGTTAAGAACCAAACGGTGGTCGGATGCGCGTACTACTGAGTGGGAGTTCCCACCTTCAAACCCTATGCACTCCACAAAATTTTAATATGACGTTTTCCCTCCGGCCTGGGGCCACGTGGTAGCCTCTAGGCTGGCCATGTGGCACCCGTTGATAAGCCCAAAAACTATATAATAAAAATATTTTTCCAAAATATATATATATATTTGCTCATTTTTTATACAAATTCAAATTGGGTTAAAATGTCATTTTTTAGAGTTTACTAGGCCTTTTCAAACCTTAATAACTTCTGCATACAATCTCTGTTTTGCGAACCATTCACAGCGCCAGAATCGCAACGACGATACCTTTTTGGTCACTCAGGTTGTAAACACTTTTGAGCACTTTCATTTTTGAGTATGTTTTAGCAATGGGCATGATCTCCTAATCATCAATCAAGTTATATTTTCTTTATCTCACACTCCTATTCTTATTAGCTCATATTACACACTTGATTTCATCATGTTTTCATTTTCTTCGGAGCATACTCTAGTTGTTGTCCTTATGAAAATAAAAATTAAAACACAGAGCAGCCCATCGCCTTCTTCAGTATAACCATAAGAGATGCAGCCTTAAAGTAAAATGTCATTGAGAAATAGGCTTTGGCGTTAGTTATATCATTGAAGGACTTCCAGGTTTATATTCTCAACTCTCATGTGATTGCATATGTTCCAAAAGATGTTTGTAAAGATGTGCTTACACAGAATGATCCTAAAGGTCGACGTGGCAAATAGATCGCTGCTATGTTGGAGTATGACTTGGAAATCATGTCTACAAAGTTGATCAAGGGACAAGGCCTAGCCAAGCTTATGGCAGACTCAAATCAACATGCCTTGGACATTAATTTTATTGTTGCATTATCTCAGGAGCAAGAGGCTGAAATATTACCTGAGGTATCTAAAAAAAATTCTTCATCGCCATGGTATGTTGATATTGTTCATTTTTTGCAACATTATAATCCTCCTCCTGGCTTGCCTAGTAATAAAGCTATATATTTGAAGTTTAAAGCTCTTAAATATTGGATCCTTAATAATGTCTTGTATTATCCCGGCGGAGTGTTGTTGAATTTCTTGGTAGAAGGATATTTTGAAAAAGTGATGAGTGACTTTCATAAAGGTGATTGTGGCAGTCATATTTACTAGAATACTAGAGAAAATAAGATCTTGAAGGTGGGTTTCTATTGGCCAAGTATATTCTTTGATTTATATAAAGCAGTAATGAGTTGTCATGAATGTCAAATATTTTAGGGAAAGAGAAAGATATTTCAGGGAAAGAGAAAGCTCTTGCCTTTTCCCTTGAAACCAATTTAAGTGCAAGCACCATTCCAGCAATTGGGACTTGATTTCATTGGCGAAATACATCCTCCTTCATCAGCTCAGCACAAGTGGATACTCACTACCACTGATTAATTCACTAAATGGATTGAAGCCATCCCCACAAGAAAATCTATTGATACCTTCATTATTCAGTTTTTAGAAAACAATATCCTGTCTCGTTTTGGCTGTCCATATAAAATCATTACTGGAAATGTACTCACCTTTAAGTGAAAAATGATGATTGACTTTTTTGATAAGTATCACATTATACTTCATCATTCTACATCATGCTATCCTCAAGACAACGGGCTGGCCGAATCGTCAAATAAATCTTGGTGAACATTATCAAGAAAATGTTGTAAGAGAACGAGATAAATTGACACAAAAAACTCACAAATGATCTATGGGCAGATAGAGTTAGCACAAAAATATCAATCAGCATGTCACCATTCGAGCTTGTGTGTGGTTTTGACATAGTGTTCCCTACTTCTTTAGCTATACCAGTGATGAAAATTCTACAAGAGATCGACAGTGAACCAAATGATATCCAGCGAAGAATCAGCCAAATGATTCATCTACAGAAGTCAAGAGATGAATTTTTCAGTCACATTTCAAAATTTCAAGAGAAAATCAAGGATATTTATGATAAGAAAACCAAAGATGATTATTTTAAGCTAGCAGGTGTTTTTCTTCGCTGGGATGCCCGAAATGAAGACAAAGGTAAGCATGGAAAGTTTGATAATCTATGGATAGGTCCTTATAAGGTTACTGCATTCAAAGGTAATAAGGAATTTTTATTAGAAGATCTCGAAGGGCAGGAAGTTCTGGGAGGACCAATCAATGGTAATTTCCTCAAACGTTACCTTACCTGATCATTGAATAAGAGGTTCACTTTCATTGTACATATCATTTTTTTTACTGTCCAAGAATAAGGAAGTTGTTGCAGAAATTTGAAGCCCAAGGAGAAGGACATGAGACTTCTATATTCAGATCATGTTTTTTTCTTTCAAAAAAGTTCAAAAAGTTTCAATCAGTTGTTAAGTCAGAGTCAAGATAGTTTTTGATTCAAAGTCATTTCCAGTTTTATTTCATCATTTCAAGTTTTTCAAAGTTTTTTTTATTTCCAGTTTTTTACTCCATCTCCCAATGGATAAGGATACCTGGTCTACGATGTTCTTGAAACCTCCTAAAGTAGCTTCAATCCCTAGTTGGAGCAAATATTAGTGTCAATATGTTCAGTGATCAAATATGCTCTTTCAGTTTACTTTTTAGTAGTCCTAGGTCAAAATTTTGTCTTTTCAAATAAATTTCGGTCACTGCATATGGTCTAGGTCTAAAATGTAACTCCCCTCATCCCATGCCTGACCATAATAATCTTAGAGGTCATGTCATTCATTTTCATCTAGGGTATAGATCATTCATTCCATCTTCATCTAGGTCTATGTCTAAGTGTCCTTGTTTCGCCACCAAAAATTCCAATTATATCATCAAATAGGGCAAACAAGACTTCATTTTCTACATAAAATTCATTTAAAGAGAGTTAGAATAGGTATGGAAATAAAGTAAGACAATTTGTCTTATTTCAAAGCTTGTTACATTGTCAAATAGTTTCAAAAAGGCAAAACTTCCCTCAAAGCTTTTGGTTTCACTAAAAGACAAAAATGTCGTTTCAATATGCCATAAAGAGAACAGAAGGCTTACTCAACTCATTCTGTATTTTCATGTTTGGTAGAGCTCCTCTCTTACCTTCAAATTTCTCCATAATTATCAAGGGTTGGAATAAAATGAAGAAAATTTCTCTAAATATACCTCTGTTATGCATCTGGAAGGCTCTGCTACACATCTTGACACCTGCGCTACGCTTCTGGGAGTGTGCTACGCTTTTGGAATTTGGCTCCTAAATCACTCATCCAAGCTCGAGGATCATTGCAATAAGTTTCTAAATATTCTTCAAAAGTAATTCAACACCTCACATCCTCCTTAAGTCAATTTATCAGGCAGGGTATTGATTTTCTTACTTACCTCCTCTCCCACTACATTTTCACTTTTTCCTATAATTGAGTGATTTCAGTGGAATAAATCCTAACCTTCTCATCTAATACCCTCATGCACCTTCCTCAGACAATACTCTATGATTCCCTACCATTCACAGCTTTCCTAAACATCATTCCCATCAAAACCCTAATTTCCTATTATTTTTCTATTGGAAAACTAGGAAATCCCTTTGTTTTCCTAATTTTATCACCCTACTTACATCCATTTCACCAAATTTCACCTGTACTTTAAATCCAACATATAACCCTATCTCCTAAAAATCTTTGGGATTTTTTCTCCGCTTCATTACCCTTCATCTCACCCTCCAAACTTACCCTATCCCTATCCTCTGATTTTCCAAATTCTCTTCCCATACCCACTACATCTAAACACCTAGGGTTTCATCCTTTTGATAGACATTATGAAAAGTGAAAATAAAATCCACAAAGGAAGCCATCACTTTAGATTTTAGCCATCCACCGTGCAATAATTCAATGCTTCACCTTTTTCCAAGAGATGCTTTGAGAGGACTGGATGTTTGAGGTTCTGTGAAATAATTATGGAAGAAGGTTGTCATCTCCAATTGAAAATCCTATTTGCCACTAGTTTTAGCATGGGAAAGGCCATCATTGTAGGCATAGAGTTCGAAATATCAACAGATGTGATTTCTTCAGCTACAATTAAACATATTCATGGATAAATTGGTTCAAGGGCATGGACTTGGACCTTAAAGATTACAAATTGTTCCTAAAACCTCATGCCAAAGAAAATCCAGAGTACATTTTCCCTTTCAGGCACCTAATTAACAAATATGCTCCTTTGATGAGGTTAATTATGATATATTTCACATGTGAAGGAGGATTCTCTAGGTTGTACAGGTACCATGTCATATAGTTGATGCACTTCACCTCTACTAAACCACTTGACTTTCCAAATTATTTGTATAGAATTCTGTTTAAATTGACTGAAAAGATTCAGAGCAAAATCAAATATCATTATCCAAGTATATTCCACCATGGCCTGGTAAAACTCATTTTTTTGCATCATCTCTCAGCCATCAACATTACTTTGGAAACCTTCATGGAGAAATTAGCAACATTTCCCACTACTAGTCCTCTTGTTCTTGATAGCATACCATCACCACCAGTATCAGCACAGCCAATGGAGGTTGGCTCTTGCAGCAAGCAAGCCCAGGTTCCAAAGGCTCCTAGGGTTGTTGAGGTCACTCACACCTATGAGAAGGGAAAGAGACAGGTTTTTTCTCCCAAATCCATCAAAAGTGTATCTACACTTGATATTATAGCTGAGCAAAGAGAAATAGAGGAGCAGCCACTCATGCAGCAGATTGAATAACCATCATAGCACCATGATGAACAAGCGCCCTTATAAGCTCACTTGGCAAAGAAAATGAATGATAAGTCAATTGAGGAGATCATAAAGGAGAAGGATGAGGAAATAGCAGAGTTGAGGGAGATTTTATCAATTGAAAATTCTCAAATTAGATTCCTATAGTAAGAAAATATTCAGTTAAAGGTAAAACTACTCCTCTAAGACAAACCTAAAGTACATGTTGATACAGACTGTTATCACTCATTAGTTTTAACATTTTCATTGATATGGTCTTACTTATAATTCACCTAGGTTCCATGTTGTTTTCATAGTCAAATTCATGAAATTTATTATAAAAAAACACATGTGATAATGCTTACCCTAAGTCTAAACCCACCATGAATCTTGTCATATCAGTCAAATCCATCCCATATCATTTAGTTTTCACACCCATGCCTTGAAATTAAAAAATGAGCCACTTGTTAGTTTTTCACTATTTTGTAGCGAATACAATGGAAAAATAGTAGATTTCGCTACGAAACTACCTGACAATTCTGTAGTGGAATTCTCAGAAATTTAACTGTTTTCGCTACTAAACTGGGTATTTCTGTAGAAAAGACAGAGTAGTGTGAGATGTCAAGTTTTTTATGGCCAAAGATAGAGGTGAGGTTAGCAAATTAGTTATCATGATCACTAAGCATGCAAGATTGTATTTTCTCTAATCATTGCTTTTTGTGGTCACATGTGTCATCATTCTCCCTCAAGTTGTCGAATTACATTTTAAATCTTGCCCCTAAGATTCTTTTTGTCATTCATCGTACAAAATCTTGCATGTAAAGCATCTCAGTGTCATATTTGGAGAGGTTTTTCATCACACAAAATAGGTTGTTGTCTATTTTTTATTCTGCAGGTGTCACAAGCAAGGAGGCAACGAGAGTATAAAGGAGCAATGGCAAAAAAGAAGAAATTAAACAAAGGAGTTTACTATGTGAGGTACGAGCCTATGGATTTGAAACTGTTGAATGAATATCTGAGTGTTATGGATGCCTTTAGGAAGGTTGGTTGCCTACGGTTTTGTCAGAAGCTGCAGGGTTTTCATGCCCATATATCTAAATACTTCACATCAAATTTCACGGGGACAACCTCAAAGGTTCGTGTATTGAATTTCTCAGTATCACCTGATGTTATCTCTCAAGCTACAAAAATACCCAGAGGTGGTGAGGAATGGTTCAAACGTACAAAATTCAAAATGAAAATCTATGAAGAATTTCTCAAACAGGAGCACAAAGGAGTTGACATGACGAATGGCATCCCCAGGGGTTATATGAAAGAAAATTATGCAAAACTATTGTTGGTGGTCCAGAATTATTTTACCTGCGAAGGGAGGTTTCACATGGTCTACTCTTATCTTTTTAGACTCCTTCTACATTCCGTTGGTAAGAAACCACTTGATCTACCTTTCTTTTTATTTAGAAGTTTGGGGAAGATGTCAGATAAGGTCCAAGCCAAGGCTGAGGGTAGTGAAACATCAATTTTTCACCATGGCCTGATCAAATTGTTCTTACTGGAGGAATTAAAAAGGTTAAACAGAGATTGGGCATCTTTTCTCTTCTTGAGTGGATATGAAGTAGACTCAGTGACACCTAAAAATATTTAAAAACAAAAGAGAACTTCATCTCCAGCTGTAATAAAAGAAAATAATGAAGAAGGAGGACAAACTCCTATGGAACCAATGGGTATTGAAGTTGAACCTCTACCAGAGACTGATATCCCTCAGCCATCACCTGCAAGACAAAAATAGAGAATTAGTAAACACAGCAGCAGGAGGGTAACCAAGAGCCAAACCCTTGCCAAGGGAAACCTTGAAGACATCCTCCAGGAAATAGACATTGAAGAATCCCCAATTGTACAGGAAAAAGACATTGAAGGAGATAGAAGGAAAATGCAGAAAGGTATGTCTGTAAAAAAGTTGGATATTGTAGGAGAAGATGTTGGTTTCATTTTCCAGACAAGGAAGCCAATTACTAGGTCACAGCTTGCAAAGGATGCCATGGAAAGAAAGAGAGTAGAAATATTAGTGGAGGTAAGCAGCCAGAGAACATCATAGACCTATCTCCAACAACAAAAGAGGTCTTTATACAAAGGAAAGGAAAAGATTGAAGTGAAAATTTTACAGGAGCAATTAAGAGAGGCTAGGGAAGAAGTATTTGAATTCAAATTGGAATTAAAAGAGGCCAAGGTGGACAAACAGCTAATGGCATACATTGTGAAATAAATGAAGGATCAGTTGGATAAGTATGACAAAACTTTGTCAAATGCCAAAAATATGCTAAAGAGAAGTCTTCCTCTGAGGAAGGTGCTAAAAAACACAAGGAAAAGAAATTTTTGGTTACAGTCTGAGAGAAAAAATCTCAAAGGGAAGTTTAAAGAGTTGGAACACCAAATGGACATGATCCAAAAAGAAATGAAGACAAGAGGGTTGAAGATTAGATTGGTAGATGAACTTGAAGAGGTACAGCCTGTTGTTGTTGAAGATGAAATACCCATGTTAGCCACCTATATTTTTTTCAAAATATATCGGTGGTAGCTAAATGATACTAACTAAACCTCGAAGAAACAAATTTAGGCACAGAAATTGTTAGTGCTTGAAATACGATTGGCAAGATCATGAGCTCTTTAAGGTTGGTTCCTTATACTTTCCCCATCTTTGCCTCTGTTGTTATAACTTGGCCTTCATAACTAGCCTAATATCATCACCCCAAACTTCAAAGACAATATCCATCTTTGTACATGTTGGAGAGATCCCTCTCCGGATTCAGGAGGGCTAGATCCTAGAATCCCAAAGTTGGTTGAAATGATGTTAACTCTGTGATCGGACTTTGCCAATCTTGCTTGTTACGGAGACCTAACCCAAATATTGAGGGGTTGATCTAAAATATTTTTTATTAAGTTTATAGCTTGCAGGTAACACAAATTTTGGTTTAGAAGCTGATTTTTTTAAAGGAAATTTCCAAATCTACACTTTCATCCAAATCAGGTAGTTTTGTAGTGAGATCCAGGCTTGAGGACCGAAATTCGCTATGAAATTTTAGTAGAGTGTTTTTTTATTTAAAACACCAGTTTTGATGGAGATCCAAGGAAGGAAATTGATGTTATTTATCTCATATGACCTGATAAATACATCTTGATCATAAGAGAAGGCAAAAAGGAGGTTGAATGGCATAAGTAACATGCTACTACATTTCACTACGAAACTACCGAAGGTCATTTTTTTTTTGCAGCAAAGTATTTTTAATGAGTTTTGAAGGTTTGAAAAGCATGTTGAAGGACAACCAACCACTTGGAGACATCCAAGCTGACAGTGGGCCATCCCAGCATAGATTCATTACTTGACAGATGTGTCACTTATCCAGATCATCGTGAAGACAAAGATTTAAATAGTGTTTATCTTTTCCTAAAAAATAGGATTGTTGTTTCCTAAATCTAGGGGTACCTAAATGTCTTAGTGATGGAGAATCCCACTCGAGAATCTCATCCTTATCCATGTAATTTTCCCACTACTAGAGAATTGAAATAAATAAATGTAAAATAGAGTCCTATTATAAGTGTAAGTATTTAGAGACTAGGTGTCTTTCTGTTCCAAAAATGTAGTTGTTAGTTATGATTAGGTGTCAAAGTTATGGTTCGATGATATAGCTAGCTAGGTCAATCCTATGTAAAGAAAAGAGGTATATTTATAGACAATAAATCGAATGAGAAAGGGTTAAAGAATTCTTTTGACACTACCACTATTGTAAATCTTTTATATTAGTAATAGACTGTGACTGTGTTTCTGCTTCACCTGAGATTCTTGAGATGTTTTAATGATTTTATGTATTATGTTCCCTTTTATCTTACTTCCAGTATCTTGATGTTAAATTAATCAGAATTCATTTTCTGCTTGCTCTGACTTCCTTTTAGCATTGAGCTATTGATTATCTATATGTGTTAATGTTGCCTTTTCATTGAAACATAAAAATCCTCGGTTTCCATAAGAAGATATAATTTCCATTGAATTCCCTTTTACTGACTCCTTGGGCCCAATGGTAGTGAAATATATCCCATTTTTCACCTGAAATAAAATACACTAAGACACTCACAGATTTATCCATCTTTTTTAAGACCTAATTGAGTAAATCATTAGATAAATTGAGAGAGCCCTCTCAGACTGAAGACGCTAATCCTCAGTCAAAAGTTGGTTTGAAAGAGTTACTCTAGGTTGTCTAGTGGAGCAGCCCATCAGTACCAATTTGGACATAACATAGACAAAGGCAAGGGAAAAGAGATTGCACATCATGATCAATTGGAGGAGGCAGAGGTTTTAATAAAAATAAGAAGACCAAGGACAATAGGCCTCAAGAAGGCACTTCAAAGAGAAAGACAACCGGCAACTCCTAAATCAAGTTGCCAGAATTTTTATGAAATCAATCAAGACAAAAAGTATTGCCTTGATAATGTTAATGGGAACCTTGAGAATTTGTTGAAGAAAGCTAAAAATAAAATAACCTCCAGACACATATGGGCAATCATTCTTGTGCCAGGAACAAAATTTCCCAAATCAGGCTCAAACAAGTGAAAAAGAAGCTTAAAGGGAAAGAAAAATTAGACCTCCTTATTGAGGCATATATGGTTGTTTAGCCCATCCTCCGTAGGTCTTATAGAAAAAAATTTGGACAATTTTGAGCAATTTTTGCATTTTTGGTATTTTTTCACTGATCTGGAAATTCCGCCTTCATGGAAACGTAGCACCAAGGTGCTATATTTTTTATTAGAGCACCTAAGTTAAGATTGGCTTATATGGTTGGATGCATTTTGATTAGTACATTCCATACCTGGAACTTTTTTTGCATGACAATCTCTAATTTTGAAGAAAAAGACAAAAAAACACCATTTTTCTATGCTTCTACCAGTGTTTTTGACCAGGCACTATGCTTCTGGAGTTCGGTTGGGAGAATCAACTTTTGGAGGCTTTCCTATGGGTGTTTTTATCAAAATTCAAGATGTTATAGAAAGAAGACACACAAGGCTAGTTAACCTATCTTTCATATTTGGATTTGGAGCCCTAAAATTCCCTCAAAATAACATCCAAAGTGGTGTTACGTTCCTGCCAACAAGCGCTATGCTTCTACATTGGATTCCCCCAGCACACTTATCAAGCTAGAAGAAGTCAGAATTTCGAGTTTTAGCTTTCCTTTGAGCTGTCATTGGAGTGATTGATTTTTTTTTTACTTCTTATCATGAGGAGACATGTAATTTAATGTGGGAGACACGCACTCCTAGTCTTTAGCTGAATTTGAGGGAATGGTTTCTAACTTCCCTAGATTCGAGGAAGTGACTCATACCATGTAATTATGATGAAATTTGGATGGGATTTCGACCCTATGAGGTTTCATTGTTCATATTTTATTTAATTAGACCCACTTTAGTATTTTTTTGGGTTGGATAGTTGTTTTTTGCAATGGAGCTATTGTACAAGCTTATGGAATGAAATCAAAGGCATTGTTGAAAAATTTGTGTTGAGACTCCTATGGTATGCCTTGGAGAATGTATTATTTCTCTCTATGTTTATCTTATCAAGTTGAATGATATAATACCCCCTTTCAGATATATGCTTCTATGTGTTTATCTTGTTAGTTTATAAGAAAAAATCATGCCTTTTCATGCTCTGATTTAACAAGGTTTACATTATATGTCTTTGTTCTTCTAAATGAATCAGTTCACCTAAATGATCATTCAAATTCTCCTTCATTTCATCCTATACACAATGACAATCTAAGCATGCTTTCAAGCTACCTACCTAGCCTCATCTATATCTCTGCAACTTGACCTTGAATTTTGACATAAACCCTAGACCTAGTCTCTTAACTGTCATTTCCTATGCAGCACAATAAACATCAAACAAAAACCCTATTTACTGAGCTTATATACCTAGCCTAAGGTCATTATATATTCAGTCATTTCATTTACTGCAAAGTGACATTGAGACAGCCCTCTCTGGTCCTAGTAGAGCTAGTTACCTGACCTAAATCCTGGCCTGTAGTTACCTTCCTTCAATTCCATTCTCAGCCTTGGAAATTTGGGGGGGTGATAACACCTTCCACATATTTTGTGACATCATTATCTTCAAGAATGAGATCCATTCCGGTTCTCCAAGCCCTAAAATTTGTTGCACCTTCTAGTCTATCTTCAAGCTTGATAGAGAGAGATATGTGTTTTGTTGTCACCCTCTCTGATTTTTTTGAAGGAGATGAAGGGTTGTTAGCATGGCTTCTAAAACCAAAAATTAGTTAAATCACCTATGAGGGGAAATATCAAGTACTAATGCTTAAGTGGAAGGACCAGAGACGCAAGTTGTGCCCATCGATCCCTTACCTGCACAGCATAGCAGGGAAAAATAAAAGGACCTACACAAGTGTGATGATCAATTAAAGATCGAACATTTTTCCAAGCGGATTGTCGTCCATATCTGCCTGATTTCCCCCCGAAATTGGATCAGAGGGGTAACTTTTGAAGACAATAACGAATCAAACCCCCCAAAGTTGAAAAGTCAAATCTTGATCTGATGGTCCAGATTTATTACGAGGTATGAGTGCGGGGTCCACCTGTTTTCCAGTCAACCCGCTAGGGGATGGTGGGGACCACATGTTGAGTGGGCCAACCCACTGGCACCTTTTTCAAGCGAGCGTGAATTTAATGATAAATGGTAACCTAGTGACCCCCACTCATGTCCACCTATCCCTCGCCCTCATTCAATCTCGTTGGGTCATGTGTCTGCCCCCATGATGTCACTCCACGTCATCTAATAGTCCCCCCTCCAACTATAAAATGAAATTTCTTGCCTCATAGTTTTGAAATTTTCTCGCTAGTTCCCGACATACTCCCTCCTTCTAGTCGCGTGCACATGACATCATTCAAATTCCCAGCCATCCAAGAACCTTCTCCTGATGTCATTTTAGATCTCATCCATGGAAAACAGGTAATCAGTTACCCTTTTCCACCAGTAATTTGTTCAGATACTCATAAAATGAATAAGACAACCCATGATACCCCAAAAACCCATGAGGTCAAACCCTCTTCCACGCTCGAACCCCTCATGGACACAGAGGCAAAAATTGTCGACTCGATCTATTCCTACCACCTCGTTGATCTTATTTTTTACATATTTGGCAACCATGTCAAGGGGGAGACCCCTTCTGTGTAGTTGACTTCGGTCTATATTATCAGGTTATGCATTTTGTGCACCATTTTTCCGAATTCGTCTCGTGGGTAGTTGTAGCCTACATCACAAGAAAAACTACTTCATTTCTTCCTCTAAATCCAAAATACTCAAAGTAACTTTGGAATTGATATGAAAGGCTTTGGTTTACCCCACCTCTCCTAAGCCACAACAGTTCACTGATGTCACCCTAATTTATCACTACCCTACCCTTCCAGCTAATGAGCAACAATTTTTCTTACAAATAGTCTTGGCCCCTGGCCTGGAATCTCTGAATGTGATCGACAGTTTCCCTATCACGCTCTTCGCTGAAACCGTTCAACCCATCCTATCCTTAATTTCATATTTACTAGGGGATGATGATGCCAATATATCCAGCAAATTCACCTTGGGTTTTTGATCCAAATGATGCAGCCTAACTACTTATTCAATATTCTATCCTACCTATATGCAGCCATAAGTTTTCAGCTACACCACTTTCCCGCCACGTCTTGTTTTTGATACTATTCATTGTTGTTCTACTTGCTCGTGTATACTCAATTCAATGAGTTTGAATTCCTGGGTTTTAGCGTGATTGTTGGTAACAAACAGAGGAATTTTGTGTTCGATTAGGATGTCGCAATCAGGAGGAGACCAGATGCTGATGGTTACTCTCAGTTTATATCTACTTATATGGTCATTGCATATAAGATAATCCATGGTTTCTCTCCGTCGAGAGTTCTTCCCCAACAAAAAGAGCTTCTCCAACTCAACAAAGACACCAGGGTAGGGGATTGGTACCTTTTTAAGAATCATACTGAAATCAAGGTTTATGGGTGTGAACTTCCCCCTAACCATCTACCTATGTTCATGGCTATGAGAATATTTTCTCTATAATTCATTAGGCAGAGCGTCAATGCAAACTAGCTCCACTTTGTCCCTACAAAGAAAGGGCATATGTTTAAATTGGGGAAGCCTGTAAGGCCTTTTGTTGTTAATTAAAGGCGAACCTTCAAGGAAGTTGAGGACTTACTCAAAAAGATGTATTTTGACTAGGGAGATGTCTGGCATTATGATATTTTTAGCCATCAATAAATTTTTGTCATAGCAAATGATGGCTAAAACAAGTCTTGAGCCTTCAAGAGATTGTTTTCATAGAAAATCATTCATTCTTGAAGTCTGTTGTTCCTTAAAGTGTTGTTCCTTTCAAAAGCCTGTTGTTCCCTTCAAAAATCCACCAAGAAATCTTGTTGTTCCCAAAGAAAATTGTCTCATAAAAACTCCATTATCATCATTTCATTCCCTCCTTTTTTCATAAAATTTCCCCTTTTCTTCTCTCATTTATCCTCATTTTCCTCAAAAAAACCTTTAAAACCACTTAGCCCTTTCTTATTTGGTTTTAAAAACTCCTTTTACTTCGTCCGGAACCTCAAAAAACACTAAGAAACCCCTCTTTTGGCCTAAATGTGCCCTTTCTTATAAACATGGGTTTTAAGCCCCTGAGGGCTTAAAATCCCACACCCTCTTCCATCATAAGATCCAGCGCTATGACCAAGCACCTAAAAAACCCCTCTAACCCTGTCGCAATGTCGTTTTCCCTATATACCCGCATTTCCTTTGCAAAATTCTCCCCCCCCCCCCCATGCGATTAGCCCCTGGTCGTTTCTCCTCCACAGAACCGCACCCCAACACTTCCCCTTAAGCCCCTTCTCTTATTCTTTTTATACCATCGCTCCCTTTGTAAAAACCTTTTTCCTTTGCTTTTTCCCAACACTACCTGGAATATTCCTTATCAATTTTGACCATCGATCTTCAAAGATCAACGGCCATGATGCTTCCTTTTATCCCCTTACCCTCCCGACGAAATCCCATCCATTCACCCTATAAATCAAATCTCCACTGTTGATTTGTTTAAACCGATGGTCCTCATTCATCCCGACATTAAGCATCCCTCTGGACCCACCTCCCACTAACTGATCCCCTCTCCCAATCCACTTCTAACACCTATCCCCCACCATAGCCCCCGCCGTGCAACTTTTCGTCGTGCAAAATCTCCACAGTCGGATCTGCCCTTCCTCATCCAATGGTGTGGATTGCATATCATGTGACTTTTCCAGCCGAGGTTTAACCTCCCAAAGTTGCGTGAGACCAGTGGTATGGTGGAGGACACGTGGTGCGATATAATTGGATTTCGTTCCCTCCGAGCAAAACCACTTACCGCCCGAGGGTCACGCGAAAACCATTCGTGGTTTATGAAAAACCTCCAAGCTATTTTCGCTCCAGATATGGTTTTTAAACCGGATTGTCGCAGTTTTTCTTCATAAAACCTCTTCTGCCTGCTTATTCACCCCTTCTGAACTACTCTTCCGCCTCCGACAGCCTCTACTTGCAGTATTTCCCTCCGTCGCGGGATTTTATAACATATTTGTGGTTTTTTGCAGGTTTCGATAACAGTTTTAATGGCACAGAGCCTTCTCATGGTTCAATAAGGAACACAGCTGAATATTGTCACCTCTGAAGCCTAAACACTACAGATTAAAAGTTTCCAGGCAAAGGGAAAGACAGTGAAACATGAAGATCAAAGGTTTAAAGGTTTAATTCGACAATTTAAGGGCTAATAAACATGTTTGAAGGTAAAATATAGTGAATTTAAGACAGAAAGGCCGAGAACCAAAGATAAAGGGATTAAAGCACAGTTTGAAGATAAAAGTCATTTTAAAAGGTTGAAACAATCAGCATATAGATATTAAAACTCCGAAGATGATTATAAAGCCTAAAAGCAATATTAAAGGCATATCAGCATTTAAAAGCCGCAAAGACAAACAAACCAACAAAGGAGCATCCAAATGCTACATCATTGAGGCTATTACTCCTCAAAATTCCACCTACCAACTGATTTCATCTAAAAGAGTGCAAATTAATTACACAGTCAGAGATATTTCTAAAAGACAGCTCAGAATTAATTTCCAACATACAAAAGCCTCCAAAGTCAACAAAAGAGACAAAAGTTGATGAACTTTAATGTAATAATCAATTAGCAGAGTTAAAACATTTGAAAACTTCTCCATTTGGCCCTTCAAAGGCCGAGAATCACTTACTCTACATTAATTGAATAGATAGACCTTTCTTTCACTCCACCTCCTCATTCTTCTATAAATATTGCTCTAGAAGAAAATATAGTGGTTGGTCTTTGAATACTCATTGAGAGTAAATAGCTTTGAAGCTGCTGAAGCTCTATTTGTAATAGAAGACACATAAGCTGAGATGATAAGTTTGAAGTTGTAAAGACCCACTGGACTTGAAGATTGTAACTGGTTTGAACATCAAATACAATAGTTGATTTATGGGATCCTAGTCTATGTCAATGGTGATGTTTTTCTCACTGTAATTGTTATTTTCTTTATGTTTTTATTATGTCCACTTTTCTCTGATAAAGAACAACAAATATAGATTAGGATTTACTTCTAAAGTACCCTAAATATCACTGATAAATATTTATCCTTTATTTTTTCTTCCAAATGTGTTTTGAAGGTAATTCAATAGAGTATAACCAGTGAAGTTTTGGTAAGCCCATGTTTCCTGAGTACGACTTGATATATTGTCTTTGAATGTTCTTGAAAAGTCTTCTTATTAAAGTTGAGCTAGAGAAGTTTATGGTTAGCCCTGTCCTCTAGTTTATCTCCGAAAGTTGCTTTGAAAAGTTCCCTTAAGAGTATGTTGAAAGCAAGCTAGTTTAAAAGTACTTACCTAATCTTAGACTACTTTTCATGTTAATCTGAAATTTTTTCCTTTGAATACATTGAAAGCAGGCTAGGTTAAAATTCCTTACTTGATCTTAAGCTATTCTTTGTTTTATCTTAAATGTTTCCTTTGAATATGTTGAAAGAAGACTAGGTTAAAAGTCCTTATTTGATCTTAAGTTATTATTTGTTTCTCTTTTGAGTATGCTGAAAGCAGGCTAGGTTAAAAGTCCTTACTTGATCTTAAGCTGCTCTTTGTTTTCTTATATGTTTGCTTCTTTCACCCCTTTAATGTTTCATATCATAAATCAACTTAAAGAGATCTATTGAAATAGATGACTTGCCCCATAGACCACTCTTGAAACTTGTTGTCCAATTAAATCCTTTATGACTCCATAGCCCAATGGATTGACAATGTTTCTTATTTATCCTATCAGTTGAACCATTTTCAACTTACTCATGGCTTTACCCTTCAAAATACTTCCTTCATTCTAATGATATTCATCCCAACCAAAACAAACAAAAACCCTTGTGCTTTATAAATAGCCTAATATCATATCATAAGCCTTAAATATCATATCTTTGAAAACACATATGTAGAGAGATCCCTCTATGAATCCAGGAGGGCTAGATCCTAGGATTCCAAAGTGGTTTTGATGTTGGCTCTGCAGTGTTTGTTCTTGCGAATCTTGCAAACTACGGAGACCCTAACAGAGTGGTGACCATACTGGGGAAATTATTGAGTGATAGATAACTTCACAACTCAAAAAACCCCCATTTCTAAATGAATCAAGTGTCACCAAGAATGGCTATTATTGATTGTTGATGGTGAACAACAACCAAACCTTGAAAACAAGTAAAACTCCTTCACCTGGCGACTCCATTGGAATTCAGTAGGCCTGTTGACCCCTTTGGTCTTTCCTAAGACTCCACTGGGAAATTCTGAGTGAATTACATCTTGTACATCCTTAAGACCTCAGAAAACCCAGAAAATTTCAGATTATTAGTTAAATAAATCAATGGTGGTGGACCATATAACATTTTACCTTCAAAAAGCTAAAAACTTCCACCTGGAAACTCCACAACTCCCAAAAGACAAAATGACTCCACTGGTAGAAGACTCTAAACTGGTTGACCAGATACAGTGACCTATTTTGTGATTTACAAACATGGATTCAGATGCAAACCCAGAAGCAAAACTATTGACCAAGATGGAAAGAATGTTGTACATGTTTGGAAAAATAATGGATAGGTATGAGGCTAATTTAAATATTGAGGATCTAGATCAGCCCATGCTTTTTCCAGATCAAGAACAAACTCAACCACTACAAGACCTAGACAATGATCAAGACATGTATGATGATCAAGACTTTATAGAAGATTATGAGCAAGGTTACAGAGAAAAAAATGAGGAAGGTTGTCAAGAAATTCCTGATTGCTTACCTATATCTTGTACTATGCTGTTAAGAGAACTTCACAACCAATTTCAAAAACTAATAGTGAACAGTGCTTTGAGGAAACAAGTAGCCACTTATAAAATGCAAAATCTGATATGGAAAGAAAACCAACACATATAGGGACTCTCCTTCTCTGTTACAACTCATTTCAGATTATACAACAAGAGTGGCATCTTAATAATATAGTAGAAACAACTCATGAACCTTGTATTCAAACTGAGTGTCATAATAATCATGAGGAATTGTTTGAAACAGAAGAAGATCAAGAGATAGTAGAAAATCCCCAAGGTTTCCCTGCAAGCACAAGTGAAGATCCCTTAGAAGAGGCTCAAGAAGACATCCAGCCTCAAAACCAGTTAACACAAGAGGAAGAGGACTGATATACTTCTGTCCAAAGCCAAATAAAAATACCTCCTCCTTTGACAGAAGAAGAAATTGATCAAATATTGAACAAACAGCCAACTTCTGAAATATTTTATAAAACAAAAACTTCTGCTCATCTACCTATTGAACCTTGTTTTCTTGAAACAAAAAATAAATTTTTAGATCAGCTTAAAGAAAAACAAACTAATAACCCAATATGCTTGATTGGTGATATTGTTTATACTAATGATTATTCCTTTTTTTATCAGTCCAATGATGATAATGAGCTTCAAGTAGAAACTAATCATGTAGGGCAACCAGCAGTTGATTGGTGTCATAAACTTCACTATCATCAGCCTGATAGCAGCAATCAGCCAATTCAACCCATCAGAAACAGCTTTCACATAATTGGAAATCAGCAGTCTTTCTACTCAAAGGTTGAGGAGGAAAACCATGAATAATTTCTTGAGCATGATAAATATAAAGAACCTTCTCCTGAAAGGGTTGAGGTAATAAAAGAGACCCCTACTCAAGAAAATAATGACCTCTTCACAGAGTTCATTCCACTAAATTAGAACATACCAGGACTACAAGAGGACAGCACTGCCAAATATGATGAGTCCTCCGGTTCAGATAATAATGAATATGAGGAAGATTTTCTTTCTCAAAAGAGTCTTTTTCTCGATCCAATGGAAAAAAAATTAAGCTTGGTTGAAACCTATCTTCCAAACACTCACAACCTGGTATTATTCATGATCCCTATGCTAATTTTTTGAAGACATTTGAAGAGGAATAAAAATTGTTAAGAGCAGTATATTACCAAAAGTCACAAAATTTCTTAGTACTGCTGCTAAAAGACAAGTGAGATGGGAGTGGCCCTTTTGTTTATCCAATATGCTCAAAGAGACGAGCAAAGACCAATCATGGAACCATCTAATTGACTGGATGTATTGGAAAAGAAAATTTACCAGCTAAACATGTAAATATTTCAGAATTAGAATAGGTTAGATAGGAATGCTAATAAAGCTCAGCTTATGAGCATTTAGTTAATTTTTTGTTTTTTTCTTTGAAATAAAAAGAAAAAAGATACAAAACAGTAGAAAAAGAGAAAAGAGGGCATATATAAAAGAATAAAGGTACAACCCCATACCCAAAAAAGAGAAATTCTAAAAGTGTGCAAGCTTAAATGCCACTACCAAAAGCACTGCTATTTAGTCATACAACCTAATCATGACTAGATAGATTTAAATTTACTGTTGATAGGTTAGTGAATCAGATTTTCCAAAATGTTTAAAATTGGCTTATCAATAGATTAGATCAGGATAGAAAAAGTGGTTCAAACAAGCTTAAAACCTAAACCTGTAAAGTATGATGAAGAATTGGTTCTAATATGCTCAAAATCTGAACCAAAAGAAAAGAAAATAGCTCTAAAAAATCAAAATCATAGCTGCAAAAAAGAATGAAGGATGCTTTTTGTTTTCTAGATCTTAAGCCTTCATAGTTTTGTTTTAAATTTCTGCAAATAAAGTCTATGTGCACCTTGTACATACAGCCATAGACCCCATGGAAAATCAAACAGTCTAATCCTGATTTGACTATGTTTAAATTTCTATTTTAGAAATAGAGAATAAAATCTGCCAGACAGTCTAATCCTGGTAGATAGTAGCTTAGGTAGAGAATTTATGAGTTCAAGAGTCCAATCTGAACTCATGGAAGAAATAAGGGTAGATTTAGATTAGTTTTTCCTACTTTCAAAAGAATAAAACACTGATGTTTAAGGTTTGCAAGTCCAAGTGCACCTTCTGAAGAAAAAATGTTAAGAGGTAGGCTGTGTAGGTAGTTGTTTGGGAAATAAATCATTTTGTTTGATGTAAGTATTGATCATCTTTTAAAGCAACATGATCAAAGAAGAAAAAAAGGTGTTCAATGGATCAAGGCATAGGTCTGCATCCCAAAGATCAAATCTGAAGTTCTTGACACCTCCAAGGAGTTGCCATCCACAAATGGAGCCACTGTTAGCCATCAGTAAATTTTTGTCATAGCAAATGATGGCTAAAACAAGTCTTGAGCCTTCAAGAGATTGTTTTCATAGAAAATCATTCATTCTTGAAGTCTGATGTTCCTTTCAAAATCCTGTTCTTCCCTTCAAAAATCCACCAAGAAATCTTGTTGTTGCCAAAGAAAACTGTCTCCTAAAAACTCCATTATCATCATTTCATTCCCCCCTTTTTTCATAAAATTTCCCCTTTTCTTCTCTCATTTATCCTCATTTTCCTCAAAAAACCCTTTAAAACCACTTATCCCTTTCTTATTTGGTTTTGAAAACTCCTTTTACTTCGTCCAGAACCTCAAAAAACACTAAGAAACCCCTCTTTTGGCCTAAATGCACCCTTTCTTATAAACACAGGTTTTAAGCCCTTGAGGGCTTAAAATCCCATACCCTCTTCCGTCATAAGATCCAGCGCTATGACCAAGCACCTAAAAAACCCCTCTAACCCTGTCGCATCAGCGTTTTCCCTATATACCCGCATTTCCTTTGCAAAATCCCCCCCCCCCTGATGCGATTAGCCCCTGTCTCTTTAGCCCCTGGTCGTTTCTCCTCCACAGAACCACACCCCAGCACTTCCCCTTAAGCCCCTTCCCTTATCCTTTTTATACCATCACTCCCTTTGTAAAAAAAAATTTCCTTTGTTTTTTCCCCACACTACCTGGCAGATTCCTTATCAATTGTGACCGTCGATCTTCAAAGATCAACAGCCACGATGCTTTCTTTTATCCCCTTACCCTCCCGACGAAATCCCATCCTTTCACCCTCTAAATCAAATATTCGTCATTGATTTGTTTAAACCAACTGTCCTCGTTCATCTTGACATTAAGCCTCCCTCCGGACCCACCTCCCACTAACCGATCCCCTCTCCCAATCCCCTCCTGACACCTATCACCCACCATAGCCCCCACCATGCAACTTTCGTTGTGCCAGATCTCCACCATCGGATCTTCCCTTCCTCATCCGACAGTGTGAATCGCATATCGCGTGACTTTTCCAGCCAGGGTTTAACCTCCCAAAGTCGCGTGAGACTGGTGGTATGGTGGAGGACGCATGGCACGATATAATTGGATCACGTTCCCTCCGGGAAAAACCATTTACCACCCGAGGGTCACGCGAAAACCATTCGTGGTTTTTGAAAAACCGCCAAGCTATTTTCGCACCAGATATGGTTTTTAAACCGGATTTTCGCTGTTTTTCTTCATAAAACCTCTTCCACCTGCTTATTCACCCCTTCTGAACTACTCTTCCACCTCTGACAACCTCTGCATGCAGTATTTCCCTCCCTCGTAGGATTTTATAACATATTTGTGGTTTTTTGCAGGTTTCGATAACAGTTTTAATGGCACAGAGCCTTCTCATGGTTCAATAAGGAACACCGCTGAAGATTGTCACCTCTGAAGCCTAAACACTACAGATTAAAAGTTTCCAGGCAAAGGGAAAGACAGTGAAACATGAAGATCAAAGGTTTAAATGTTTAACCCAAAAATTTAAGGGTTAATACACATGTTTGAAGGTCAAATACAGTGAATTAAAGACAGAAAGGCCGAGAACCAAAGATAAAGGGATTAAAGCACAGTTTGAAGGTACAATTCAGTTTAAAAGGTTGAAATAGTCAGCATATAAATATTAAAACTCTAAAGATGATTATAAAGCCCAAAAGCAAGGTTAAAGTCAGCTCAGCATTTAAAAGCCACAAAGACAGACAAATCAACAAAGGAGCGTCCAAATGCAACATCATTGAGGCTATTACTCCTCAAAATGCCACCTACTAGTTGATTTCATCTAAAAGAGTGCATATTAACTACACAGTCAGAGATATTTCTAAAAGACAGCTCATAATTAATTTCCAGCCTACAAAAGCCTCCAAAGTCAACAAAAGAGACTAAAGTTGATGAAATTTAATGTAATAATCAATTAGTAGAATTAAAACATTTGAAAACTTCTCCATTTGGCCCTTCAAAGGCCAAGAAGCACTTACTTTGCATTAATTGAACAAATAGACCTTTCTTTCACTCCACCTCCTCATTCTTCTATAAATATTGCTCTAGAAGAAAATATAGCGGTTGGTCTTTGAATACTCATTGAGAGTAAATAGCTTTGAAGCTGCTGAAGCTCTATTTGTAATAGAAGACACATAAGCTGAGATGATAAGTTTGAAGCTGTAAAGACCCACTGGACTTGAAGATTGTAACTGGTTTGAACATCAAATACAATAGTTGATTTATGGGATCCTAGTCTATGTCAATGGTGATGTGTTTCTCACTGTAATTGTTATTTTCTTTATGTTTTCATTATGTCCACTTTTCTCTGATACAGAACAACAAATATAGATTAGGATTTACTTCTAAAGTACCCTAAATCTCACTGATAAATATTTATCCTTTATGTTTTCTTCCAAATGTGTTTTGAAGGTAATTCAATAGAGTATAACCAGTGAAGTGTTAGTAAGCCCATGTTTCCTGAGTACAACTTGATATATTGTCTTTGAACGTTCTTGAAAAATATGCTTATTAAAGTTGAGCTAGAGAAGTTTATGGTTAGCCCTGTCCTCTAGTTTATCTCCAACAGTTGCTTTGAAAAGTTCCCTTAAGAGTATGTTGAAAGCAGGCTAGTTTAAAAGTACTTACCTAATCTTAGACTACTTTTCATGTTAATCTGAAATTTTTTCCTTTGAATATACTGAAAGCAGGCTAGGTTAAAATTTCTTACTTGATCTTAAGCTATTCTTTGTTTTATCTTAAATGTTTCCTTTGAATATTTTGAAAGAAGACTAGGTTAAAAGTCCTTATTTGATCTTAAGCTATTATTTGTTTCTCTTTTGAGTATGCTGAAAGCAGGCTAGGTTAAAAGTCCTTATTGATCGTAAGCTGCTCTTTGTTTTCTTATATGTTTGCTTCTTTCACCCCTTTAATGTTTCATACCATAAATCAACTTAAAGAGATCTATTGACATGGATGACTTGCCCCATAGACCACTCCTGAAACTTGTTGTCCAATTAAATCCTTTATGACTCCATAGCCCAATGGATTGAAATTGTTTATTATTTATCCTATCTGTTGAACCATTTTCAACTTACTCACAACTTTACCCTTCAAAATACTTCCTTCATTCTAATGATATTCATCCCAACCAAAACAAACAAAAACCCTCGTGCTTTATAACTAGCCTAATATCATATCATAAGCCTTAAAGATCATATCTTTGAAAACACATATGTAGAGAGATCCCTCTCTGAATACAGGAGGGCTAGATCCTAGGATTCCAAAGTGGTTTTGATGTTGGCTCTGCAGCGTTTGTTCTTGCCAATCTTGCAAACTACGGAGACCCTAAGAGATCCTAAGGGTGTCATTGCCTGAAGGAGAGAGAAGATAAAAGCTTCAACTTATGAACATGAGTACATGCCTGAAATCAAATGTGAAGCTAATCTTGATTCATGGCCTCTAAATACAGAAATGGATATTGAGACCCCAGTGGCCAAGGACAAAGCACAAAATAAGACCGTTGACCACGATGGTGATATTGAGATGGAGGACGTACATGCAAGTAAAAATGAAAAAAACAAGATTCTGAAGAAGAGGATTTTGATACCAAGCTAGTGGAAACAAGGCCAGATCAGCCAGGTTTCCAAGTGATCTTGATGGATCTATCACAAGCTGTTGCCTCATCCTCTTCAGAGGTAATTGTTTTGGGTGCTAAGGACAATTTAACTACTACTGTATCAAGTTGGCCTACTGGAAAGTCCATTGAAGAAATAAATAATAAGGTGAGGGAGGAGATGCAGCAGAAAATGGCATTTCACTCGATGCCATATCATACCAGACTGCTTAATACTATCGATTTAGAATGAAATCAAATGAATTTTTCACTATAGCATCCACTAACACAGTCTTTTCCTTCAAGCTCCCAGGTCAAAGCTTCAGATGTCTCGTTGGATCTAGAAAGTCTTCCCCTGCCATATAAGATAGAAATATGTTGGACAAATGTTATATAGTGAGCTCAAAAAGAACACAATGACTATCAGCTTGGTTGAGAAGTTGATGGATAAGGTTGCAACCAGGTTGAAGTAAGAGAGAGGAAATGAAAAACCACTGGGAGCACATAACATTTATGAATGAACAGAAGATCATGATCGAGTATTATGAATTCTTCATCTTGTCAGGCAAAGAGTACAGACAGAAGAACTCCCAAACTACCAAAAATTTTATTAATTTTGTGAATGAAAGCCCAATCAGTGAACTAAGTGCTATATATGTGGTAGATAGAGTCAAAAATATCATGGATATTTCTAAGGTTTTTCAGAAGGAGGAAGCTAGATTCAAGGTTGAGGATTTCCTGGAGGTAGTTATAAATAATTTCGATGCTTTCAACATTGAGTTTAAAAGGATTGTCATGGCAGGTTTTCCCAGCTGATGGAACTTTGTGGGAGAGCTAATTTAGTGGGAACAATACAACCAGAGACTAGTATAAGCTAAGATAAAAGTAGACTCCTCTCATGAGAAGAATGTCACTCTAAAGGGAAAAACAAGTGTATGTTATCTAAAAAGGGACTTCTAGCTATTGGGTTGGTGAAAAATATGTTTTATTCCAGACTAGATTATTCAAGCCTGACCAACCTCAATATTGCATATCAACTTTTCTTTTGGGCCCCTCAATCATCTCCAGCGTTGTGGAAAATATGTAAGCAGTTCATTAATTTTCCCACACTCCAAATCATTGAGCCCTCAACATAGCCTCCACCACTGGTCTATCATAATTGAAGATATTTTCGATCGTGTCAATCGTGATACTTTATTTTTCATATTTTATGTAAATATTTTTCTTTTAGTCATTCTGTTAGTATTCGGTTGGTACAATTGTGCCACAGAGCACGCTGAATTTTTGACATGATTATTCACTATAATTAAATCAAGAGGGAATATTTTTATAATTGGCTCTCCCTCTGACGCCCTATAAAAATAGTTTTATGATATTGAACCAAGGTTCAGAATTTTTCAGTATTTTTGTTTCCAAAAGAGAAGTGCAGTGTACTTTGGATGAAATGTATGCTCTGTGGAAGATTAATACAAATTTTTGGCGATCCTAGCTCATATGTGTTTGTGGTATGTATTCTTTCCTCTGTGTTTCCATATGTGTTCAATATTCTCCTCAGATTGCATGTAATAGTAGTTATTGGACATGTTTTCATGAATTTATGGATTCGTTTAAATCATGAAAACTATATCCTTAAAATGTGCTCCATGTATCTTTGCATCCCTTTAATATCTCCATCTACTCTACTTCACTCTGAATTTTTATGGATCAGATTCTTCGAATATAATCCCAGTGTATCAAACTTCTCTCCTACTCAATTATTTTGTCATATATACTACAATGACTGATAAGCTACGAATTCAATTGATGTTGGTCATTGTAGACCTAAGATCGATGCTTTTGTGAGTAATTATTTACATCATATTGCCACGTTTCCCCTCTTAAGGGAGGTTTTGAATCAACTTTATTCTAAAACATATTTAATACTAAGTGTGTTATGAATTTTTAGCTATCCTTAAAAACACTCGTCAATATGTCCTAGTCAGTGGTCTCTCTTAAACCCAGGGGTTGTCTCTAGGAGTTATAACATGGTCAAAGTTCTAGCCACAAATCATATTGCAGAATAAGTGTCTTCAAGGGGTGATATTACTAGCCTTTCTTCGCAAAATATATGTTGAAATTTGCAACAAGAAACAGTGAAATTGAAAACCAGAAAGGACTAAAAATGCACACAAACTGGTGTGGGATTCCAGTCACACATTGGTGAGGAATTCAGTTACACATTAGTGCTAAATGTGGGCATCTAATTTATTTTTCCCTTAAATCAATTGGACAATAAATTTTAATTTCATCTCATAAAAACTTGTATCAGTTAACTAAGTCATGATGACTGAGCTGGCTCAAGAAATTCGAGTTAAGGGTCTAAGAAGAGGCATGTAGAGTGATTCTAATATTTTTGGGGTCTAGTTGCAGTTGTAGCACTAGTGTGGTGTGAGTGTAATCAGTTAACTCAAATTAATTGAGTTAAAATCAATTTAACTAGTTCTAACTGAATTGAGAATTAGTGAGAGGTCTAGTGAATTAAATTATAATTAATTCACAAGTAATTGGTGCAGGGGTAATACCCATAGTCCCTATTTACTCAAAATTTCAATCTCAATCTGTGTGTAAAATGCATCCAAAGGTCTTGCCCAATCAACTTCACAACCTGGGCAACCTCAACATGTCCTATTTCTGGGACTGGCCAATTAAATAAATCTCCAGTCAAGGTCTGACAATCTCACTACTTAATTTCTTCTTTCTTATTTACTTATCAATTTCATAGATATTGATAAGTGAATACTTTAGTCCAACCTTATATTAAACCCAAATAATAAGACTCCCACGCTATACATATTCCTTTTTGTAAAACACTCTAACCATGGCACGGCTCTTGCATCAACATTACAAGGCCTTCCAATTGATTTATTAAAACCCCGCTCAGACCTTTGGAACTAACTTATCTTGGTTTATAACCGAAACACGACTGTTGGACCATCGTCTATGATACTATAACAAGGTCCAAGCCCTTAACAACCGCCAACATTTGGGCTTATAAAGGGACATTGATACAACGTGCAACCCTTGGACTTGTAAAAAATTTTCCCCGATCACTCTACCAACGCGAAAAATCATAACGTATTACGCCACATCATACATACCATTTCCATCCAATGATCACCATCTCTTAGCGCCCAACCAACCGGTCTGACGATAATCAATGGATATCGTGCAGACTAGATGCATGGGCGTTAACTCGCGATGAGGGTGGTTTTTCAAAATTGCTTAAGGCCACGCATCAGCCGATGGCATTGATCGCGTCCAAATAGGGAATATAGCTTACCGCCTTTGTACCTCGCGATATACTGTCGGGTTTAGCTCTAAACCACATTCACTGTTCACTTCTTGGTTCCACGATACTTCTCTAACCTCAGGGTTCCATCAATGCTATTCACATTCCACTTCAACGCATCTGCTCAGCGAATCATTCAACTTCCTGCACTATCGAAGTTATATTTTATTTCATTATCTTTCCTGGTTCGAACACCGTCCACCAAGGCTTCAGCACACAGTTCGACTTCTGCTCAATCTATGATTCGAACGGTATTCGAATCTTACGGTGCCCTCATGACTTTAATATGGAATCCTTGCCCGTTACCCATCGGTCCACTCTCTCTTCAAACTCCACTTCAGTCCAGACAGAGATTAACTCTCTCTACGTGAACCCTCCTTTTGTGTCTTATAGATTTCTATTGGATCTCATGTGGGTCTATACATAACAGGATTTATTACTTATAAATTAGCCATCGCATTCAACCTTAAAGCACAATAAATTAGCCATCGCATTCAACCTTAACAGGATTTATAAATTAGCCATCGCATTCAACCTTAAAGCACAATATCAACCTTATTCACATCGATTCTTCCATTAAATACAGAGCCTCATTCAGAGCTCTATCACAGGGTTCAATTCACACAGTTAATCACAATCTTCTCACATAGAAATTAATTTAGCCAATGTACAGGGTTTCAAGACATTTACGCACAGAATTTAATCAATAACTCATGTAACCTGAACAGTTTCTTTCACAAAATGAATTCTCTTACAGACTTCCTGTCTTGGCCAGGTCTTCAACTCCACGACCTTCACTATCCCGATCTATGCAGCTCTCTATACAGGTCTATGCAGGTCCTCTATGCAGGTCTGCCTTATTATGCCTGTAAGGCTTATTTTTATACAAAACCCTAAATCAACTCAACTCCTCTAACGCTCAAAACTCTTCAGATCTCTAACTCTGAGACTAACCCCTTGACAGACAGAGACGGGTTGCCTAAAATTAGCTTAGCTTCTAAAACTGACTATCTCTTCAGGTGCCCATTAATCATTTAGGTAGTTACAATTTCCTTTCTAATTAACTAAAATAACTCAATTATGAATATTTACATGGGGAAACAAAACATAAGACCCCCCTTTTACATTTATCTATGGACAAAGGTTGTTTTGAGCCTAATTCCCCTGCATCAGACTCCCCGTGTTAAAATGGTTCATGATCTTCCGATCATGTGCTTTCATCTTGGTCTTCCTGGATCCCACACTTTATTCTGCAACTGGTTATTTGTTGCAGCATCCTTCTTTCGCATTCCTCCTGGCTTCCATATCTTGGTCTGCATATTTTCACTTGCTATGCCCTCACTGTCTGTGACCATCTTCTTCTTACTGCTGCTGATTTTCTGCTTCCTTGCTGCTGTCCTTTTCTGAGGCATCTTCTGCATCAATTTTATTATAAATTCTATTTATCTATGTAATATTTCTTCTGACCGTTGGACTCTTACTTCTGTTTGTTCCACTCTTATTTCCTCAGTTCTTACTACTGCCCTAGCTTCCACCCAATCATCCATACCCTCTTGCTTTTTGCAACAGTAAAACTCTTGCTCCTCTGTTGGAAATGCTTCAACTTGTTGCTCCAACATTTCTCCCAGCAAAACCTCAATCAGTTGCTGCCCTGGCATTTTACCTTCTTTTTTGAATGTCTTCAGCAAAAATTCCCGCCACTTGTTTTGTGCTTGTCTTTCATTGCCAGTATGTTGAAATTTTAGTTCAACATGTTCTTCTTCTTCCTGGGAAATCCTCAGAAATTGCCTTCCTTTCTCTTGCATTACCTTGAGTTCTTCCAGCTTTGCATATTCATATTTTGTCAGATCAAAACTCTGATTCTCCACTGCTGTAGCAACCCCAACATTCTGCCATACAGCCTTCTCCCCAATATTCTCTTGGCTATTCGAACAAGCGAATTCTTCCCTGCTATCAACAGCAACAAATTTCTGCACATGAGACATGGCTGTCTCATCTTCTTTCAGCAACTCATCTCCATTCTGCAACAGCTTTTCTTCTTCTAAGACAACTCCAAGTGACGAATTTTCTTCTGTCATTCCTGTAAACATAGCCAAATCATCAGTTCCAAAACCCCAAGACCCAATGGTCCCAACTGATGATTCAATCATCAATTCTTTTCTATATTCATCCCATTGTGTCTTCACATTCTACAATCCCCAACTCTGAAATTGAGGTTTTCTCTCTGGTATTGAATCCTGCTGATTCAACATACTCTCTAGCAGCTCAATTTCTCCATTCCATGATTTAAAATCTTCCATAGAATTCTCCTTCTCTTTCAATTGAATGCCCCATGTTGTCAACTTATCTCTATCACCAACAGGATCTGCATTCATCAAACATTTGTTAAAACAGAATCCACAAGGCCTCAGAGCCTTTCCTTCTTCTGCCAGCATCTCAGTATGTTGTCCCAACTTTCTTTTCTTCTCAATCAGCGCATCAGAATGTTGATTCAACTTCTTCAAACATTTCTCGAGACTATCAGTTAGTCTCTCCTCTGCACCATCCTCTTCAAGGATGCATCTCTACGCTAGTTCATAGGAATGAACTCTCTCATCTTCAATCATCTCTGTTCATACCATCTAAACACCTTCCCTCTATGGTTCTGTCCTCTGCTCCAGAACACTTAATTCATGCCACAATCTTGGCATCTCCTCTTCACTATATTCTATTGTCACTATCTCCTCAGCTTTCATCAGAATGGAATTCTGATTTCCCATCTCTGTAAAGACTTCAGCTACCTGTCCATCACTCCTTACTTGGCCATTTAACAAAGGCAGACTATCATTATCATCATTAATGACAAGTTCATCATCAAACATAACTGTCACATCCTCATTGAAGAAATCCCTTCTATAAAGTAAGGAATTAATGAATTCCTCCACAATATGATCTTCACCTGAAAGATACTCATCATATCTGGCTTGGCAACAGTCAGCTTCATTTGTCACAGTTCCATCATGTGAACTGCCTTCATCAACACCTGCACTCATACACAAATTTTCAGTGTTAAAAACATAAGACCTCATGGCCTCATTCGATGATTTGATCATGAAATCTTCTTGTTGTTCCAAGTCTTTCATATGCTTCATAAATTCTTCAATAGTCTTCTCTTCTTCAATTTCTCCAAGCTGTCCAACTTCCAGCTTCTGGCCAATATCATAAACTAAATCTCCTCTGCTTCCAACATGTTGGAAAGTAGAATCTTTCTCTAATTGTGCATGGACATCTTCAAAACATGTAGCTGCTCCATTTTCTTCCTCAGTGACAACATCAGCAGTTTGTTCTCTCTCACCTGCTATTCCTGCAAACACACACAACTTTTTAGTTTTCAAATCACAAGACCTTTCGTGCTTGGCTGCTTCCTCGAGCACTTCTTCTTGAACAGGCCTGCACATGGAATTTGCAATTTCCATCCTTGCCTCAAGAACTCGGGGTTCTTCTTCCTCTGTGGAGTCTGTCATTACTTCACATTTGTCAGACTCAAGAACACAAGCCCTTCCATCATCTGGACTTGTCAAATAACTCAGGAAATCCTCAATGATATTCTCCTCAGCAAGACAAGCTTCTTGCTGCCTCAAGTCTTCATCATGTCCTACAAGGTCTCTTGCAGATCTCCACTCTTCATCTGTGCTCTGTTCTTCCTCACAAACAGAAACTCCTTCTTTCAACTCAGATGCTCTGAGTTCTTCTCTCAATAAGGAAATCTTCTTTTGCCTCAATCTCAACTGTAACGGTTGCCAATTTACTCTCTTTTTCATGAGCCAACCAACTCTCTAGCTTTCTTCTATCCTTTTCTCCAGTTTATAAACCTGCTCTGTAATCTCAGCTATTTCTTTCCACCATTATTCATCAGTGAGTCTCTTACTCATGCCAACTACTTTGGCATATTCCCTCACTCTTCTGATGTGGCTTCTCTCAGAACCTCTACAATCACTGCAATCTTTTTTATGGCTCTCAGTAGCCATTCTCTTCTCTAGGAGTTCTTCACTCACAAGCTGCACTAAGCCTCTGCAACAACAAGCTCTCTTGTTGCAACTTACCTCACCAATCCCTTCCTCTGGATCCATATTTTGGAAAGTACTGGTCCCCTCTCTCTGGAACCTTTTGAGCACTCTCTTCTACTCTCTAGGCTTCACTCTGCAACTTCTCTCAAGAACACCTTTGTTCTTCTGTCATCCAACCTCAGTTGGGAATCTTCCAGGTTCTGCCACACTCTTTCTACACTCAGAATCCCTCGCTGGACTCTTCTTGTCACTGCTCTCAAAGCTTGTGATCTGCTTCTGCTAATATCCCTCCTCAATTTCTTGCACCCTAAAATCTACAAACAATACCTTCCAACCAGAGTTCAAATAAGGCTCATCATCTTACCTCTCAAGATCCTTTAATGATCTTGTTTCTTCTTTCACCTGCACTGCATTTCTACCTGTTGCAATCCTCAAGACTCTTGTCTTCAAATCCAGATTCTGCTCATCTAGAGACCTTCACTACATGTCAAATAAAATCTGAAAATTTTATGTTAAACAGATTTTTAAAAACCAAAATTTCTCACTGTTCAATACATGTGCATTTCCAAAATAAACTTTTCAAAGAGTTAATCAAATTCTAGCTCTGATACCACTTTGGTGCAGGGGTAATACCCACAGTCCCTGTTTACTCAAAATTTCAATCTCAATCTGTGTGTAAAATACATCCAAAGGTCTTTCCCAATCAACTTCACAAACTGGGCAACCTCAACATGTCCTATTTCTGGGACTGGCCAATTAAATAAATCTCCAGTCAAGGTCTGACAATCTCACTACTTAATTTCTTCTTTCTTATTTACTTATCAATTTCATAGAAATTGATTAGTGAATACTTTAGTCCAACCTTATATTAAACCCAAATAATAAGACTCCCACGCTATACATATTCCTTTTTGTAAAACACTCTAACCATGGCACGGCTCTTGCATCAACATTACAAGGCCTTCCAATTGATTTATTAAAACCCCGCTCAAACCTTTGGAACTAACTTATCTTGGTTTATAACCGGAACACGACTGTTGGACCATCATCTATGATACTATAACAAGGTCCAAGCCCTTAACAACCACCAACACTCGGGCTTATAAAGGGACTTTGATACAACGTGCAACCCTTAGACTTGTAAAAAAATTTCCCCGATCACTCTACGAACGCGAAAAATCATAACGTATTACGCCACATCATACATACCGTTTCCATCCAATGATCACCATCTCTTTGTGCCCAACCAACCAGTCCGACGATAATCAATGGATATCGCGTAGACTAGATGCTTGGGCGTTAACTCGCGATGAGGGTGGTTTTTCAAAATTCCTTAAGGCCAGGCGTCATCCGATGGCATTGATCACGTCCAAATGGGGAATACATCTTACCTCCTTTGTACCTCGCGATATACTGTCGGGTTCAGCTCTAAACCACATTCACTGTTCACTTCTTGGTTCCACCATACCTCTCTAACCTCAGGGTTCCATCAATGCTATTCACGTTCCACTTCAACGCATCCACTCAATGAATCATTCAACTTCCTATGCTATTGAAGTTATATTTGATTTCATTCTCTTTCATGGTTCGAACACCGTCCACCAAGGCTTCAGCACACAGTTCGACTTCTGCTCAATCTATGATTCGAACGGTATTCGAATCTTACGGTGCCCTCATGACTTTAATATGGAATCCTTGCCCGTTGCCCATCGGTCCACTCTCTCTTCAAACTCCACTTCAGTCCAGACAAAGATTAACTCTCTCTGCGTGAACCCTCCCTTTGCATCTTATAGATTTCTATTGGATCTCCTGTGGGTCTATACATAACAGGATTTATTACTTATAAATTAGCCATCGCATTCAACCTTAAAGCACAATATCGACCTTATTCACATCAATTCTTCCATTAAATAACTATCCTCATTCATAGCTCTATCATAAGGTTCAATTCACACATTTAATCACAAATAATCACAATCTTCTCACACAGAAATTAATTTAGCCAATGTACAGGGTTTCAAGACATTTATGCATAGAATTTAATCAATAACTCATGTAACCTGAATAGTTTCTTTAACAAAATGAATTATCTTACAGACTTCCTGTCTTGGCCAGGTCTTCAACTCCACGGCCTTCACTATCCCTATCTATGTAGCTCTCTATATAGGTCTATGCAGGTCCTCTATGCAGGTCTGCCTTATTATGCCTGTAAGGCTTATTTTTATACAAAACCCTGAATCGACTCAACTCCTCTAACGCTCAAAACTCTTCATATCTCTAACTATGAGACTAACCCCCTGATAGACAGAGACGGACAGCCTAAAATTAGCTTAGCTTCTGAAACTGACTATCTCTTCAGGTGCCCATTAATCATTCGGGTAGTTACAATTTCCTTTCTAATTAACTAAAATAACTCAATTATGAATATTTACATGGGGAAACAAAACATAAGACCCCCCTTTTACATTTATTTATGGAAAAAGGTTGTTTTGAGCCTAATGCCCCTGCATCAGTAATGATCAATCAGATAACTGATGATTCGCTATTAATAGTTTCATGCATGTCAGTTTCGAGGAAGACCCAGTTGAGACAGAGGTTAAAGGGAACATAACTATCAGTTGTATTATTAGAAAATTTCCCGGGTGCAATTATAAAGTTATAGGAAGGCCATGATGGATTGCACAATCAAGGAAGGTTGATTTTCCTATTTAAGAGGGGTTTAATTCCCTAGGGATTGTGTGAGCAAGGCTGGGCTTAGTAGAGGCCAAGAATTGGCTAAGTGTTTATCAATTTTTCCTAAGCATTGGAAGTTAGTTTTGAGCAGGATCAGGGTGAGACAGTCAAGAGAGTACGGGATTTTATCAGTGTGAGAAATAATTGTATTGTTTCATGATTCCTTGACTTTGTAAAAGATATGATAGCGGGGCTTTGAGTATTTTCTTTCCCCAAGAACATCTTGTGTTGTGTGATTGATTTACATCGTTCTCTTACTTGCATGTGATTGAGCGATCGTGTTTTTTATTCCGCAAATATTGTAGAAGGATTCAGTATCTTGTTTTAGTACATCACAAGATCAGATTGAATGCATTGGTATAGAGCTTCTATATAATTTCTACCTGGTATCAGAGCACCAGGAATCACAATAGAAGAAAATAAATTGAGTTTGTCTTGAACATGTTCAAATTTGCAAATTTATTCTTCACGATCTAGCAACAGATCATGATGTCTTTCAATGGCTTGAGACTTGAATATGCACTCGAGGGAATTTTGAATTATATGGCATGGAAGGTAAGCATGGAGACAGTGTTAAAGGATAATGGGTTGAAGGAATTCATAGATACTGATATTCCTAAGCCCGCAGCAGCAGATGCCCAACTTCTTAATGCATGGCATAAGAAGGTAGCAAAGGCAAGAAGGATCTTGTTAGAGGGAGTTGAAGATCATATTGTCTCAAGTCTCCATGGGAATGCAACTCCATATGCTATGTGGAAGGCCTTGAAAAATCTGTTTCATAATAGCAGTGACCACGGGAAGTTGGTGTTGAAGGACAAGCTTAGAAAGATCAAGATGGAGGAGGGCGAGAAAGTAACAACATACTTGGCGAAGTTCACTAAATGTCAAGATGAGCTTGGAATTGTTGGTGTGAAAGTAACCCAGGATGATTTGGTGAGCCTAGAACTTGTAGGCCTTCCCAAGAGCTGGTATAGTTACCATGACTCTATGAATGGGAGGGAGAAGTTACCAGTCTGGGAGTATTTGTGGTTAGAGAAAAGGCGGAGCATCAAAGATGAGACCTCCAACACCTACAAACAATAAGATTGTGCATTAGTCAAAAAAGGAAATAGATTCAAGGGGAATAATTCCCAAGGTGAAGAGGTCAAGAGAGACTTGTCCAAGATTAGGTGTTTCCACTGTCACAAGCATGGGCATTATGCCTCGAATTGCAAGTAAGAAGGATCCTGCAGTTGCAGCAGGTGAAGCGTTGGATTCACATTTTGAACTTGATTTACTCTCATTGCATGTATGGAAAGCACTGTAATGGGATGCATGTGGTATCTATAGACAGTGGTGCCTCATTCCATATGACAGGGAATAGAGAACTCTTCAGTGACTTGAAGGAGAAGGACCTCCAGCAGAACATAGAGTTTGGAGATGACGGGAGGTATAGCGCGAGCGACATAGGTACATTTACCTTTCAGATAGAGTCTAGCTCCCCTCTCAGACTAGCAGATGTTTTGTATGTTATAGGCTTAACTAATAATCTTGTTTCCATAGAGGTATTGGAAGACGGTGGTTACGATGTGATGTTTAGAAAAGGAAAGGTTTTCCTTAAACACATAGCCATGGGACAGGTGAAACAGATCATTGTAAGAGTCAATAACCTATATGCTCTCGAGGTCAAGGATGCATGCAAATATTTTAGGAGAAAAGTAGTGGTTAATGACTTGGTGGTTGAGAGGGAGAAATTATCTCTCAACATGCAGCCTGAGAAGCAGTCTTAGAAGTTTGTGGAGTAGCCACTATTAGAGAAGCTGAGAGGAGACTGAGTGGAAGAGTCCACTCAATCAGAGACCTCCGGGAGAGGAAAATTTTCAGCCAAATGGGCAAAGGGAGTATATGCAGATATACCTCCAAGTGTGAGGTGGGGCGATGTGCATATATAATCCCAAGAAGAAATTTTGGAAAATTCCATTGAGATGTTGTGTCTCATGGATCGAACCTGGCGACGAGGAGCCCACAGTACAACAGTAGCAAGAAGGATCAGTTATATTGATGCATTCAGATGTCAGGAAGAAAAAAATCAAAGTGATAGATGTTGGATACTGGAGCGCAGATCAAATTTGGAAGCAGTACAGAGGGCATGGATGCAGATGTCAACAGCAGTGCAGAGGGCATGGATCCAGATGTCAGCAGTAGCACAAATATTTTAGTAGACAGTGCAGTAACTAGTAGTAGTCAGAGACTTTGATGATAGGTGCATCATATTGATTCAGTTTTTTGGAGGCTATTTAGTTTCAAGAGTTTCAGGTGAAAACAACACTAGAGAGTTGTTACATGCAGAACATTCCAAAGGTATTGGGTCGAGATAAATTGAATTCCTTTCTTGTTTAGAGGGAGTGTTGAAATTTGCAACAAGAAACAGTGAAATTGGCAACCAGAAAGGAAAAAAAATTCACACACACTGGTGTGGGATTCCAGTACCACATTGGTGAAGAATTAAATTAATCATTAGTGTTAAATGTGGGCATCTAATTTATTTTTCCCTTAAATCAATTGGACAATAAATTGTAATTTCATCTCATAACAACTTGTATCAGTTAACTAAGTCATGATGAATGAGTTAGCTCAAGAAATTTGAGTTAAGGGTCTAAGACGAGGAATGTAGAGTGATTCTAATATTTTGGGGGTCCACTTGTAGTTTTAGCACTATTGTGGTGTGAGTGTAATCAGTTAACTCAAATTACTTGAGTTAAAATCAGTTTAACTAGTTCTAAATGAATTGAATAATTAATGAGAGATCTAGTGAATTAAATTAGAATTAATTCACAAGTAGTGATCAATCATATAACTGATGATTCACTATTATTAGTTGCATGCATGTCAATTCTGAGGAAGACACAGTTGAGACAGAGGTTAAAGGGAACATAAATAACAGTTGTATTGTTATCAAATTGCCTGGGTGCAATTATAAAGTCACAGGAAGGCCATGATGGATTTCCAATTCAAGGAAGGTTGATTTTCCTATTTTTTTCCTATTTAATAGGGGCTTAATTCCCTAGGGATTGTGTGAGCAAGGTTGGGCTTAGTAGAGGCTGAGAATTGGCTAAGTGTTTTTCAATTTTTCCTGAGCATTGCAAGTCAGTTTTCAGCAGGATCAGAGTGAGACAATCAGGAGAGTGTAGGATTTTCTCGGTGTTAGAAAGCATTGTATTGTTTCATGATTCCTTGAATTTGTACAATATATTATAGTGGAGTTTTGAGCAGTCTCTTTCCCCAAGAAAATGTTGTGTTGTGTGATTGATTTACTTCTTTCTCTTACTTGCATGTGAATGAGCGATCGTGTTGTGTATTTCGCAACTAATGTAGAAGGATTTAGTATCTTGTTTTAGTACATCACAAGATCAAATTGAATCCATTGGTATACAGCTTCTATATAATTTCTACAATCTCTTATACCATGTTGATTTTCTGGTGCTAATTTAGACAAGCACGATTTTTTTCCACTAATAATTACTTCCAATGATATAAAGTCTGTTGAGATTGCAACAAGATGATGAGCTTAGTGAAAAGAGTCGCCTTTACTAAGTGGGCCCGCAGGCTATTTTTGGCGCAAGTCTATTTTTAGACATGAAGATCATATTTTATGAGTTGCAGGATGTTATTTGTGGATGGTTGGTCAAGTTGGAAAAATAGATGGACTTCTATTTTTAAACATATTGGGCGGAATCTATTTTTAGATTGCCAATCTAAAAATAGATATGTCGAATATTATTAGCTCTTAATAATATTTTGACTATAAACATTATCTTATTCTCTTGGAGCACTTCAGTTAAGTGCACAGATGTGGCACAGGAGCTGACAGAAGGAATTACGCTATTCCTGAGGGTTAAGTGGAGCTATCGCATGGAGACTTCAGTTAGAACTCATGTGACAGAGTTTGGTGGAGTTATTGAAGTAGTTGGTGGAGTTGTGTTCAGTTCAACTGAGTTAAACATAGTTGAGCTAGTTGTATCTAGTCTAACTAATTGATACACTAGTGAGAGTGGTGTGAATTAATTATTAATTAATTCACTAATTATTAACTCATTAATAAACTAAAGAATACATCAGTTAACTACAGTGCATGGACAGTTTCAGTGGAGACCAGTGAAGAGGTAGGTGAAAGAGCAGTGTGACTATCAATTGTGACTATAGTGTTGCATGATTTGCAACACACAGTGGTTGGAGATGCCAATGAGGATTGCATGAGCAAGGCTGGACCAATTTGAGTTCATTCAGAGCCATTCTTCAGCAGTGATTGCGCAGTAGAGGCAGGCTAGCAGGTGGCAGAGATTGGAGCATGAGATTTGCTAGATCGGACCTGATTAGTGTGTAGCAATTGGAGATTGTACTGAGAGCTTGTGAGGAGCTTTGTATGATGATTTTTACATGATATCTATGACATATAATATACAGATAGTTGGGGGTTTTCAGCTTTAAGCTTTCCCATAAAATATTGTGTTCATATGTGTGAATGTTTATGGATTTAATGTGTGCATGCAATTGATTTTATTTCCGCAATTAATGATCAATGGTAGAAGAGATTCTGCATTGTGCATGAAGTCAAATAGTGTGTGATAAGGAGAATCTCGGATGTATAACATATCAGTTATATGATTTTCTACATGGTATCAGAGCAATATTGATCATTGGATCAATTGTAAAACATTGAAGCAGTTGAGTTTTGTGCTGGTGGAATTCGAATTTGCAGCAGTGTTTTCTTGGTGTCGAAGTTGAGATGTCTTTCAACGGATTGCGATTGGAGTATGCCCTTGAGGGCAGCTCGAATTATATTGCATGGAAGGACAGAATGGAGGCGGTGCTGGATGACAATGGGTTGAAGGAGTTCATAGATGCAGAAATTCCAAAACCTACTTCTAGTGATGCTGCCATACTTGACGCATGGCAAAAGAAGACAGCAAAGTGTCAAAGGATTCTGTTGGAAGGTGTGAAGGATCACATAGTGTCCAGCCTTCATGGTAAATCTTCTCCATTCTTGATGTGGAAAGCTTTGACAGATTTATTCCAAAGCAAGAGCGATTAGAGGAAGTTGGCGCTCAAGGATAAACTTAGAAACATAAAAATGGAGAAAGGCGAAAGTATGCCCAAGTACCTCACGAAGTTCATCCAATGCAGGGATGAGCTGGGAAGTGTGGGGGTTACTGTTGATGACGAGGAATTGGTGAGCTTGGCTCTCCTTGGGCTTTCGAAGAGTTGGCATTCCTATCAGGACTCTATCAATGGTCGGGAGAAATTACCAAGATGGGAGCGACTTTGGTCGGATCTTGTGCAAGAGGAGATAAGGCAAAGTACCAGGGATGGATCTTCATCAAAGAACTCAGATGAAGAAAATTGTGCTTTGGCTGCCAAAGAAAGGAAGGGGAAGAGAAAGAAGAATGCTTCTCAATCTGGTGCGAAAGGCAAGAAGCAGGACATTTCCAAGGTGAAGTGCTTTCACTGTCACCAACACGGACATTACGCCACTAATTGTCCACAGAAGAAGAAAAATAAGCAGGCTGCTGGATCTGCAGCTGGAGAGGCCTTAGCCTCGCAGTTTGAGCTGGATTTTTCGTTGATCGCATGCTTGGTCTCAAGTGTGATGGGTTCAGTGTGGTTTCTTGACAGTGGTGTGTCTTTTCACATGACAGGAGATCGAGATTTGTTTACTGATCTGGATGAGAAAGATCTTGGAGTGCACATCAAGATGGGCGATGATGGTAGATACAGTGCGACCGGTATCGGTACCATTTCCTTTGAGAGGGATTCTAGTAAACCCTTCGTATTGAAGGAAGTGATGCATGATCCAGGATTGAAGACTCTTATCTCTATGGCGATGTTGGAAGACAAGGGATATGATGTTGTCTTTAGCGACGAAAAGGCTTTCCTGCGCAGTAATGCATCTGGTGAAACCCGGAGGATAGGGGTTCGAGTTAAGAACCTTTATCAGTTGCAGGTAGATGGCTACGCAGCAATGGCAGGCAAGGCAAAAGGAGTGGTGAGCCGGGATGAGGGCGAGCTATGGCACAGGAGATTGGGCCATCTTCACCATGGTGGTTTGAAATTTTTGCAGCAGATTTCTATCGAGCTTCCCAAAGGTACACTTGCGCAGTCAGATCAGTGCAAGGGATGTACTTTGGGAAAATTTGTGAAAGCCACCTTTCACGAGAAGGATAGTTTTGCCACGAATATCCTTGAGAGAATTCACACAGACGTTTGTGGACCTTTCTCAATAGCTTCGACAGCAAAGCACAGGTATTATGTGATATTTTTTGATGATTTTTCTCGAAAGTGTTGGATCTTCTTCATGTAGAATAAGAGCGAGACATACTCAAAGTTCTGTGAGTTCAAGGCACTGGTTGAGAAAGAATCAAGGAAGCAGGTGAAATCTCTTAGGAACGAAAATGGTGGTGAATTCATCTCTAGCGAATTCAAGGACTTTTCAGCACAGAAGGAATTCAAAGAGAGCTCATAGCGCCTCATAACCCACAGGAAAATGGGGTCGCGGAGTGAAATAACATAACAATCGTGGGTGTTTCACGGGCGATGTTGCATGATCAAGGCCTTCCCATACACTTGTGGGCTGAGGCATGCAATACTGTGGTTTATGTGCAAAACCGTTGTCCTCATAGGATACTTGGCATGAGTACACCCGAGGAGGTATTTTCTGGTAAGAGGCCTGATATTTCTCATTTGAGGATTTTTGGTTCACCTGTTTACATTCATGTGATAAAGGATGCCAGGAAGAAGCTAGAGCCGACTGCAGAGGTTGGGATATTTGTGGGGTACACTGATACACCCCACAACTATCGTGTGTATTTTCCAGACAATTAGAAGACTGTTGTGTGACGAGATATCAAATTTCATGAGGAGAAAGCCATGAAGTGTTCGCTTGAGAGGGAGCCACACTTGCATGTAGATGAGGAGCTATTATTTCCTAAGGATGAGCCTCAGGATGTGGATCAGCCATAAGAGGAGGTTAATGGAGTGGAAGAGACCACTCATGCAGCGCCGACCATCAGAGGGAGGAAGCACACTACAGAAGTTGAGCGACTGATTCAGGATGCAGAGAAGATTGTAGGAGCACCTACATCACAGCACAGACAGAGACAGTCACCTGACCGGTATACTGGATACATGGCTCTGATGAGCAAGTTTACTGTGACAGAGCCATCCTCTTTCGAGGAATCTGTGGAGGACCCTGCATGAGTAGATGCCATGGTGGAATAGTATGATTCGATTGTCAGAAACAGTGCATGGGATATTGTCCCAAGGTCAGAAGGGAAATCAGTGGTAGGTTCGAGATGGATCTACAAAGTGAAACAAGCAGCTGACGGGAGTGTGGAGAAGTACAAGGCAAGATTTGTTGCCCGAGGCTTCTCACAGATTGAGGGGATCAATTATGAGGAAACCTTTGCACCTGTCGCAAGGTATTCTTCCATACGGACAATTCTTGCTCTCTCAGCGCAGATGGGGTGGCACATTCATCAGATGGATGTGAATAATGCGTTCCTCAATGGAGTGATTGAGGAAGAGGTGTATATAGAGCAGCTCGAAGGTTTCGAGATCTTCAGCAGCGAGTCGCATGTGTGCAGGCTCAAAATAGCACTGTATGGGTTGAAACAAGCACCTTGTGCTTGGTACACACGGATAGACAGTTATTTCACCAGACTTGGATTCTCCAAGAGCGAGGCGGATCCAAACCTATACCAAACTCTGGTGGAGGGTAAGTTGCTGATCATTATACTTTATGTAGATGATTTGATTCTTACAGGTGATGAACTGTTGATACACTCTATTATGCTCCTATACCAATAGGTGTCATATATCATGATTGACTTGATGGGATATGTAATATGTTCATACCTTTCCTTGTTGCAAAGGTTTTCCATAATGTCAAAAAAATCAAAAATTTTAAAAAAATGTAAAGAGGGTATACCGTAAAATAAAAATCAAAGGGTGAAAAGAATAAAAAATGGCCAAAAAAGTAAAATAAAATGAACCCCACCAAAATAAAGGCCAAGGAAAGTGTGCAAGTCTAAATGCCACTACTTTTTGCTCTTATGTAATAAATTAAATTGTGTGCAACTTGTATCTTATGCCTCAATTAGTGAACAGTCAAACAGCTTAAGCTTGGCTTGTTCATATTTGAATTTTATGTTTTAGAGATAGGGAATAAAATCTGACCAAACTGTTTAATCTTGGCAGATAAGTAGATAGGTAGAGTAAATAAAAGGAGCTCAAAATCTTAATCTGGGCCCTTGGATGTAATAAGGTTAGACTTAGATAGATTTCTACATGTAAAAGAAAATAAAGAGTGATAAGGGTTTGCCAGTCTAAGTGCACCCTAATAAAGAAGAAAAAAATGCTAGGTTAAAGTAGGTAGGGTAGGTAGATGATGTTGCAGAATTACATGTGATGGATAATGACTCTAAATGTGTTAATATTTACTTTCATCACAAATGCAAGGCAGACATTACACTGGAAGAATTTCAAGCAAAACAAGGTCAAATGATTAACTTCCCTTCTCAGTTTTCCCTAAAAATTTCACTAATTTCCCCTAAGTACTAAGGCATTTGAAAATTACAGGGGCTCAAGGCATTTCCTTGACTTTTGGAGGGACCGGACCCTCGACCTAATCATTTAAAAAGCCTAAGTACTTAAAATCATCCATAAATCATTCATTTACTTCCATAAATCTTTTCCTAAGTAAAATTCTATTTTACTTAGAAAAATTGCACAATATCCCACAAAAAACCTTTTTTCATTCAAGCATAAGTTAAATACATAATCCTAATGTTTTTATACTTAGCGCTTTTCATTCATTTTGACATATTAACTTTTAACTTATATTATTTAATTCCCTATATAAATCAACCCATTCCCGTATTACTCTAACTATATAAAACCCCATATTTTATATATCACGCCCTTGGTTAAAATATAATCGTAATACTGTAGTAAAATTAAAAAGAATTAATTAACCCCCACAGTTAATTAAGAACTTACCCGACCAATCATACTTCTCCCGATATGATTAAATAATATTTAATTATGTTGGGTCCGCCCTTGTTAATCTCCCCTCATCTTGCTTCCCCGATAGTCATCTGATCAACCCCTCCACATCCAATGGTTGTCGTCCATATCGCATCGCCCTCCACGACCAAACGATAACGTGCAATCGCAGAGTGGTTTTGTGAACAGTGCATCGCCATGTGTCACAATATGTATGGAATCACTTGCTCCCGACCGAATACCACCCATCCCCAAAAGCGGTGCGATACATACCATTTACCGCTCTCTGCATACGACAAACTATCATTTCCTGCGTACGTCATCCGTCCGAAATAATAAAACCCCCGCCAACCTTGACTTTGTGAATAAAACAAAAAAATGCACATTATTTTCATCATTTTATCCTGCGACCAGTGCTCCCATGCAAAAAATGTCAAAATCAGTTGTTGAAGATTTCCAACCGCCACTTTACCAAACGATTTTCAGTTGAACCAGTCAGCTTTTGCCTGCACCTGTTTCCTCACTATTCACTTCCCGAAATAGGTATTTATCCAATTTCCGTCGAACCCTGCAAGTCTTGGTTTTTACTTTAATTTCACAGAAAAAGACTAAAAAAAAGTACAATTTTGTCTTTGTTTCACCCCATAAGTTCCCAGACTTGTAATTTTGCCCATTTTTCCACTGAAAACCCAAATTCCTTTCTGAATCCACAAGAACCAGAATACCAGAAGCACAATGGCATGAAGACAAGTTGGACCTTTTGTAAAAAATATCCTTGGATAAATTTTGATTATTTACTACAGTAAGTAATGGTAAAAAGGATAAACAAAAAATAAACAGAGAGCATAACAGTTAAATAGTATCAGTGGTTAAAGTGTATCAGGTAAAAGTCAGAGTGAAAGTTAAAATGAAGTTACAGAGCAGTCAAAGGTAAATAGTAAAAGTAAATATAGAGGCAGTAAAATGATAAAAATAAATTAAAATACTTTCACCAACATTGAATTTTGTCTAAAGTGAAAGTAAAACAGTCAAAAGAACAAAAAAGTGAAAAGATGAAAAACACAACAAGAAGGAACATTTTTGCAGAAATTTCATGTTTTAGTCATTGTCTTGCAGAAATTATTGTGATCAATCCAAGATTAATTTTGAAAAACTGAAGGAGGTTTATGTTCTTAAGAGGACCATATACAAAAACCTCTCTCACTTTTCTAACAGCTATTATGGTTTTGGAAATATTAAACAATGTTGGAAAGCACCTTTTGCAGAAAATTCCAGTTAAGTCATCATTTTACAAAGAATATTGTGGCCAATACAGAATACATCATATAAAACTGAAGGAGGTTTTTGTTCCTAAGAGACCCATATACAAAAACCTATCTCACTTTTTTCACAGTGATTTCAGAATCAGATATACATACACATCTTTACAGGCTATTTTTCAGACTCTGTAAAACTATGTTTTACACATATTTTTGCAGAGCCCATTGTGCACAGCTGGAGAAGAATTTTATGAAAATGAAAGAGTTTTATCTCACCAACATATTAATCCACAATAACCTCTTTCAATTTTTACATATATATTACATATTGAGAAATAAAAAGGTATCATTGGACCCAAAGTTTGCAGAATTGTTGGAGCAGAATGCACAAAGAAAGCAAGCAGTTAGTGACTTGGATGCCTCATCATCAACTAAGAGTTGGATCAAATTCGAATTCTCCTCTTTTTCATCACCTATCCATAAAAAATAGTTCCAAATATATGCATTAGTTTGAGTGTCATTTACTTAAGTTCTATTTATGTAAAACAGTTGGAGAGATTTGTGAACTAATCTTGATATTTTTTCAAGATATTTTAGTTTAGAATTTGTATAAATACTTCACTCTTGGAAGTATTTCGGAGGTGTATTCTTATGATTTTCTATAATACTGATTATTTTGGAAGAAATTGTTGTTGGACCAATTTCTCATGGCTAGCTGGATAAAGAATTGATGCAAAGGACTTTCACAGGATTCTTGAGTCAGATAACGGATCAATAAGTCTTATATCTCATTTGTTCTAAATTTTTATACTTGTTTATTATACCATCTATGTTTCATATATGAATTATAAACGAAAAAGAATAATTCAGAAAGTGCTTGAGTGCAATCTATTTTCAATCGTTGTTATTCTTAACGTTTTCCTCTGAACTAGTATGAACAGTGAATTCTTAATTGCTCATGTTTCCTAGTTTATTCATTTTGATTATTTGGTAAAGAATTCTTAATTGCACTTTATTAATAATCATTCAAGTTCCCTCTTTCGAATATGTTGAAGGATTCTTAATTTCCCTTCACCCATTTTGATTCCATTCCATTCAATTTAAATCTTTATTTGTTCCCTATTTGATTACCTTGCCCTGTGAAACCATCCCTTGTTAAGAAACTAAATCCAGTTAAGCCATCTTTCTTTGACTCCATTAGCCCAATGGCCTAAACTATTAAGTCCTACCCCTTTTTTATTGAATTCCATCACCCAAACACAATCAAAATCCCTAAACTTTCATAACTAGCCTAATATCTTTCAAAAACAAAGCTAAAACTTAAAGAGATAGCCCTCTCTGGGGACATATTGGCTAGATTTTGTACCTAAAAGTTGGTTTTTGGTTACCTCAGACTATTTCTATTGAACCTGGAGAAATTACAGAGTGATAACATAGTGGCAACTCCACTGGGGAAGACTAAACTTTTTCTTCAGCAATATGTTACAGGTTCAGATCTGATCTATGATGGTGGACAGTGATCAGACACACAAAGGTTAACATCATCCACCTGGCGACTCCAAATCAATTTCACAATCAAGACTCCACTGGAGGAATGAAACTCAAAGAACAATATGGAAAGATCAGGCTTTCAACTTGGATCTTAATCCAAGACATTATGTTTTTTCTCATTAAGAAAGTTTTTCAATGTATATTGTATTTTATAGAAGATCTTAGATTAGTTTTTAATTATTTTTCTTTGAAGATTGTAAATAATAATTCTCCTAATCTCTTTGAGCAGCTTTCTTATGAATCTAATGATGATCATTTTCCAATTAAGAAGCCTCAAATAATCAAGAATGATCTTACAATCCCTGTACATATCCCTGTGCCATATAAAGTTCCAGATAGATATAAGCCTCTTATTTTACCTCCTATACTCCATGATTTTCCTAAAAAATACTACAAATATCTTCCTAGATTTAATGGAGAGAATGGTATCACTACCCAAAAACATATTCAAGGTTTTGAGAATTATTTGGATTTATTTGAGATTGATGAAGACGATGTTAAAATCATACTTTTTTCTCTTTCTTTGCAAAATAGAATAAAGAGTTGGTTCAAAAATCTGCCTAATGCTAGAATCTCAAATTTCCAGCAGTTTATAAAAATTTTCCTTGATAGATGGATAATCAAAGTTAATCCTTTTGTGATCATGGAAGAATACAATCAGTTAAAAATACATCCAAATGAAACAATACAACAATTTTCTGACAGATTTAATCAAGTTTATTATTCAATGCCAGAAAATATTAAACCTCCTCATGATTCATCTCTCTTGCATTATCCAAGTGCTTTTGATCCAGAGATAGAATTCCGGTTAAGAGAAAGAGATCCAAAAACACTTGTACAAATGCAGAATGTTGCAGTTGATGTAGAAGTTAATCTTCAAATCAGACAGGAAAAGTTGAAAGCAGAAGAAGAGGAAAAGAAAAACATTGCAGAGGTAAAACTCAGCCTTTTGGTAAGAAAACTAGAGAAAGAACACAGGAGATCACTATGAAAGATGAATTTTTTACTCAAAATCACCATGAAGAAATAGAAGAGGTTGATAGCCATGAACAAATTCCTCTTAATTCAAATTATCATAGATCAGAAAATGAATTTACAGATCAATATGAGGAAGAGGAATCTGCTGATCTAATGTGTATGTTTGATGACATTCCTTCTTTCGATGATTTTCCTAAGTATGATCATTATGATGATAGTTATGTTCTCCAAACTCAAGCTAACTTTACAGAGAAATCAGAAGCTAGTTTGTGGGATGAAGAAACTCAGTTTCAGCAGATTGAAGACAATAATCAACCAATACAGATAAACCATGAGAGTGAGGAAGAAAAAGCAGAAAATGTGGAAATAAGTAAAGATTCTTTACCTCTTTGTTTTGCTTCATTTCATTTCATTAGAGATAACTTTCATGCCACCAATAATCAACAATCTTTAGGAATTATGATTGACAACAAAGAAGATAATGAAACTACTGATCAAGATTTTTCAGTTTCACAATTGCAGTTATCAATTCCCATTGAAATAAATAATCAAATGACACAAGAAAGTTCCATACCACTATGTTTTGAACCATTTCAACTTTTAAAGGAAATGTGGTATAACATATTTGATGAAAAGGATGAGAAACTTGTTGAAGTTTATGAAGTCTCATGGAAACCTATATGCTATAGGTTGCAGCCATTTTCCCAAGTTTTTCAAGATCCAATAGCAGATATGTTGAAAATTGAAGGCATTCAAAGCATTCCTCTATTAACTAACTATGATTTTCAGAATCAAGATGATAAAGGATTCAACAGTCAAACATTACAATCAGTAGGAATATCATCACAAATCTTATCTGAAAGTTTACAGGGAGATAAAGATGAAAATAACATTTCATATTCATGGTATGGAGGCCATTCAGAACAGATGTACAGTTGTTCAGATCAGTTAAACATTAGTGTATATATTTTGGAAGATCCTTTTGTACAGTTTCTAGAGTCAACAAAGGAAATCAAGTGTTTCCTTATCCTCTCATTTGTTGACAAGTTTCTAATAGGTTGCAGAAGTACAGTTTTGATAATCAACAAGAAAATGCAACAAAATATATCAAAGTACATAATTCTTGAATGGTTGCATTGGCTATTTCATTTACCTAAATAGCAGTTGAACAGTAGATTGAGTAGGTAGATGAGTGCCAATAAGCTCAGAATTTTGAGCATTTTTTTTAGTTTTCAATTTTCAGCTAGTTTTTCATTAAGTTGGTTTGAAATTTTTTTTTTTTGTTGTTTTAGTTTTAGATCGGATTTCAGGTTGCAGAAAAAGGACTATATTCAATTCAATATTTTCATCCACAGCAAATTCATGTTTGGGATTGGCCCAATGGCTGAGGACAACTGACCTGTTGTTCTTGACTTTTCACCAGGAAAATCCATCCCCAAGTGGAGCCAGTGTTATGCTCCTATACCAATAGGTGTCATATATCATGATTGACTTGATGGGCTATGTAATATATTCATACCTTTCCTTGTTGCAAAGTTTTTCCATAATGTCAAAAAAATCAAAAAATTTAAAAAAATGTAAAGAGGGTATACCATAAAAGAAAAATCAAAGGGTGAAAAGAATAAAAAATGGCCAAAAAAGTAAAAGAAAGGCCAAGGAAAGTGTGCAAGTCTAAATGCCACTACTTTTTTCTCTTATGTAATAAACAAATTGTGTGCAACTTGTATCTTATGCCACAATTAGTGAACAGTCAAACAACTTAAGCTTGGCTTGTTCATATTTGAATTTTATGTTTTAGAGATAAGGAATAAAATCTGACCAAACTGTTTAATCATGGCAGATAAGTAGATAGGTAGAGTAAATAAAAGGAGCTCAATATCTTAATCTGGGCCCTTGGATGTAAAAATTTTAGACTTATATAGATTTCTACATGTAAAAGAAAAGAAAGTGTGATAAGGTTTTGCCAGTCTAAGTGCACCCTAATAAAGAAGAAAAAAATGCTAGGTTAAAGTAGGTAGGGTAGGTAGATGATGTTGCAGAATTACATGTGATGGATAATGACTCTAAATTTGTTAATATTTACTTTCATCACAAGTGCAAGGCAGACATTACACTGGAATAATTTCAAGCAAAACAAGGTCAAATGATTAACTTCCCTTCTCAAATTTCACTAATTTCCCCTAAGTACTAAGGCATTTAAAAATTAGAGGGGCTCAAGGCATTTCCTTGACTTTTGGAGGGACCGGACCCTCGGCCTAATAATTTAAAAAGCCTAAGTACTTAAAATCATCCATAAATCATTCATTTACTTCCATAAATCTTTTCCTAAGTAAACTTCTATTTTACTTAGGAAAATTGCACAATATCCCACAAAAAACCTTTTTTATACTTAGCGCTTTTCATTCATTTTGACATATTAACTTTTAACTTATATTATTTAATTCCCTATATAAATCAACCCATTCCCGTATTACTCTAACTATATAAAACCCCATATTTTATATATCCCGCCCTTGGTTAAAATATAATCGTAATATTGTAGTAACATTAAAAAGAATTAATTAACCCCCACGGTTAATTAAGAAATTACCCGACCAATCATACCTCTCCCAATATGATTAAATAATATTTAATTACGTTGGGCCCGCCCTTGTTAATATCCCCTCATCTTGCTTCCCCGATAGTCGTCTGATCAACCCCTCCACATCCAATGGCTGTCATCCATATCGCATCGCCCTCCACGACCGAACGATAACGTGCGATCGCGGAGTGGTTTTGCGAATAGTGCTTCGCCACGCGTCACAAGATGTATGGAATCGCTTGCTCCTGGCCGAATACCACCCATCCCCAAAAGCGGTACGATACATACCGTTTACCACTCTCTACATACGACAAACTATCATTTCCCATGTACGTCATCCGTCCGAAATAATAAAACCCCCGCCAACCTTGACTTTGTGAATAAAACAAACAAATGCACATTATTTTCATCATTTTATCCTGCGACCAGTGCTCCCATGCAAAAAACATCAAAATCAATTGTTGAATATTTCCAACCGCCACTTTACCAAATGATTTTCAGCTGAACCAATCAGGTTTTGCCTGCAACTGTTTCCTCACTATTCACTTCCCGAAACAGGTATTTATCCAATTTCTGTTGAACCTTGCAAGTCTTGGTTTTTACTTTAATTTCACAGAAAAAGACTTAAAAAAAGTAAAATTCGGTCTTTGTTTCACCCCATAAGTTCCCAGACTTGTAATTTTGCTCATTTTTCCACTGAAAACCCAAATTCCTTTCTGAATCTACAAGAACCAGAATATCAGAAGCACAATGGTGTGAAGACAAGTTGGACCTTTTTTAAAAAATATCCTTTGATAAATTTTGATTATTTACTATAGTAAGTAATGGTAAAAAGGATAAACAGAAAATAAACAGAGAGCGCAACAGTTAAATAGTATCAGTGGTTAAAGTGTATCAGCTAAAAGTCAGAGTGAAAGTTAAAATGAAGTTACAGAGCAGTCAAAGGTAAACATTAAAAGTAAATACAGAGGCAGTAAAATGGTAAAAAGAAATGAAAATACTTTCACCAACATTGAAGTTTGTTTAAAGTGAAAGTAAAACAATCAAAAGAACAAAAAAGTGAAAAGATGAAAAACACAATAAGAAAGAACATTTTTGCAGAAATTTCATGTTTTAGTCATTGTCTTGCAAAAACTATTGTGATCAATCTAAGATGAATTTTGAAAAACTGGAGGTTTATTTTCTTAAGAGGACCATCTACAAAAACCTCTCTCACTTTTCTAACAGCTATTATGGTTTTGGAAATATTAAACAATGTTGGAAAGCACCTTTTGCAGAAAATTCCAATTAAGTCATCATTTTACAAATAATATTGTGGGAAATACAAAATACATCATACAAAAATGAAGCAAGTTTTTGTTTCTAAGAGACCCATATACAAAAATCTATCTCACTTTTTGCACAGTGATTTCAGAATCAGATATATATACACATCTTTACAGGCTATTTTTCAGACTCTGTAAAACGTTGTTTTACACATATTTTTGCAGAGCCCATTGTGCACAGCTGGAGAGGAATGTTAGGAAAATGAAAGAGGTTTATCTCACCAACATATTAATCCACAATGACCTCTTTCACTTTTTACATATCTATTATGGATTGAGAAATAAAAAGGTATCATTGGACCCAAAGTTTGCAGAATTGTTGGAGCAGAATGCACAAAGAAAGCAAGCAGTTAGTGACTTGGATGCCTCATCATCAACTAAGAGTTGGATCAAATTCGAATTCTCCTCTTTTTCATCACCTATCCATAAAAAATAGTGCCAAATAGATGCATTAGTTTGAGTTTCCTTTACTTAAGTTCTATTTATAAAATAACTTGGAGAGATTTGTGAACTAATCTTGATATTTTTTCAAGATATTTTAGTTTGTAGAAATTTGTATAAATAATTCACTTGGAAGTATTTTGGGGTGGATTCTTATAATTTGTCTTAATACTATTATTTTGGAAGAAATTGTTGTTGGACCACCTCGTATATTAGTTGGATAAAGAATTGATGACTGCAAGGATTCTTGAGTCAAATAATGGATCAATAAGTCTTCTATATCTTTTGTTTTAAAGTTTTATACTTGTTTATTATACCATCTATGTTTCATATCTAAATGATAAATGAAAAAAAAAAAAAAATCAGAAAGTGCTTGAGTGCAATCTATTTTCAATCGTTGTTATTATTAATGTTTTCCTCTAAACTAGTATGAACAGTGAATTCTTAATTGCTCATGTTTCCTAGTTTATTCATTTTGATTATTTGGTAAAGAATTCTTAATTTCTATTTATTAATAATCATTCAAGTTACCTCTTTCGAATATGTTGAAGGATTCTTAATTTCCCTTCACCCATTTCGAGTCCATTCCATTCATTTCAGGTCTTTAATTGTTCCCTATTTGATTACCTTGCCTTGTGAAACCATCCCTTGTTAAGAAACTAAATCTAGCTAAGCCATTTTTCTTTGAATCCATTAGCCCAATGGCCTAAACTATTCAGTCCTATCTCTTTGCTATTGAATTCCATGACCCAAACACAATAAAAATCCCTAAAATTTCATAACTAGCCTAATATCTTTCAAAAACAAAGCTAAAACTTAAATAGAGAGAATCAAAATCCCTAAACTTTCATAACTAGCCTAATATCTTTCAAAAACAAAGCTAAAACTGAAATAGAGAGCCCTCTCTGGGGACAGATTGGCTAGATTCTGTACCTAAAAGTTGGTTTGTGGTTACCTCGGACTATTTCTATTGAACCTAGAGAAATTACTGAGTGATAACACACTCATGCAAGGATGATCTTCCAAAGGAGTTTGAGATGAAGGACTTGGGCCTCCTTCATTATTTCCTGGAATTGGAAATTTGGCAGCACAGTGATGGATTGTTTGTTTCTCAAGGCAAGTATGCCCGGAAGATACTGGAGAAGTTCAACATGCATGGATGCAAGCCTATCAACACTCCTCTTCCTGGTGGATGGAGGAAAGAGGATGCTACATCGACAAAGGTAGTGGATTCCACTGTTTACCGACAGTTGGTGGGGTCGCTTATGTATCTGGTCAATACATGACCCGACATATGCTATGCTGTTAACCAACTTTCACAAGCTATGGTTAAGCCTACCAAGATATTTTGGAAGGTAGGAAAGCATGTATTGAGATATATCAGAGGCACATCGGGATATGGATTATGGTACAAACAGTCGGATGAGGTGAAGTTGTGTGGCTTCACAGATGCAGATTGGGCAGGGAGCCCAACGGACAGAAAGAGCACATCTGGAGGGATTTTCAGTATCAGGTCAATAGCAGTTTCTTGGTACAGCGTAGCTGCAGATTCAGTACCCGGGCTTAAAGGTGATGTTTCCAGTATATGGCAGCAAGTTTGGCTGCATGTGAGGCTATATGGATGAGGAATATCCTGGTCAGGTTGTTCGATTCACAATTAGATCCTACTATGATTTATTGTGATAATCAGAGTTGCATCAAACTCTCGGTTAATCCAGTATTTCATGTTAGATCTAAACACATTGACATCCAGTATCATCATATCAGAGATTGTGTGCAACGGAAGATCATGTTACTTTGCCATTCACTAGATCGTGATGATATCTTCAATGGCTAAGCGCCACTCAGAGAGAAAATTCGGTCACCACAGTGTGCGGATCAAAGGTGGTAATAATCCTATCTTGTTGGAGAGGAGTTTTGATATTGCACATAGATGAGCTTAGGTAGTGAGTCGCTCACTAAGTGGGCCCAGCAGGCTATTTTTGGCGCAAGTCTATTTTTAGACATGAAGATCATATTCTATGAGTCACAGATAAATAGGATGGTCCAACACAAAAAATAGTAAAGACCCCTATTTTTAGACATACTAGGCGGAATCTATTTTTAGATTGCCAGTCTAAAAATAGATATGTCTAATATTATTAGCTCTTAATAATATTTGGACTCTAAACATTATCTTATCTTCTTGGAGCACTTCAGTTAAGTGCACAGATGTGGCACATGCAGCTGACAGAAGGAATTACACTATTCCTAAGGGTTTAGTGGAGCTATTGCATGGGGACTTCAGTTAGAACTCAGGTGAGAGAGTTTGGTGGAGTTGATTGAGGAGTTAGTGGAGTTGTATTCAGTTTAACTCAGTTAAACATAGTTGAGCTAGTTGTATCTAGTCTAACTCGACTGACACTAGTGAGAGTGGTGTGAATTATCTATTAATAATCACTAATTATTAACTCATTAATCAACTAAATAATACATCGCTAACTACAAGTAAGATGACAAGCCAAAGGAAACCAGTGGAGAGGTAGGTGAAAGAGCAAGTAGACTATCAGTTGTGACTATAGTGTTGCATGATTTTGCACCACACATTGATGGAGATGTCAATGAGGATTGCATGAGCAAGGATGGACCAATTTGATTTCATTCAGAGCTATTCTTCAGCAGGGATTGCGCAGTAGAGGTAGGCTATCAGGTGGCAGAGATTGGAGCATGTGATATGCTAGATTGAACTTGATTAGTGTGTAGCAATTGGAGATTGTACTGAGAGCTTTGTATAATTATTGTTACATGATCTCTATGACATATAATATACAGATAGTTGGGGGTTTTGAGCTTTAATATTTCCCATAAAATACTGTGTTCATATGTGTGATTGTTTATGGTTTTAATGTGTGCATGCGATTGTTTTTATTTCCGCAATTAATGATCAATGGTAGAAGAGATTTTGTATTGTGCATGAAGTCAAATAGTGTGTGATCAGGAGAATCTCGGATGTATAAAATATCAGTTATATGATTTTCTACAAAGTCTTTATTCAGCATATTTTAGAATATCATTCAGAAATTACACTTTCAAAAGCAGATAGAACAAAAATATTAATTATCACAGTAGAAAAACCATGCAGAGTAGACACCAAAATTTTTCACCTGGGAAACCCAAAATCGAGAGAAAACCCAACAATATTTTCTAGGAGATATAATTTAGTTTAGCAAAACTATAATTTGGTTTTCAATTCAAAACTTGGTCAACCTATACCAACAATATAACATAGGTCAAACCTTGTCAAACAGGTCTAAATTTGGCCTCCTGCAACTGCCCAAAAATTTAGTCAACCCTCAGCCAAACATGCCAAATTTAGGCCTCCTATTGCTAGCCAGAAGCTCAATCAAATGACCCAGAAAAGAACTCAGTCAACTACACAGAAAAATTCGTCAATTTCCTTAGAAATTTCGGTCAAAATTCCTCTGAATTTTTAGTCAACTACCTCAGAAATTTTGATTAAACTACCTCAGAAATTTTGGTCAACTACCTCAAAAATTTCAACCAACTACCTCCAAAATTTCAGCCAAACTACATCAGAAATTTTGGTCAAACTACCTCAGAATTTGCAGTCCACTGCCTTAGAAATTTCGGTCAAACTGTGCCCAGAAATTTCGATTAACTACCTTAGACATTTTGGTCAAGATGCCTAATAAATTTTGGTCAACCTCCTCTAAATTTTCAATCAAACTATGCTTAGAAGACTTGATCAAATAGCAACATGAAAAAATGGTCAAATAATGGTCAACAATGATCAAACTTTGATCTTCTTCTCTCTCTCTCTCCTCCGCACATGTGAATAGAAGAAAAATTATTTGTGTGTGATTCGAATTATCCAAATGGGGGAGACCAAATTGGTATAGACAGTGGTCAAAATAGGTGGGTTTGACCAGGGGTCACACCCATTCTCATGGTGAGGTTGACCTGTCAATTTGAGGCCTACATATGCTCCAAAAATTATAATTTAAATTTTATTTTATTTTTCTTTCAAAGTTTGACATAGTTAACTAGGGAACACCGATTTTAGCTACCCAAAAATCAACAATAATGCTAAAAAAATATAGTTAAAAATTAAAAGCACCTAGAGGAAGGAAAACTACTAGGAAAACAACAACACTTTCATGCTAAACGTCACCACACAACTCAGAGAACAAATTGCTCACATAATGCAACCAAAAAAAAAACCACCGTATATCCTAGGCAAGAAATCATTCACCTTAGAGATTTAGAAAAACGATGACCCAAGAAAGAATTACCAAGTACATGTTTTATAATGAGCCACCCCCCAACCCCCCCCCCCCCCCCCACCACCCACGAAAATTAATTTGTCTCTCGTCAATTAGGATCTCATAGAAAAATTTCTAAAATCATTGTACAAAAACAATTTCCAATATAGTTAGCTCACTGACACAACATCACAAAGTGTTTGGTTCAATATTCACATTCTCAGCCCTAGACCTAAGTGTTACATGGTGGTAATATATATTGTATAAATGATTTTTCACTCACATATTATCCACTTTTTGAGTTGCATACCTCATTTCTATGTGGTTGTAACATATATTGTGTAAACTCTCTAAGCACTTGCATACATAGGAAGGATGTGCCACTTACCTGACAAAAATACTACACGTTGTGTGCTTGCGTTTGAAATGGGCATGTTTGCAACACCACAAATGAACTGAACAATACGCAAATGTACAAATTTGAGAGAAATGCCTCACGTCATGCAACTTCCATAACGACCACCGTACATACTAGAGATAAAATATTTTTGTAACGAGATCCCCCAAAAAATAATCAAACATGTGCTGGAAATGTGCATGCTAAAAACTACATGATAAACACCTGGCCAATGCACTTATGGATAGAATAACTAGAATTAGTGGTTACAATTGTCACATTACCTTTTAAAATTTCAAGATACGTATTAGATACTAACTAATGATGATATGTGATTCATGATATTTTATTCTGAACACCTGACAAATGCACCTGCAGACAGAATAAATAGAATTAGTGATTAGAATTGTCACATTACATTTTAAAATTTTATGATATGTTTTACATACTAAATAATGACAATATGTTATTCATGAGATGTTATTTAATCATGATATGTAGTAGATAATAAATAATAACATGTATAGCAATCACAATTATACTTTCCTCCCAGTGTTAAATGCCTCATACCTTCTAGATATTGTCCACTCATATATTTTGGCACTAGCATATATATGTGTTTCAAACAAAACATACAACGAAATAATACAACATCGTATACCGATATAATTCCAATCCATGGCAAATCATTCAAAAATCATAGTTCAAATTTTCAACTATTGTCGTTCTGAAAATAAAAACCTCACAAAATCTTGGCAAAGTAATCCACAGTAAGGGACTATTTACCACGAGGCAATTGTTATAGTCCTTAGCATAGACAGGTTGTGTAGCTAACTCATTGTCCTATGCCGTGTTTTCTTTTTTGCAATATGATTTCTTGCATTGTTTTGTTGATTTATCAAATTTTCAAATCCTTTGATTAGTAAAACAAATAATAGAAAACGTTTTTCCTTCGCACGTAATTTATCTTTGAATATACTTTTCCATCGCACATGACTTGCTTCTACATAGTCCTTAACTATGCTCATTTGAAATAGCATGAACCAATAGAAACCTACATTATGGTTTATCTAAAACTAGTGTGTTAATCCCGATGTGGGTGGTTCATTGAGTTTTTGTGACATTTCTCCAAAATGGTACCTCCAAACTGGGTAGTGTAGGAAATAAGTTTGCAGAGGGGGAATATGTGTGGAGATGCGGAGGTGGGGGCATAGAAGTTTCTAAATGCTAGTAAGCACTCAAATGATGTCCTAATTACGCCTCGATTCATCGAATAAATATGAAAAGGAATTACATTTACCAACATGGGATATTTTGATTTCCCAATTATTTGTGTATTTTTTTATTTTATTTTTAAGTTTTTTCTTAAAGTTAAAATAGTTTTATGTTTGTGGGAAACAGTTTCTGTTATTGGTCCGCACACACATATCCTTTGCACACCCGTTCTCCTGTACATACCCCTCATTCCGCAGATCCTTTACTCTGCACACATCATCGACACATACACCATTTATTTCACATATTTAACTGCGTAAAAGTTTAAAATGAAAAAATATGCTAATTGTTGCAACATATTTTGATTTCCCAATTATTTGTGCAGTTTTTTTTATTTTAAGTTTCTACATAAATTTAAAATAATTTCATGTGTGCATAAACATTCTTTGTTCTTGTTCCGCACATGCATTCCCTCTAGACACATCACGCCATACACCTATTGTGCCACATAGATGACTGTCAAAAAGTTTAAAATGGAAAAATATGTTAACCATTATAGTAGTTTTTCATTTCACAATTATTTGTGCAGTTTTTTTATTTCAGAGTTTAGGTATAATGACTTCATGTGTTCGGAAAAAATTTTATGTTCTTGTTACACACATGCATTCCCCTCTACACAGTAATTAATTTATTAATATGTAATGTTTTGCAAAAAGGAGATGTCTTGAAGAAGTGTGTGGAAGGTTAATGTATATGAAGATATGGAATATTGCAGAAGAGAGTTTGTGTTCCTTACTCCACACACCCTTTATCCCACACAACACTTCTTCCTCACGCACATTAAAAACACACTTTATTTAGTATTGCATAAAAAGTATTTTATTTACAACAGTGAGATCACAAATTCACTTAGTATTTGGGAAGCGTAAATACTAAGATTCATTGATCCAAATTTGATAAAGTTTCTAAATGAATAGGAGGTTCTTCTTCCTCCTTTTCACAATATATACGTTTATATTTTAACTATTGTAATAGGATTTCTTTATCATGCATAATTTTTATGATTTTTTATAGTTTATGATAATATGTTACTAATGATCCCCCAATGGGGGTGGAAAAATGACTGGAAATAGTGCATCAGGTTTGTCCCTCAACCCACGTGGCAAGCATGCTAGGTTTTAAGTGTGGCTCATGGAGACAATACGTCTACCATGTGAACTCTACAGAATCCAAGTCCGTGGAGTTAAATTTTGTCATGTAAATTAATCCAATGTTTGTAACCTCAGCAATGAATTTTGGGCATAGAGAGAGAAACAAGGCTCGCGACGGAGACCATGTGTGCTCGCCTAGGTGTTGGCTCAGTTGGTGCAGCAGAGTGGTCGGTCGTCTTACAGTAGTCTGAATTAGTATTGATCTTCAAATTAGCATTTGGGACCTAGGCACGACTCTGAGAGTCGGGATTCTTCTCAGAAATGATATTAGCTTGGAAATCTGGTGAATTGTCACCAATTTGGACCATGGTTTTAAGGTGGAGAATTTTCTCTGTATCATGAAGATAAGCCCTATATTTTGTTTTTGGATCTTTGGATGGTATGTCATTTTATCAGTGGGTGAATTCTCGAAAAGGGACCAGGAGGGTGGCCTTAGTAATTTTCTCAAAATGGAGCTCTTGAGTATGAGTCTGTGGGTTTCAATTGCTCATGCCCTAGTCATTGTGACCACCTTTTGTTGTGTCTTGAGTAAGTCGTCACTAATTCCTATATTTTTTCCCTTGTATTATTTGTGTTGTTGCTGACATGGGGTTAGTTATTTGTGGGTAAGCTCTCCAACTAAATGGGTGAATGAAGTAAGTAATTGGAAGGTTATTTGTTTAGTTTTTTAGGGTATCCCTGGTAAATTCTTAGATTGGTGTAATCCTATCTCCTTTCATTCCAACGTCTTTCTACTATAGTTATTTAGCACTTCGAGGAAAGGAAAGTTTCCTTGTGTCTCCGGTCAATGCTCCTACTTCTATTCTACCAAGGGGTTTGGGATTCCTTCTCAAGTCCTGTTTGAAAATCTTCCCAGTCCGATGGTAACGTCACACCATCGAGGGAGGCCACGCCATGGGGGTGGTCAACATTTTCTTGCAGGTTATCTAGCCAACAAAAATTTTCTTCTTAAGTAATTCTACAAGTGTGGAACATGAAGGCGAGGTGGCTCACATCTAGATCTCTCTCCAGGTTGTGTGGACACTCCAACTTCATTGGAATCCATTGCAGAGAAACTTAGAGTAATTCAGGCCAATATGGACATTACCAAAGAACATCGATATGAGGATCATAATGAGATGGTTGCATATATGAATGACATTCAGTTTAGTCAAAATGAGATTCTGTAACAGCTAGATAACCTCCATCAGAACCATTGTCGCACTATTGAGCGTCTTCGAGATCTGGAAGTTCGAGTTGAACACATCGAATTCAACATGCATGAACGTGATCGCTATACTTTCTCCCCATCCTCCTCCTTAATACGTTGATGTCAATGTTTTTTCTCATTTTGTCTCTTTTTTGTGATGTATGGCTCTCAATCTTGGCGGAAATAATGCTTGTATGGATCTTTCTTTAGCATACTCTAACCCCCAGTGCCAATAAGTCTAGTCAGAATGAGGCTTCGGGGGTCGTAGAGACATATTTTGTATTACTAGTTTTTATGAGGATATAATAGAAGAAATTTCACTGACAAAAAAAAAATGTTACTAATGATATTCTAAGTGTGCTAGGGGATCACGATGAAACATAGGCGCAAGATAATATCTGAGTGTGATGCTTATGTACACATCCAAATGAAAACAAGAGTAAGATGGATGCAGAGGTACGAAGCATTGCGGAAGAAAGTTTGTGTTCCTTTCTTCAATCACATGTTGTCCCGCATAACACCGCTTCCTCACATGCATTAAAAAGACACTTCATTTAATATTGGATAATAAGTATCTAATTCACAAATGTGAGATTGCAAATACTCTTATTATTTTGGAACCGTGAATACCAATATTTTTTGGTTCTACTTTGATAAAGTTATTAAATGAATAGGATAATCTAGTCAAAGTAAAACATTGGCTAGTAACAAAACAAGTTAACAAAGAAAATACTATTAAGCACTCAAACAATGCCTTGATCACACATTGATTCACCGAACAAATGTTGAAAATAATTACATTTTAAATACACTAGAATTTTGTGGCGCAAGAATTTGATTAAGATTAGGAAAGGGACCTTGCACTTGATATTAGTCGTTGATTACAGTGGAATGATGAGAACCATTGAAGATAGTTTTTGACAACCGTGAATTTGTGAATCTATGTAATAGTACTCTAAATTAGCTTTGAAAATTTACAATATTTCTTTTAACTGATCCCTGACGATATTTTAGTCACCGCAATTTCATCTCCAAACATTCATCTTATCACTGTAGCGAAATTCTCCTAACGCACATAGTGTTGTTTGGCCTCGCACAATCACACAAACTACAATCATCCTCAAACCCCACTTGTGTGAAGGTCATTAGAGGTGCAGAAGTGTAGAGATGTGAAAATGTGTATGCCTCCCCACCCCCTTCTCTTACATAAAGGACCTAAGCAGAGCACTAACAATGTCAAGATAATAATGTCAGTGTCACAGCAATTACCATCGGAATGTCCATTTAGAAAATTACTATTTTTTTTCATTTTAAAATTATTTTTCATACACTAAAAAATATAAAAATTAAATCTCCCTCCACTAAGGGAATTATGTCACTTAGCCAATGGAAAATTAGAAGCAAAATTTTCAAAAATTAGGAAAACATTTTTCGAAAACTTTTCTTAAGGTTACAAAAAATATACAAAAACTTGGTAAACTAATTGAGAGTCAAGGGACTTTGACCGTGAGGAAAGTACTATAGTCCCTGACAAAAGAAAGGAGTAATAAGGAAAACCACAATCGTAAAAATTTTATAACTCTTACACATCATACCCATTAGTGAAACATTTTCCTTACCCTAAGAATTTTATAGAGTCTTAAAGGTTTTACCCATTAGTGAAAAATATGATTCATAAGCTCATTAAAATCATACAAAATTAAGGGAATTTTGCGTTATGAAAATCCTAACCATGTGCAACCTATGCCCTCATCTCCATCGTGCCTAATGGCCATCTAGGAGGGGGGTCCTCCCCCTCCTCCTTCTTCTCCTCTCGTTGTTGTCGCAACAACCTTCAAGACACTAATCACATCATTACCAAAGAAACAAAAGATGAAGAATTCTAACTCTATGTTCATAAGGAAGGTAGAGAACATTCCATGTTGTTCCACTTCCTCCCACTTTCTTCAGAACTACGATTGCATTCACGGATCAAGCGTTGATGGGAAAATGCACTGCCATGTGGTCGTATCCTAATTCCGTCAAGAAATGGGAGGAGAAACATTAGAAAGAAAATATGAAAGGTGGTTTGGTCATATATGGAATTGGTAATGGTTACTTTTCATTTATGTTTGAGTCCAGGGAAGACAAGGAATCTTTGGGAATGGTCCCTACTTATTCAAGGCTAGAGAAATGTACTTGAACACATGGTAAATATACTTCGACCCGGTTGAAGACATTCAAACAACAATTCCATTTTGGGTGAAACTACTGAGGCTTACTCAATCCTTCTAGGGATATGATTGAATCAAGGAAATCAGAAATGGAGTAGGGAGGTACATTGATAAAGAATAACCCAAAGGTGAGCAATTTTCTTGTGTCGGGATATGTGTCGAGGTTGATTTGGGAAAGGGTCTCCTTCTAGAAATCCTTTTCACAATGGGATATTGGAACCAATTCCATACCCTATATTATGAGAAACTCCCATTTAAGTGTCAATTCTACTGTGATTATCATCATTTCTCCAAAGCAAAGCCTAATCAAGGATAAGTAAATTAGACCCTGTAAGATGATTAGTGGCAAACTCAAAGAAGAAGGGGGAAAGAGAGGATACGAGATCCAAACAAGCCATTTTCCTTGCAAAATACCAATCCCTCATCCTTCTCTACTCCCTTTGAGGCGCTGCATCCAACGGGAGAAAATCAAGTAAAGGACTTAGAGGATTCATAAGAATCACTAGACAAAGAGGACATTGAAACAAATATGTAGGAAAGGGGAGATTCTGGAGTCTCCAAAGGAGGGGGGAAAAGGCTGCTTTATCTCCTAAAGTACCAAATACATATCCCAACCCTAAGGTTCAATAATCGTAGAAGTAAACATCTAATGATTCTGGTACGGTGTTGTGCCAAATCTGCATTATGGACTACAGTCCATCTGGGCCATCCCAACCATCGAGTGGTCCTAATAATATCATTACTAAATAAATATCTCTTCCTCCAAGTGGAACTGATAATGTAATGGCAGACATAAAATGGAAAATACAGCAAAAAGACGAGGCAGATACTCAAAAAATGAATTAAGGGAAAGTGAGGAAAAACTCAACAAGAAGTTGGGCAATCAACCCCAAATCTAAGACATTTTGAAAGTTGCAGGGTCCAACGGAGGATCAAGACAATTGGATGGAGGTTTTAAATCCCATTCTCCACCTAATATCAAGGAATATAAGGGGAATGGGTGATCTGAAGAATCCCTCTTTATTAAGGATTTGGTTAAAAAAGAGAAGCCCTCAATTTTTTTTTTGAGGAATTGAAACTATAAGACTCTGAACTCATGGAAGCTTCTAAGTTGTTTTGGAAATATAGTAGTGGCATCTCTCAGAGCTCGAGGGGAGCCTCTGAAGGACTTGGTATATTTTGGGATAGTACGATATTTTCATTGATTATATTCCAAATGAAAGTGCATTGGGTAGCAGTGAAATTGGATCACGAGGTATCTGGGGATAGAGTAAAATTGATGAATATCTATGCCCCAATAACATACAGTGAAAATTTTAAACTTTGGGAAAACTTCATTTCGCTCAAATATTCTCTATATGATCTAGGAGGATCCTAAAAGGCCTAAAAATAAAAATCAAAAATCTCCAAAATTTTATGGAAATAGCATCATTACATAGATCTCAGAAAACCAATTCTAACACAACTTGAATCGTGTCAATCTAACTCTATATCTGAAAGTTACTGTAGTTTGAACTTTTGTGATAGTGGGCAAAAAGTCAAAGTCAAATTCAAATTAAAAGTGACATGTGGCATGTACTACAGTTGACAAGTGCCACATCTTGGAGCTTACACATGGCTCAATGTGAAGCTAACACTTGGCAATTGGAAGACTCACCATGTGGCCCAATGGATGACACACAACCCTGTGGTGAAGTGCCACGTGGCAATTTTATGGGTTGAAAATTTATATTTAAAGTAAAAAATGTGTATGGAATGGTACGACATGGTTATAAGGTTTTATAATGCCATATGCCATGGTTGTAAACCAAATTTTAAGCATATGGTATGGACATATTATTATTGAGCCGAGAGGCTCATTCTATAGCCCAATGTGAAGGCTATGTGTAAGTATGTTTGTGCTCAACTTGGATTTGAAAAGTGTTCCTATTAAAATAAAATAAAAACTAAAATATCCTCTAAATAGAAAATAAATGTCAGCTAAGAAATAAAAAATAATATGCTATGCATGCTTAATTTGTTGTCTCAAAAATACAATTTAAACAATGAAAAATTATACATTGATTTTTGTGCCCTAAAATAACTTTGCATCTGAAAAAAAATTCCCTCTCAGCTCATGTTAGATCTGTGCTTAAGATGGATCTATGCTGGTATATGGCAAAATAAATGAACATGTGGTGGAATATTTTTTACAAAATATGGTTATATGATATGGAAAATGCGTTAGTTAAGTGTTGGGAAAGGTTACACATATAGTAATCCAACAACTTTGTCACATATATTGCTACCGAGCCACGAGATTGGAAATAACAACATAAACCAGCGGCTTATGTTTTTAATACAGTTTATGCCAACAGTGCCAGATTATATTAATGTGTTGGTTATAACGTATACCATTGAATTCCAGGATTTCAATGGCACTACCATATATAATAAATGGTATAACAATAACACCAAATGAATCCAACAATCATCGACAATGTGGAACATGGGCCAAGGTAATTGGGTCGCGGGGTTTATTTATAGTAATATTTTTATATGGTTAAATGTGATGGACGTGTCAAACCAGACAAAATATTCATTGAGTTATGGTTAGTGGATGTATTAATGCGTCAGGTTATAAATATGAACCATATATCATATGGTTGTGTTGACATAACTAAATCTCGCCAACATAAAGGGGTTCTCCCGAATGTGAAGTCCCAATTATACCTCACACTGTTTGGAGTAGGAGACTCATCTGGCGTATCAACCCTACCACCATAACTTAAGTTTTTCCTTGGCTATGATGAATAACATAAGAGATTACACGCATATCCTTTGAAATAAGCCAATAAGTTGACACTGTTGAACACAAATTGCAATGTGTAAAAGGAGACCTTCACGAGAGGGGAGACAAAAGTGAGTCTCTAGAAGGAAAGTAATAGTACTATATTAAGAGAGGCAAAACAGAGCAAGGAAATATTTGTTTATTATCCTACAAATTAGTTCACAAGATAACAGTGATTCATGAAAGCACATACAACACACATTCAACAAGATAAGCACCAAAGCCACCAAAATAGTTCAATTTATTTAGTACATATGAACACCAACATATACCACAAATGTCAAAATAATATTCTTAAAACATTCATGATACATGCATGAAAGTGTGTTGGCTCAATGAGATTCCATTATTAAGTAAAATATATGAGTATGCAGTTACAATGGTGAGGGACTAGTTCCAGTAGTGGAACATTAAGTCAGTTCTTACTTCTCCAAGGAATGATTTTCTCTCTTATGCCAAGTTGAAGAAGCCAAGGCTAAATCTATGAAGTCTAAGCCTCCAAAATCCCCTTGATTGAGTTATCAGGTTCCTTTTATAACAAGAGGAATGACCTATCATATTCCCATGACTCTTGAACTACCCTCATGACTCTTAGACTCCTAAATGACATTTAAACATCTATAGAACTCTTTTGTCCACATGTGACCTTATATATTCCACATATGAATCTTGGACCTCTAACTCCTTTACATTTTTTTTATTTTCCTTTTATAATACAACATTACATTCCACATCATGTGGCAAGACACATTGGAACCTATGACATTGTAATGACACTTGTTCAAGCCACAACATGGAAATGATGACATGCCACTTTATGATGATGTGGAAATGTAATTTTCTTCTCTTTGTTGCTATGTCTTTGAATATTCATGATATATCTGACCATTACATCATCTTCACCCACCAAAGGGTCATGGAACATCATTGGGACCTTCTAAGTTGCCATGCAATGTCTCCTTTCTATCATGGTCCAGGATATACTTAATGTCTTCATGATGGTTCATATTTGTGCATATTCTTTGCAAGTGCTTCTTTGTCTCTTCTCTTTGCCATATTTCTTTAGCATCACCTTGTCATGCTAATATGGTACACCTTCCAATGAAGATCACTCATGACAAGGAAAAAACAGTCTTAAAATCATCCAACCTATCTTTATCTTTCTCATGAAAGAAAATACTTATCATGGGCTCATGAAAGGACTAAGAAGGAAGGACTTGATTAGGAGGGTGAAGTTGATGCCAACAGTGGCTGCAACATTGTGAACTAAAATTATTCCATGTTTTATGAGGAGGGGCTCTTCAAGGTACAATGCAGCTGGTAAGTACAAGGGACAAAGGGCATGGTTGTGTTGAATAGAACTGCACTATGTTATAGGCTCAAGGGAGGAGATGAGAATGACATAACAATTGAACTCAATAGTGAGCATGTAATGACGCCATTTCTCACTAAAATTGTGTTATGCAGTGAAGAGGCAAGCTAGGACAAATCTTGGACACAGAGAGGGATCACAGTCAACAATGGGAGCAAGACTAAGCATTGTTATTGTGAAATGTGTTAAACTTAATTGCAAGACTATGCCATCATAGTTTAGGTCAACAGCGGCTGACTGTCCACTAGTAAAGAACTTTGCACCCTATGCTAGTGCAGTTTGACTTGACAGTGACTCACAGGAGGCTTCATTTTGCACTAATACTACACAATGCGCTGAGAGAGAGCGGGAGGCCAAAGGCTAGCACAATTTTCCTCATCAATGGCCCATTGTATACTAGAAATGTGCCTTGCACTCTATGCTAGTGTCGTTTGCTTCTAGAGGGGTTTTCTGTCAGAGGATATTGTGAAATTCACTGAAGTACGTAGTAGAAGGTAAGTCACTTTTCCTAGGAGGGTTCTCACTACATTGCGAGGGGAGGAGGGATTTTTCATTATGTAGTTTTCCTTTGCTAGGGGATGGAAGAAGTTATTTATGCCATCTAGAAGTGCTCTATGCACTATGTAAGGGAGAGGTGATCAAAACTCAATGTAGTGAGTTAGTACAAGCGAGAAAGGTTAGGTGACTATGATTTTAAGATTCTCAACTTGTAATCAGAGGCAATGACCTTAATAGAGGCTCAATACACATGTATGGGAGGAGGCTCATGAATAAGATATGATAATCACCTGGGAGGAGTTTCATGTATTCTCATTTTTCACTGGGCAAGAGAACCAAGAACAACTCCAAAATAGCCAAGCGTGGGACCAGTAGAGTAAGAGAGGGAAATTCATCTGAACGAGACTCAAACATAGATCACACACATGAATTCCATCAATACAAGTGAAGAAAATGCACAGGACTCATGATCTGCAGTCACACCTTGAAACAACAACAAATAAACACTTATTTCTAGGTGCGACAGCTGAAATGACACATTACAACACTTAGAACACAAGTATCGACTGTGACCAGAAAGTGCGTTAAGCTATAGGAATGTGTCTAGCGCATATTCTCATGATATATAGGATTTTCTAATGTATAAGAGTGCGCTATAATTTCCTCTAGTGATTTTCAAAGGTGCGACACATACAAGAGTGATAATGATTAGAAGCAACACTTACAACTGTAAGAAAACTTGGAAACAACACATGTAAAAGAAAAAGAAATTGAAAGTGACACATATCAGAGTGAAGCTAACATGAAAACACCACTTTTTAAAGTGAATGCAAGAAAAAGGATAGTCGTGATAGTGAAAACAACACTTGTGGAAACAAACATTCACAAAAGAGACAGTTGGGAAAACTCACCAAAATAGAAGTACAATTGAAACCAAAGTGAGGGAGATTGTCAATGAAAATTGTGCACTGACTGTCGACATAGGTTGAACATTACATAGGAACTAACTTGATGGATTTTGTTATTCTTGTTCAAGCTTGTATAAAATATGAGAGTTTGTGAATTCATCAAGGATTGAGAATATGTAATCAAGTGAATTTCACACTTAGAACCTAAGAAGAAGACTAAAACACTTAGAAAACATAAATTTATGATGAAGTGACCATGGAACGACAGATCATAAGATCCTTAGTAGGATCCAAAATTCAAGTGTAGGAAAAATTTTGGATGGTACTTGTTGCACCAAAAACACTTCGCGACACACTAGTAGAACTTTAGCTTCTCTATTTAGGTTTTATCCTTAAGTGAAAAGTATTAGTCTTTTAGGAAGTATTGATTCGCCATGTAAGTTACCCTTGCTTTGTCACTTATCACGGTTAAATATGCAGTCTCTTTCAAACACATCAACTTAAGACTAGTCACACCTAGATTTTTTCGATAGGGGAGAAGGATAATAAGTATACTGAGTTTTTGATAAGCACATTACCCGGTGTTGCTTCAGTGCCATCAAGTCTGGTCAATACCCCGACGGTGTCACCTCAAAGAACCAAAAGAATTGCTTCGCTATCAGTAGGCATTTTCAGTACCCGGACGAAGTTTCTTTCTTCACCTCTCTGCGTGGGAAGTCTTTCTCTTCTTCACGTCTTTATGTAGTTACTAATAGAATGTGAAAAGGAACTTATTGTTTTGACAATGGAAGAGGGATCCCGGCTTATTTCATTTTCAAGACAGATTGGTTCCTTATTTAAGGGATTTTAAAGATAAACAAAGTTAATTTCTCATTTCTCTTCTCTTGAGTGGACAGGTAAAAATACCATTCAATACAATTTTGATTCAGGAGTGAATATCCTAGTAAAGATATGGGCTTCGTAGTTTGACCAATGGATTTCCGTATGGAACGAATCGTATTTTACATTTAGACATCATTGAATTTAAAGATATATAAACCCAAATAGATAAGAGGGTAACAGATTAGCCAAGCATTGTCTGTTGTCAAAATTTCCCTTTTCAATCTTTAACACATTATCTTTTGAGTAAAACAAAATTATCTTTCATGCAAGTCTCATTAAGAAAAACACAAAATAAAATATAGGAGAAATAAGGAAACAAGACCAAAAGACAAGAAAAATGGAGACTGGACTGAAAATAAACATGCGAGACAGGAATGAGAAAACAAAGGAAAGACTATTAAATTCTTAAGTCTCCTTCTTGGATTCTAACGGTCAAAGTTGCTCACACATGGTCAGACCTTGTTAAATCTATAAGTCTGCTTCTTTTATGCAAGCTTGAACAAGCATAGTACGGTCCATCAAGATAGTTTCAAAGCAATCTTCCACCCATGTTGACAGTCAATGCGCTCTTTCATTGGAATTTTCCCTCACTTTGGTCAAATTCATACTTCTATTCTGGTGATTTTTCCCAACTGTCACTTTTGATGCACCTTCGCTTTCATGTTTGCAAATGTTTCTTTTTATTGTTTTCACTTTAATAAGTGTCATTTTCATGTTAAAAACTATCACTTTTTCTTATTTTCACTTTAATAAGTTCCATTTTCATGTTATCTTCACTCTCGCATGTGTCTCTTTCAATGTCGTTCGCATTTGCAAGTGTCATTTTCATGCTCTCTTCCTGTCGCGGGTGTCACTTTTGTTGTTTTCACTTTTGTATGTGTCGCACCTTCGCAAATTACTAGAGTTATTTCTAGTGAACCCATTTACATTACATGATACTAAATATCATTATAATATGTGCTAGACACATTCCTACAACTTAGAGCACCTTTTTCTCACAGTCGTCACTTATGTCACAACTTGTGTTCTAAATGTCGTAATGTGTCATTTCAACTATCGCACTTATAAATAAGTGTCTCTTTGCTATCGTTTCAAGGTGTGATTTTTCTTCATGAGTCTTGTGTATATTTCGATCTTGTATTAATGGCTTTCATGTGTGTGATCCAAGTTTGAGTCATGTTCGGATGTATTTCTCCCTCTTTCTCTACTATTCCCACACTTAGCCATTTTGGAGCTCTGCTTGGTCTTCCTGCCCAATGCAAGTTGTGAAGTTATTAACCGTCTTAAAAAGTGATGAGTTTATATTATTCATGTGCCTCCTTTTTCACCAAGAATTTTTCATTAATTTCTTCTCAAGACCACCTCAAATCAATGCATATTAAGAGCCTTCCAAGGGCAGTCACCTAACCCTTGTTGTTCATACTAAATCATTGCACTAAGTTTTGATCATTATTTTCCTTGCATGGAACATAGAGAACTCCAAGATAAATAAAGGACCCTTTACATCCCCTTTCAAAATAAAAATATACAATGAAAATGCCATCCTATCCTCACAGTGCAGTGAAATCCCTCCTAGGCAAAGTGACTTACTCCCTATGGCTTCCCTCAATGGAAAGCACATTCCAAATAAAAAAGCAACCATTGTTGGGTTAATTGCACTAGAATTTAAGGAAAATCACATTCCAAATTAATAGTGATCTCTTGTTGAAGAAAATTGTGCTTTCCTTAAGGCCTCTTGTTTTCTTTAGCGCATAGCGTAGTCTCAAGCAACAAGTCTTAACCATTGCTCCTTGTCATGTCCCTTTGCGTTGAACACTTTCCAAGCCTCCCTCTTTTAGTTCACAGCATAGTAACAAGGCTCAAGGAGGCCTCCTCTAAGCCCTTGACCAGTCAAATTTTTTTGGCATAGTCTTCCTCTCTTTCCTTCCTAGGGCATGCCATAGTCTTAAGAAAAAATCCCATCACCTTGTCCCTTGAGCTTCCCCACTGCGTTGGACCAAGGAGAGACCATATTTATAGAAAATAGCATAGTAAAAGTGAAAACTCGACCCTTCCTAGGCCACTAATGAGTTTAACTATGCTTTCCTTATCAAGCCTTTCCTTCTCAATCCTCCAACTGGCTTATCATCAAAAGTTCCTTCCAGGAGCTAGGTAGTGACAGAATAGATAATTTTAAGAATTTTTTTTTTTGTCATTAATGATATTCATTGGAAGGAGTAATTTCTCAGCATTAAAATGATTTTATCAAGGAATATATCAAGGAAGAAACACAAAGGATCACTTGCAGAGAAGAAGCACAAAATAAAACTATCATGAAGACATGAAGCAAATCTTAGACTAGGACAGAAAGAAGACATTGCATGATGACTTAGAAGATTCCAATATTGATCCAAGTCCCTTTGGAGGGTGAAGATAAGAAAAAAATTGGATTTTTCATGAAGATGAAGTGTTGAACAAATATTTCATAAATATTGAAGACAAAGCAACAAAGATAGCATCTTGGCAGTGCTAGCTCATCATGAGCTCCATGTCATCATTGTCAAGTTGTAACTTGTACAAGTGTCATCTCTATGTAAAATGTCTCCATGTGTCATGCGACATCATAATGTGGAATGTAATGATGTATTCACAAGAAAAGGACAAAATGAAATGTGTGGAAGTCCAAGGGTCATATGTGGAATATGAAAAGTCACATAGTCATATATGGACAAAAATCACATAAAGAAGTATGAAAGTCATTAAAAGTTAAAGAGTTGTTTAGAAGTATAAAGGTCATAATATAATTCCAAGAGTCATGGGGAATATGAAAGGTCATTACTCTTGTTATAAATAGTCCCTCATAACTCAAGCAAAAGGAATTTGGAGGCTTAGGATTTGGAGAGCTAGTCTTGGCTTCTCTAACTTGGCATAGGAGAGAAAATCCATTCTTTGGAGAAGCAATAAGTGACTAAATGCTCCACTAATGGAACTATTGCCTCGCCATTTTAATTGTTTACTTGGATATTTCTCTTTATATTGAATCCCATTGCATGCATGTATTGCAGATGTTTTGATATTATTCTTTTGATGTTTGCGATATGTGTTATATTTATATGTACTGAGGAAATGTGAACTACTTCATTGGCTTTGGTACTTATCTTGTTGAATGTATGTTTTTTTTTCTTTAATGAGCATTGTGTGTATGTGAACTAATTCACTAGATTACTAATGAATCCTTTCATGTGCTCATGTTTCTCTCTTAGTTAGTAATATTATGTCCTTCCAGAGACTCATTCTTTTCTCCCACTTGTGAAGACCTCATTTTACACATAACAATTGATGCATCACAATGTCAACTTGCTTGTTGATTTCAAGCATTATGCGTTAATATCTTATGTTATCCATAGAAAGCAAGACAACCCTTGTGCTATGGTGGTCGGGTTGATTCTCTGGATGGGGCTCCTACTCTAGATGGTGTGAGGTCTAATCGGGACATCGCATCAGAAAGACCCCCCTATATGTTGGCAATATCCAAAATCGTCAACATTATGGCGATAGATGGAGGGCCAGTTGAAAATTTATTCCCTTTGAGTTTGTTTTGAATCTCTTATTTTAGATGGATCATTACCAAATCATACTCTTTGGGTGTTTATCCAATAGGTCCTATGGTTAACTTTTAATCCCTGATGATCCCCTTTATCATTTGTCTCAATTAAAGTTTGGTGGTGAGGGCGGTACATTCATAACCGAGCACATTTCTAATTTTCTCAAGTTTTGTGAATTATATGAAATCAGTTATGAAGATGTTGTTTGTATTCTATTCGCCCTTACACTTGATGGTAAAGTTAAATGATGGTGTCATACCCTACCATCTTCTTCCGTCCATTCATTTGATCAATTCCTTAAGGAGCTTCATCAAGATTTTGATAGGTGTGATTACAGAGATGTTATTAAAATGATTAATAAACTAATAATGTACCCTAATGAATCAATTGAGGATTTTTCTAACCGATTCCTCCACTTATGTTATGAGTTTCTTATAGAAGATACAGATTGGGATTTCCTTCAAAGGAAGTTTGAAATTTTGGCTCAAATCTCTTCATATGGTGAGTCTAAACACTCAGATGATCTTGTTCCCTTAACTTTTATAAATCATGAGACGCCTTTGATTTCATAGGAGGAACCTATTATCCATTTTTTTCCTTGCCCTCCTTCTTTACCAGTACCAATCGGGGTCCCTCTACATATTAATGATCAAGTAGGGAAATCTGCAAATAAAATTCCTTATCAATGTTCTCAACCTTCATCCACTTCCCATGAACTTGATCTTACTTAGGATAATTTGGAATGGTTCATGGAACCTAAGGTGAATGCTAATCACGTGATATGTCAAGATGACATTAATGCTCATAACTCCAATCTTGAATCTGATTTGGATTCTTTTCATCCTCTATTATGTCTTTCTCATGATCTCTTACCCCTTGATTTTCTTGATCAATCTATTCCAAATCCAAACAATGATCAGGTGCAAGGTGGTCACATTTCATAGGTAGAGGAGCATATGGTGAATATTATTTCAATATTTAATATATTTTTCAAATTCCTCCATGTCAAGATGATGTCTCTTCATTCTTAGCTCATTTGGAAGCTATTCATTTTGATAGTCAATCAAATAAAATTGATTTTATTAATCACTTTAAATTATTGGGAAACCATCATTCTGATGATAATGATTCAATTGATTTATATGATGGTGAATGAAAAATTGCATCTATTGATCTTTCAGCTTCTCAAGAAGACTTTGATTTCAAATATCTAGAATCTCATTCAGTCCAAGAAGATTGTCTTATGGAAACTTCCTCCACACCTTATTATCCCTTGTGCTCTAATGTTTTTAAAGCATTAAATTGTGAAGAATATACTCCATGTGCTTCAAGTTCATTATCTAATGAGTTTGATTTTGAATCGGCACAAGTTAGTCAGTTTATCCATTATGAAGAACGAAGCAATAGACTCTACGTATATAACCTATAATGGCCTTTACATGCCATTTATGGCACCTTTTATTTGGAGGAATGGGGTAAGGCTCCCCTTTTTCCCTATCCATATACGTTGTATATTGGACCTTTGGTGAGGGGGTATATGTGGGAGTAATTTTTGGTCTGGTTCGCTAATGGGAAAAAAATCATGTCGTTCATTCTAAGTGTTCAGTTTCATTGGTGACAACCTCCCTCACTAACAAAATCGAGATGGTTTCTGGCATAAAGCGACCATCAAATAACAGAAAGCGATGGATTGTGAATCCACCATGCGCAGGTTCAATTCCCATCGTTCGCCCATAAAAGAAGATTAAAAAAATTGGGTTGGATCCGATTCGTTGTCATTTTCATATTTCATTGAAATAAATTATATACAGTGGTATAAGGGGAGCCTTACCCCATTACTCCAAAGAAAAGGTGCCATAAATGGCATGTAAAGGCCATTATAGGTTATATACGTGAATGCGTATATAACCTATAATGGCCTTTACATGCCATTTATGGCACCTTTTCTTTGGAGTAATGGGGTAAGGCTCCCCTTTTTCCCTATCCATATACGTCGTATATTGGACCTTTGGTGAGGGGGTATATGTGGAAGTACTTTTTAAGTATCCATTCCATCCCTTGTCATTTCAAGTCTTGCACGAAGAAAATTCTTTTGTTCTGGTTACTCATAATATTGATGCAATATATCCATCCTTATATGTTCGATTAGAAGAATATTTTGACTTAAGTAATTTGTTTGTTGAATTTGACAAGTTTGATCAAATCAATGACATAGATAGCTACCATTTGGATAGTAATGATCTAATTGAAAATATTGGTGGTAATTTTCCATACCCCGTGCATGATATGCTCCAATCTTCACACTGCAATTATAAAATCTTTGAAAGCTGCGGGACTTGTCAGGAAGTCAAGGCACTTCAACTTCCATTGATGGCTATGTCAAGTTCTCACAACTATGGTAAGATCCCCGAACTAAGTCAGATCCATATTTTCTTGCAAAATTCTTTCCTTTGCATGATTTCACTGAATGTAATTTCTTTCTCAAAATATTTTTGGTGTTTAAAACATATCTTTCCTAACTTTCAAGATTTTGTTTCTGATCGAATTGAAGGTTTTGTTTCCGATAGTTCATCTCCATGCAAATCTATTGTATCAAATTTTGGTTTGGAGTGTATACCTTCCACGAATGCACGAAGTTGTGAAGATGATCCTTTTAAAAATTATAATTGGCTGAAGGATTCAAGCCTATCAGATACATGTGAAAATGGCCAGCTCCTAGTCTTTCTTGTGAATGTTATAATACTAATCATTTATTAATGGCATTGGATATCCTCTTCAGTGTAAATGAAATCTTTTTTTATTTGGTGAATCAAGCTCCTCTTTTTCACTCTGACTGGTTTCAAGTATTCGCTATACTAGCATTCATTTTCAATTCTTTCAATTATTGTAACCAGTTACAAGGAAATGATTTGACACATTCAACATATGAGGAAGATGATTTTATTATTCAAATAATTTGCAATTTTTTTCATATTGATCTATCTTTATCGTCTACTAATCGAGAATCTTATGACTTAATTAATTCACCTGGTCATCATTATGGTTCTACCAATTGTCATCTGACTGATCATTTTTCCATCAGTGTATCTCATGATATTTGTTTTGCATCGACTAATATTTATGATTTATCATCTCACTATTTGGACACTTGTGAAGCATTTGAGGCACTTTTGCCTATGTTGATGGTTATGTCAGGTCATCACTATCTTGAAAAGCCTTCTGAATGTGATCGGATTTATTTTCCCTTACAAGATTCTCATATTTATTTTGTGCCATTAACTGAAAACATATTCTCTAAAGGATTTTAGGTTTGTCAAGAGGGTGTGTTTTGAATTTCACAACCAAATATATGATCAACTGGAAGTATCATCCTTAGCAATCCCTTATGCTAATAACAAGCTTTGATATTTTCCCATGCTTGCAAATAAGGACAACATAGATGAAGCTACATTCATGAGAATATTTCGAGGTTTGTTTGATTATTTTTCTCATTGAAAACGTAAGGCAGAAGGTTGGTTAAAGTTAGTTGCTATGACACATAATTCTACCTCTAGGCAGGACCTTCAACCTTTTTTGCAAGTTATTCAAGCCTTTATATTTTCTATTGCACATTTATTTTTATTGGTTTTAATTGCTTTTATCTTTGTGATTGCAGGTCGGGAGTAGTTACATTGGTTACATTGAAAATTTCAATACACTTAGCCTTTACCTTATTTCTAGTTAGGTTAGGAGTGGGTTTATTTGTATTTTAGTTTTCTTTTCACCCATCCTACACTCGTTATCCATCTAGTCTCTGCATTTTTTTGTTTTATTGTTTTATGTTCTACATGCTACTTTTAGTTTTGTTTTGTATTTTCTTTGCTCGTTTGATCTTGTTTTATGGTTTCATTCTATGTTTTTTTTTGTGTTTTGTTTAATAATACTTTGTGTGGAAGATTCTCTTGTTTCGATAAAAACACAATGTGGAAAAACCTTAAAAGGGTAATTGTGATGACGAACAATGCTTGGTTTATATGTTATCCTCTTCCCTATCTTAGGTTCATATATATTTAAATTAAATGATGTTTAACTAGAAAATATGATTCATTCCTCGAACTACAAAGCCCAAATATTTATTAGGATCTTCCATTCTGACACAACCTTGTATTAAATTATGTTTGACCTATTGACTCAATCAAGTAGAGAAGGGAAAGGAGAAAAATTTAAATGAACATATTAACTTCGGTTATCTATCAAATCCCTTAAATAAGGAACCAACCTCTTTTTCTCTCACGAAGTTGGGATCCCTCTTCCACCGTCAAAATAAATAAGTTCCTTTGCACATTTTATTAGTAATTAAATAAAGAGATGGAGTAGGAAACTTCTCCAAGGTACTATCTAGGATCGTTTTCATTAAAGCAATGCTTGTGGTTCCTTGAGCTGACTCTGTCAAGGTACTGACTAGGCTCGTTGGAATCAAACCAACACCGATGAATGTGCTTAAAATCTCGGTATACTTATTATCCTTCTCCCCTATTGAAACAGTTGAGGGTGGACTAGTATTATGTTAATGTGTTTGAACCTGAGAAAGGAAACGGAGAGACTATATCTTTAACTAGGTGTTACGACAAACAAATCACCCTTGTAGACAAGAGCAATCTCCATAGATTTAAAGAAAAATCTAGAAAAAAACAGACAATTAGCTACTACCTTTCCTTAATCTACAACTGAAACATGATATATGAAATGTGCAAGAGTCTCTTACCTGTCTACAAAATGCTTGTACGTGTCCTTTCGATGATTTCAAAAGCTATTCATCACTGCTTCAAGAGAATATTTGCATAAACAAAAATAAACGAGGGATAAAAGCATAATGTAGATAAAGATTCAAACACAGAGTGAATGGAAATTGCAACATAGCACATATCATAACATTAATCCAATATTATGTTTATAAACTATGCAAAATATCAACGATATTTCCAAAAAGCATCATAACAAGTGAAAATAGGAAAGAAACAATTTCTTATATTAATATTGAACAAGAAGGAGCAATACAACCTTAGCCTTGATGATGTAAGCCTCTTCACAGTGATCTCCAATCCTCCCCTTAGATGACAAGCCTTCATCCCCAATTTGACAGCATAAGTTTACATTCCAAATTCCTCCTTTACCCTTTGGTCTGTGTTGAATTTATAAGCCAAGAGGACAAGGTTTGAGATCCTCTTTCAAAGGGATGAGATCCATAAAGAGAGGGATAAGGGTTCCACAAAGGGAGGGAATTTGATTCATGAACCAAGGGATGAGGCCCAAGTATGTAGGGGCTCAAGGCCTTCAATTGGGAAAAATTCCTCCAATAAGGGTTCAAGAAATCACTTTTTATTTTTACCCATGTTAAGAGAGTTGTGCGGTTTTTAGTGGCAAATTTGCGCAGGCCACAATGGTCAAAACTGCACTTGCATATGTAATGGCTAGGAATACTGTGAAAGTGCTTAAAATTTGGTTTTTAATCAATGTAATCCATTAATATTTTTGTCTTTGGGATTTTTTTGCTTCCAAAATTGTATAGGAATGATTGGAACACTTCATCAGATAGTGAGAGATCTGGATTACTGGTCATTTTCTTAATGGTGACAAAATTTCATGTAACAAATTTCCCCCTAAAGCACCAAGTCAGAAAATATGTTTAAGGACTGAATCACTTTATCATGCTCAAGTTTGGATTAGAGACCTGAAACAAACAATCAAGGGTTACAATACAATATCTTCATATAATCATCACTGAGGTAGGCATTCCCATACTCATAGTAAAAGCATCTCAAAGAATCGGTATGCAAATATACAAAGTTCCATTTCAATAGTAAAAACAGTATGGACACAGCCATTAAATATGGATCCATATTTACAATCATGAATATTTAAAAATCCACACATCCTGGATGGATGAAACTAGATCCAGTGTCTTGGTATTCATATCTATTGATCCATAGTACTAATCTAACCATGCGATTGAATGTCTCGAAGTCGAACATGGTAGAAACCACTTGATTATCAGTCAATGATGTGAACCCTTAATAGGTGCGAGAGAAACCACCAATAATGAAAATAGTTCTCGAGGTACCCTAGTACAATCTATGAAGTGTGATTAAATGTTTTGAAGTTGAACACTCATAGAATCATTCGATCAATGATCGATGATGCGAACCTATTTTCGAAGGCGAGGAATATTCCATTGAGGCATGCAAGCTCCAAGGTACTAAAGGAGGTTTCTAGACCAACTTCCTAGATAATGAGCTGAAGTCGATAGGAAGCGATATGTCACAGGAGGGCCTACGACACGAAACTCACGTCAAGTTTTGAAGAACGTATTTGAAGTGATTCAGGACTGACTCAAGGATGGCCAACACGATTTAAGGCTATGAATTTCAAGGTAATTTTAATTGAGGTTGGAATTCTCTTGAACATATCGCTGACACGATATTTTGACTTGGCCTCTCAAAAATAAGACCCAAAACTAAACTGGATACTTTCAATGAGGTATGATCAACTGAGAGACAAATGGATTTCCCAACCCAGACACAAAGGTGATGAAGTGTCATGTTCAAGAGCAACATATTTCCTTTTATTAATACAAAAACAAATGTTTCTTTCCAATTTCCCCCCGACATTACTGACAAGCACCTCTTTATTTTTATGCAAGCTTGAGGAGGATAAAATGTGTTTGTCCTGTAAGCACATCCTTTGGTTGAGTCCTTTGGAGTATTTTTAATGAACCTTAGGAAGGATTGGTTCGGTGTTCTCATGGTTGACAAGTCCTACACTATTTACTTTTTACGAGTCCAGTGAAGGGATAACTTGATGTTGTTTTAACATTTAAATAGTTTGAAAAGACACAAAAGGAAAACTCATATAGTTCTTTTAATGTAAATTTTTAACGAGTCTGGAGAAAGTAAAGCTCGAAATTTTTCATTTTTAGGGAGTCACGAAAAAACATAAGTAAACTTTGAAATGTCCTTTTTCGTAAACTTAGTCTCTCAAGCCTAAAAAAGGGTAAAATAATGTAGGAGAGAATTATTTTGACCATGATTAGTCAAAGTATATATTTTTCGTAAATAGTCTACATGATCCATAAAAGGGGTTAACTTATATCAAGCAGACGTTTTTCGTTTTCTTTAACGAGTTCTAAATAAACAAGCATACTCAGCAATATTTTCACATTTCAAGAGTAAAAAAGAGCTTAAAGTTAACTCCAGTATTTCGCTCTTTCATAATTTTTTAGAACCCGAAAAAAGTGATAAAAGCTCACTCATCGCCAAAATGATCTATTTTCATAATTAAACCTATAAATTGCACATTCAAACCTAAAAATCATCATAATTGCTGGAAAAATAGTTTAAAAATAAAAATAATAATAATAATTAGAAGATAAAGGAAAAAAATATTATTTTAATAGACCTTTTTTGCTTATAAAAGTTCAAAAAGTAAAAAAAAAATTACCATTTGGGAGCTCTTTGAAAGTGCATTTTCACCCAAAATTTCAGCAGCAGATTGTGATTAGACCATTGGACCATTTCGAGAGTCGTTTTCTCTAGGTAGAATGTCATTCTTTTCTCTTCACATTGATAGTTATTATTTTGCATTTCATTGGTGTTTTTCATGTTTTTGAGGGCTTTTAATGTTTTAAAATGCACCCTTGAGCTTGGGCAGTTCCTCTTCATCGGGAGAGCACAAACCTGTTATTTTTCCATTGTTGGAAAAACGCGATTTGCGCGGTTTACATAAAAGGGAACCACACAAATGTGCATTTTCCCTAAAAGGTGACTGTGTAAGGCACCAAATTTTTTTAAAATAATGAAAACTACCAAATTTTTTGCAAAAAAATTCTATATTCTTCTTAACTAATTTCCACCATCGATTTCAAGTTTTTGAAGTGTAAAAAGGGAATGAAGAGAGAGAGAGAACATGAAGCTCAATATGTAGAGGCTTTGAATGATTCATCTAGATTGCAAGTTTTGATAAATTGTGGCTTGCTCAAATATTTTATGATTTCAGGGTTGAAAGCCTAAATGGATCTATTGACATGGTTAGTGAGATATTAGAATATCTGAGAGCAATATTTTAAGATTGGGGATCAAAGGTTCACCATGGATTCCAATGATATCTATTTCTTGATGAGGCTCTCATGTCGTGGCACTGATATTTCATTGTTTGTAGGTGGGCCAGGCGATGAACCAACATAGGCTTATCTATCCAAACATTGCACTTTGAAATTAAAAGCATGTAGAGTCTTCCACTAAGGACCATTGCATTTAATGTTGCTCGATTATGTGGAATTGTTTCATTTCACCTCATTACTAAATCTCGAATGCAAAATTCACTGGAGTGATTGCAACCCACTATGTTTAACTAGTGTGAAGGATTTGCTACAAATATCAAAGGGAAACTCACTAGAGAAAAGAATGGAAATCCAAAGAATTTTTTATATGGTGTTACAGTTGTAGAATTTTCTCTGGAGAGGAATCCTCTCCTTTGTACATAGGTTTCCATGGATATGGGAGGACCATTATATCCTCACACGCTGCAGTGGGTTACATTGATGGCTTGCCACAGAGGTGGTGATGTTCTGATAGTCAGATATACTCATTCATTTTTCATGTGGTTGAATCACCAGATTATAATGATTGAGGATTACCCATATGCGAATATGAACTACACCGATGATCCAAACATCTCACTCCCTGCAAGAATGCAATGGGGAAATATAGGTAAAAATTCTTAATTTGGTTTTTTTGTATTTTTAAAAAATAAAAATAAAAATGTTTTTACATCCAAAATTAATGATCTAAAATAATCATGCAGATGTGGGACCAGTCATACTGGCAGCAATGTGATTGTTTGATAGAAGTGACGAGCAGCCAGCTACTCCCGTAATGCATAACCCAGAGGCAGTAGAGGCTTTGACCCAGATTGAGCATAACCTAGAGAGGTTAACTCTAGATATCCTAGATATTTTGATTAATGATTTTCATCTCCGCTACTAGAGGCATACAGTAGGAGTACCTGGGCCAATTAGCCGCATGTTACGACGAGGGGTTTGTGCCATAGTCTTCTATCATGATCATCATGCTTAGTTGCTAATCATAGGGCTAGATTTTGTTTTTTGATCTATCAAAATGTTCAGACAATAAAGTCCACAGGGCCTCAAATTTTTTCGATGACATTTTTGTGAACTCAAACTTTTTACAGACATTATGATTAATGGAGACTACTTCTATTTTCTTAGCTTATTTTGTACAATATGTGAATGATTATTTATTTTTTTACAAATGTTGCAAATGTCGAATTAACACATAATAAGCCAATGAATTAGGTAATGTGTTTAAATGTCTTGGAATATGTTGGTATTTAATGTAATCGAATTCTCTTTCAAGGAGACGGACCCGTAAAAACATCCTTAGCATTGTACAACTTCTAACTGAATAAACGTGATTTAAATTTAATATTATGAGTTGAGAATCCAACCTAATGATTAAACGATGAATGAAAAATGAAATGGCAATAGATAATAGCTCAATAACTGCAATATTGTTCGTTGTTCTACCAAGGAATATCCCATAGATACTTACTAACTCAACAGTGGGTGAACAAATGTCACAAGCTACGGAAGTCAAATTCTGAGTACTATGACTAGCGCCATCAGCGTAGCCAACGTAAGTTTGAAGGAGCCTTAACATCTGCAAATCAAGCGTAACACAGGATAAGCAAGGGAAGTAGAAGAAGATTGTAAAAATATGTAAAATTTCCACACAAAAATATGATATAGCAATATACAAAGTACTCACACAATGAATTAGGCATAGTAATTTTTCAAGTAAAGCCCATTTATGGGCTTTCCCAAAGGAATATTGTCATAGTCAACTAGCTCATAAGCCCCTTTTGCTAGTTCACATTTTATTATGTAGGGACCATGCCACATAGGTTCAAACTTATCAGCTCCTAACTTATCATGTTCTTGATTGTAAACCAAGACCAAGTCACCTTCTCAATATGTGAGAGGATTTAAATTTTGATCAAAATGTGCTTTAATTCATTTTTTATGAGTCTCGCTATCTAATGCAGCATCACGACGAGTCTCATCTAAGCGTGCTAGATATTAAAAGTGTTCTTATTCTGCATAAGTAGCAGGTAGTAATTTGGTTGCTAGTTTCAATTAAGGAATTTCACATTCAATAAGTGATACTGTCTCCAGACCATAAACCAACTGAAAGGGTGTAAATTAGGTTGTATTTTTTGTTGAGGTGTTGTATGCTCACGAAGCTGAGAAAAGAATTAAATGTTAATTTCATTTATTAATTCCTATAATTTGTTGAAGCATAGTAGTTTAAAAAAATTACAACTTCTACCTTATCATTTTCTTGCGGGTAATAAGGATTTGAGTTATCATGGCACAAGCCCAACTTTATAGTTAGTTCAATCATCATAAAGTTTGAAAATGGTTTCCATGCTCCGTGATCGTGGCTTGTGGAACACAAAACCTAGCAATCAAATGATTGAATATGAAAATAGCAACGGTTTCACCATCATCCTTATATGTAGGCATCACCTCGGCCCATTTTGTAAAATAATCCACAATAAGGAAAATACACCCATGCCCTCAAACAGAGTAAGGGTTACATGTAATGAAATCAATGCCCCATTTCGCAAAAGGACCAATGACAATAATTGGGTGTAGAGGAGCAGGATTTGTATGCATTTTTGGATGATAGATTTGCAATTATGACATTTTTTATTGTAGTGATACATTCTTTGTACATGGAAGGCCAGAAATATCCAACACACAAGATTTTTTGGGCAATGGAAAACCCAGATATATGACCACCACATGCTCCAAAGTGACAGTCATTTAAAGCTTTTTCGGCTTCATCATGCACCAAACAACGTCTTAAAATAGAGTTAGCACCACGACAATAAAGTGTATCACCAACACTATTGTATTGTTGAGATTGGTACCAAATACGATGATGATCAGTCAAGATAGCACAGGCAGAAAAGTTTGAGTTTGAATATAAATAATAATATATCCATACCAAGGGTCTAATGTACTTATGAGAAAGAGTAATTCATCGAGAAGAGAATCCTCTGCCACTGTTTCTGTTTCAGAATAAGGAAAGCCACAAATTAGCTCAGCAAACACCAATTATTTATTCGACTTGGATTTTTCAAATTCTAAGTCAAATTCCTGTAGGATAACAATCCATTTGGAATATTTTCCCCCGTGTAATTGTCTCGTAATAATGTAAACCATAGGGTATGAAATCATTGTTGTTTTACGCAAAAGGATATAGTAACAAAATCCTTGGACGACTTGTACAACTGCCAAGGCCAATTTCTCCACATGTGCATATTTTATTTCATATTTTGTAATATTCCTACTTAAATAATAGATCACAAGATCATTATTTAATTAATCCACTTGAACTAATACCATGTCAATGGTAACATCAAATGTATCTAAATACAAAAACGTAGTCTCGTTGATAATCGGGTGTATGCAACAAAGATGTGTGACTCAACGCGTGTTTGAGTGCATCGAAATCCTTTTTATCGGTTTCATATCATACAAAACAGTTGCCCTTTTTCAAAATTCGAGTAAAACCTTTATTTAGCTTTGCATAATTTAGAATTCATCGACGTAAAAAGTTTTTTTTCCCTAGCAAACTTTCGAGGTGGCGCAAATTGGAAGGAGGAGGAAAATTCAGAATAACCACTACCTTAAGGGGTCAACATGAATACCTTATTTTTACATGACAAATCCTAGTAAATAACCAGATTGTACACAAAATATAAGCAGATACCAGTTGTAGTTATAGTTCTTCTTTGAGGTGAAGTCGGCGCAAGAGTATTAGCTATAACAGCTGAAGGTGATTCAGGCTCAAAAATGTCAGATTCAGGTTCTTCAACGTTTGGTTAAGTTAATTCTGTGTTTGAAATTTCTCTGGTATCGAATTCTCCTTTAATGATCTTAGTAACTTGAGGTCCAAATTGAACTGTGTTTGATTCTCTTCGATGTGTTTGAATCACTTCAGTCTCTATTGTTTCTGATTCTACAATTCCATATGTATCAGTTTTCAAATCTTATGGATTTCAACCTATCTGCTTTTATTTTATCCAATTGACCAAGTTTATACTTAGGGGTAGACGTTGCATTCTACGTGAGTGTCTGGTAACTTGGCCACGATGAATTTTATTAAATGTTTTTTCAAATTTTATTCAATCAAATAAATAACCAAAATAAAAGAAGGGTAACTAGGTATAAAGGATTACTAATCCACTGTGAACTGCGGAATATCATTTCTAGTATGTGCAATTAGTCTCACTGAATGTTGTGTTTGGTGTATCACATATGACAAATCAGCCAACTCGGTTACTTATGGATGGTATGCAACCTAGAAGGGGGCCTCCAAAATATACTCGAGGTACATGAAGGTACAGTATATGTCAGTGTTGACTAATGCGAGCCTGTAAGATAGGAAACATACCCATATATTTTTCATACCTGCAATGTCGTCCAATATACCCGAAGGCACGTGGAGAACGTTCCCATATACTTACGTACGTGTAATACTGACTACCTACAAAATGTGTCACACACAAGAAACGACAATTGTTATGTTTATAGACGTTGAAACACATATACTAACCTAGAACCACTAATGTTTGGTTAATTTAAAATTTTGATTGATTTTACGGCTCCTCTTTGATTAAATTCGATTTAATAGATGTGGTGTAAATGATATCAGTTTTTGACTCCAAACCTAACTCAAAAAATATGCCAAAAATGAATCTTCTAGTTCAATGAATTTCTATCTATGGTAAAGAGAAAGTTTTTTCAATATTCATACAAGTGAAAAAAATTCAAATTCACCATAGTTGTTTTCAAGAATACAAAATTTTCACTTTTAGATTAACCCAAATGCATAAATTTATCTTTTGAATTTCAACTCACCCAAAAACACAAGGATCATAAAAAATTATCTTAACATACAACACCCAAAATGTTTTCAAAATGAAAAAATAAAACCAACAAACCTTAATATGAATCTTTAAAATGAATGCTATGAATATAAATTTGTCAAAAATATGATTATGAAATTCTTCATTGCTAAGAAGAACAACAACTGTTGATTTCAATTTAATCAAAAGAAGCAATTTTACAAGCGAAACATACTTAACCTTCAAAAACACTATCTTTCATCAACATAATTATCTTTTACAAACATGTAAAAAAAATGCTAAATATGATTCTTTGGGAGAAGAAAGACAGGAAAAAACTATCTCAGCAATTACCAATCCCTCTTTTGATAAATCAACAAGTTACCAAATCAACTTTCCAGCCCTAATTTGCAAAGATGAAGAATTTTTCAAGAATAAAATATTCAAAATCAAATCGAATAGAAACATACTTTCCAAGAATGTAAACAAATCCAACAAAGCATTGTAATAAAAATTTCCTAGACTCAGCAAATGAAAACCCTAATTTTTCAAAAATTTCTGAGACTTCCACGGAAAATCAGTTTTATTCAATGCACAGTTGCATTCTTGCTAAAGGATAAGTGTGAAAATTTGTGCACTGTTGTTAAAGGGAAAGTGTGCAAGCCAAGAAAAATTAAGAAAAATAAAAAACAAAGCCAAAAATCCAAAAAATTCAAACTTTCAATATTCAAAACAAAGTCAGATAAGGCTATATAAAGAGATTTAAAAGTCACAGGAGGAGATAATGAAGAACAAATTATTCCTTAGCGGAGTCGCCAATTTGTTACGGCGAAGAAATAAATCTCACGGACAAGAGTGATCTCCCTAGATTCAAAAACAAATCTGAAACAAACAAATTATTTACTACCTTTCCTTAATATACAACTAAAACTGATATATGAAATGTGCAAGAATATCTCACCTCTCTACGCAATTCTTGTACATGTCCTTTCGTTGCTTTCAAAATCTCTTCTTCACTACTTCAAGAGAAGATATGCATAAACATAAACAAACAAGGAATAAAATAATAATGTAGATAAATATTCAAACACAAAGTGAATGGAAATTTCAACATAGCACATATCATAACATTAATCCAATATTCAGTTATAGCCTATGTAAAATATCAAGGAGTTTTGAAAAAGCATCATAACAAGTGCAAAGTGGAAAGAAACGGTTGCTTGTATTAATATTGAACAAAAAGGAGAAATACAACCTTAGCATTGATGATATGAGTCTCTTCCCAGTGATCCCCAATCCTCCCCTTAGATGAAAATACTTCAACCCTAATCTGAAATCATAAGTTTACATTCCAAAGTCCTCCTTTACCCTCTATTCTATGGTGAATTTATAGGCCAAGAGGGGGTGGTTTGAGATCCTCTTTCTAAGGGATAAGATCCATAAAGTGAGGGATTAGGGTTCTACAAAGGGAGCTAATTTGATTCATGAACCAAGGGATGAGACCCAAGTGTGTAGGGGCTTAAGGCCTTCAGTTGGGAAATATTCCTCCAACAAGGCTTCTAGAAATCACTTTTTATTTTTACCCACGTTTAAGATATTTATGCAGTTTTTAGTGGAAGACAAAGCGCAAATTTGTCTAGGCCACAATGGTCAAAACTGCGCTTGTGCAGGTAATGGATAGGAATAATGTGAAAGTGCTTAAAAATGGGGTTTTTAAGCAATGTGATCCAATATTCTTGTTGTATTTGGGATTGTTTTTTTTCCAACATTGTAGGGGAATGCTTGGAACACTTCATCGGATAGCGAGAGATCCGGATTGGCAGCCATTTTCATAAAGGTGACAAAATGACATGTAATTCCAAGATAAGTGGGTAAGCCAAGGTGATCCACATGGCGAATAAATACTTCCTAATAGACTAAGGCCTTGCACTTAAAGGTGGAACCTAAACATAGAAGTTGTAGTTTTTCTAGTGTGTCGCCAAGTGTTGAAGATGCGATCAACACCCTCCAAAATTTTGCATACACTTGAATTATAGAGCCTACATAAGATCTAACGATCTATTTTCCATGGTCACTTAATTTTCTATTAATGTTGTATTAAATGTTTAATTATTCTTCTTGGATTCTAACTGCCAAAGTCACTTTCTCACACATGCTCAGTCCATGTTGAATCTATAAGCGTGCTTATTTTATGCAAGCTTAAACAAGCATAGCACATTCCATCAAGATAGTGTCAAAGAAATTCTCAACCCAATTTGGCATTTAGTGCACTCTTTCATTGTCAGTTTCCCTCACTTTGGCTTCATTCGTACTTCTATTCCAGTGATTTTTCCCAACTATCGCTTTCGGCACACCTTCGCTTTCTCAAGTGTCGCTTTCATGTTCACCACTGTCGCTTTTTCTTGTTTTCACGTTAATAAGTGTCATTTTCATGTTATGTTCACTCCAACATGTCACTTTTAATGTCGTTCACATTTTCGAGTGTCGTTTTCATGTTCTCTTCTTGTCGTAGGTGTCGCTTTTGTTGTTTCCACTCTTGTATGTGTCGCACCTTTGCACATTACTAGAGTTAATTTTAACACACCCTCTGGATTACATGATCCTAAATATCATTATAATATGTGCTAGACACATTCCTACAACTTAGCGCACCTTTTGGTCACATTCCTCACTTCTATCGCAACTTGTGTTCTAAGTGTTGTAATGTTTTTTTTAAACTATCACAATTAGAAATAAGGGTATATTTGCTATCATTTCAAGGTGTGATGGTTATTAATGAGTCATGTGTATCTTCCTGGCTTGTATTGATGGATTGGCATGTGTGTGATCCGATTTTGAGTCATGTTTGGATGTATTTATCCCTCTTAATCTACTGGTCCCGCACTTAGCCATTCTGGAGCTCTTCTTGGTCCTCCTGCCAAGTGAAAGTTGTGAAGGCATTAACCCTATTACTAGGTGACAAGATTAGCCTATTCATGAGCCTAAATTATGAAACATTTATCACCAATACTTGTGAATTAATTTCTTCTCAAATACACCTCAAATAAATGCATCTTAAGATACTTCCAAGGGAAGTCACCTAACCCTTATTGTTCATACTGACTCACTGCACTAAGTTTTGATCATATTTGCCTTGCATGGCACATAAATCACTCCAAGTTGAAAACAAGGACGCTTTACACCCCCTTTTAAAATAAAACTATACAGTGCAAAGGCCCCCCTATCCTCACAGTGTAGTGAAAACCCTCCTAGGCAAAGTGACTTACTCACTATGGCTTCCCTCAGTGAAAAGTGCATTATAGATGAAAAAGCAGCCATTTTTGGGTCAAACTGAACTAGGATAGAAGTAAAAGTGACTTAAAAATGAAAATTAAACCCTTGCTGAAGAAAAATACTCTTTCCTTAAGGCCTCCTCTTTCCTTCAACGCATAAGTAGTCTGAAGTAACAAGTCTTAACCCATGTTCCTTGTCCTTCCCCTATGTGTTGAATAAATTTCAAGCCTCCCTCTCTTAGCACATGGCATAGTAACAAGGCTAAAGGATTCCTCCTCTCAACCCTTAACCATTCAATCTATGTTGGCATAGTCTTCCTCTATTTCCTTCCTATCTCATGAAGTAGTCTTAAGCAACAAGCCCATCACCTTGTCCCTTGAGCTTCCCCACTATGTTGGATCGAGGAGAGACCCTATTTACAGTGCATAACATAGTAAAAATGGAAAATGGAGCCTTCCTAGGCCACTAATGAGTTTAAATGTGCTTTCCTTATAAATCCTTTCCTTCTCATATCCTCCCACAAACCTATCATAAGTAGGTCATTCCGGGAACTAGGTAGTAATAGAATAGATGATTTTAAGACTGATTTTTCCTTTTAATGAATGATCTTCATTGGCAGGAGTACTTTCTCAGCATGAAAAGGATATGCTCAAGGAATATAGCAAGGAATAAACACAAAGAAACACCTGTACAGAATAAGCACAAAATAAAACGATCATAAAGACATGAAGCATATCCTGGACTAGGACAGAAAGAAGACATTACATGATGACTCAGAAGATTCCAGTATTGATCCAAGACCCTTTGGAGGGTGAAGATAAGAAACAAGAGAGCAAAGAGAGAATTTTGGCATTGCCACCTCATCATGAGCTTCATGTCATCATTGCCAAGTTGTAACTTGTACAAGTGTCTTCTATATTTCAAATGTCTCCATGTTTCATGACAATTCATCATGTGGAATGTAATGTATAAATTATACAACATGCATGTATATCTTGGATTCACCCGATCTAAAAATGTACTAAATTTAAATACTGAATCGCTTCTACAAATATTTTGCGGAATTAAAAAAACAACACAATTTCCAATCACGTGAAGCAAAGAAGAATAGATCAAAATCACAAAACCAGATATTCCCGGGGAAAGCTTGCTGCTCAAAACCCCTTTATCATATATTATATATTCCACAAGGAATCATGAAACAATTACATACAAAACTCTTCTCACAAGAGCACTCAGTACATCAGCTAATTGTCTCACACTGTCATAAAAAAATTGGCAAATTCCTTAGCCAATTTACTGCCTCCAGACAGCCTGTCTTTCTCACGCAGTTCCTGATGAATGAAATCCTTAATCACAAATAATTTCAGCCTTCCTCAACTGTTTTGAGTATCATGGGAATCCTGTGGTGTTATAAATACACCTGGGTAGCCTGCTAATATCACAACTGATAGTTAACTTCTCTTTCACCTAGAACTTAACTGGGTCTCCACTAGATATGACATGCATGCAGTAAATAATAGTAAAACATCAGTTGCATGTCAGATCACTACATGTGAATTAATTAATATTTAATTCACTTGGTCTCTCACTAATGTATTTTCAGTTACAACTAGCACAACTGACTTTAACTCACTTAACTAAGTTAAACTGGTTTACAACTTGCACAACTCACGCACCACTGCACTTCCAACTTTGTTACAACTAGAATCACTCTGTTACAACTAAATTCAACCTACATGTCCCACCAACCAACCTCTTAACTCAAAATTCACTTAGCAAAATGATTTTCCACTTCAGTTAACTATTTCCAAGTCCACATTGAGAATAGATTACAGTTTATTTTCCATCTATATTAAGGGATAATAAAGATAGACATTCACCTAAAAATAGCCTGTGTGGGCCCCACCTAGTGTAGGTGCTTAATTTTCACTAGGATCAAGGATGTTGTTTCCGGATGCCAATTTCACTGTTTCTTGTTGAAAACTTCAACATGTAATGATGTATTCTTAAGAAAATTACAAAATGAAATATGTGCAATTCCAAGAGTCATATGTGGAATATGGAAAGTCACATAGTCATATATGGACAAAAGTCACATAAAGAAGTCCAAAAGTCATTAGAAGTTCAAGAGTTGTTTAGAAGTCTAAAGGTCATAATAGAAATCCAAGAGTCATGGGGAATGTGAAAGGTCATTCCTCTTGTAATAAATAGTCCCTCATAACTCAATAAAAAGGATTTTAGATGCTTAGGCTTTGAAGAGCTAGTACTTGGTTCTCTAACTTGGCATAGGAGAGAAAATCTATTCTTCAGAGAAGCAAGAAGTGACTTAATGTTCCACTACTGGCACTAGTAAATTTGGCCCAATTTCCGACGGCCACTTTGTCGCTATTCTAACACATCTGCGTCGCAAGAGCGATAGCTTGAGGCCGGGAAAAACGTGGTTAATCATTACGTCGCAATTCTGACACTTCAATAATGTGTCGGAAGAGCAACAGATTTTCTGATGTTTCCAACTAATCGTCGCTATTCCGACATTTTCCAAACCGTCGCTCTTCCGACGTCTTGCACACATTTGGTCTTCCGACGTTTCCCAAAACGTCGGTCTTTCAGAAATCCATCGCAATTACGGCGCTTTTTTGCAAACGTCGCAAGACCGACACTTGCCTCTAAGTGTCGCAATACTGACACTTGTCTCCAAACGTCGGTATAGCGACACTTTGTGGCGAGATTTGAAAAATTGATAAAAATTGGGGAAATTTCCGAAATTTCGTCAAAAGTGTCGGAATTTCCGTCAAATGCACTAGTGTGGAACTAGTGCCTCACCACTGTAACTGTGTACTTATATCTTTCACCTAATATTGAAGCCCATTGATCCAACATACTTTCATGCATGTATCACGAATTTTTTGAGACTATTACTTGGATGTTTGCGGTATGTGTTATATTCATATGTACTAAACCAATTGAACTACTTCATTGGCTTTGGTACTTATCTTGTTGAATGTATGTTGCATTTGATATAATGATCGTTGTGTCCATGTGAACTATTTCGCTACATGACTAACGAATATTTTGATGCTCTTGTGTGTCTCTCTTAGGCTATTACTATTACTTACTTCCAAAGACTCTCTCTTATCTCCCACTTGTGAAGGCCTCGTTTTACACATTACAATTGGTGTATCACAATTTCGACTTGCTTGTTACTTTCAAAGGCTATGTGTTAATCTCTTATTTTATCCATGGAAACTGTAATATCCATGGCGTAAGCCACTGTAAAAACTCTCATAAAATGAGGGTTTTTAAATAATTTAATATTATTAATTATTATATTGATATTACATGAAGAATATTCTTGTAATTCTCAATTATAAGATTATTGGAAGAATTATTTCGTAATTATTTTATTTAGAAGAATTTATATTCTTCTATAGAAATAAATTATATTTCCAAGTTGGTATCTTTTATGAGTTTTAAAAATAATGAGTAATAAGTGATATTTTTCTCATAAGGAAAAAACAAATCTACCTATAAAAGAAAATCATGAGAGATTTATGGAGTGCTTTTGTGATTTAGGAAAAATCAGATTTATGGATTCTTTATGGAACTATTTTATGATTTAGAAAAGCTATTACATTTTCTTAATTCTATTTATTGTAAACCTTTGAGAAAAATAAAGGATGGAATGAGAGAATGCCTGGAGAATGGAGCCAAGGAAGAGGAAGAAGGAATTCCAATCATGCATCAAAAGATAAGTAACTATGTTCTTTGAAATTCTTTTGTTTGCATATGGGGCATGATGATATAATAATTGAATTTATCTGCCAGGAAAAATTCATATGATAAACAATCAAGATTATTTCTTGAGAAAACCTCTATATAATTTTGTGCATAGAGGAATAAGTGCTTTATTCATTTAATTATGAAAATATTTCATGTGTTGTGAATTCATAAAAGCTTTTCATGGCTAAATAATTCTGTGAATTTCATGAGTTATTGGAAAATAGGGTCCAAATATGCATTTATATCTCCCAAACCCGGATATATATGTACAAATTGAAGGAGGTTTTTTTAAAAAGGGCTATCATGATCAAAAAAATCTTTCAAATTTTAAAAATTCGTTTCCCATGTCTCCAAAACCGTGTCCTAAATTGATGACAAAAACAGGGAATTATTTAATATTGAAATCTGGAAACATGAGCTCCAAAGATTCATTCGAATATTCCAAACCGTAACACCTGTGTAAAAACTGAGAGAGGCTATTTTGAATGAACCCATTAAAAACAAAAACCCCTTTGGATTTTCCAAAAATAATTTTCGTTTGGTTGGAAACCGTGTCCAAATTTGATGACAAAAACAGGAAATTATTTAATATTTAAATGTGGAAAAATGGGCTACAAAGATTCATTCGAATCTTCAAAACCATGACAACTGTGAAAAAAATGAGAGAGGTTGTTTCTAATAAGCCTCTTGCAAACAAAAACATCTTTTGGGTTTGTGAAATTCGTTTCCATATGTTCGTAATAAACATCCAAAGTTGATGACTAAAACGGGAAAAACAGAGTAAAAGATAGTGCTTCCATATCATTTTTCAATGAGATAAGAATAATTGTTTATGTACATATAGACATAATAATTATGCTGATGATTATTTACAAGGAATTAATTTATATAATTACCTAGTATGTTCTCATGATGTATATGCATTAAAAATTTTAAAGAGAAATATTGGACCCTTGAAGAGAGTATGTGCTTAAGTGCACATGAATAATATCTAGTATATTTGATCTACTAGAAATTTTTATGTGATTTTACATGCATGAGGAGCTTGATTCATGTAAAATTATATAAATAACTTATGTGAGGGGTAGCTCACATAAAAACCTTGCATAAAAGGCAATTGGTTGTGTTATTTGAGAAGGATTTTTTATTCAAGTTATTTCTTGAAGAAATTATACAAATCTCTATGATGTGTGAAATGATAAGAAAAAATTTTGTATTTCATGCATAATATCTAGTGAGATGGCTATATTTAGGAAAAAGAATAATTAGGGCGTAAAATTCTTTCAAAATATATATATATATATATATATATATATATATATATATATATATATATATATATATATATATATATATATATATATATATATATATATATATATATTTGTATGCAAGGAAGCAATTATTATGGTAGAACTCTTCAAAAAGAATTGAAGATAAAAATGTATCCTTGTATGCATTATTGGAATAGATTCTTGGAGAGGAAAACTAGTAATCACATGCTTTATTATGTAATATTTTTTAGAGAAACATATATGCTTGCATGCATGGAAAAAGTATAGTTTTGGGTATTAGATTTCTAGACAAAAGGAATATGAAATCACATAATATTTATTGTGTTAGCTTTCTTTTGGGAAAAATAATATGTATTTTGCAAACCTAAAGGGATTAGCAATGGTATTAGCTTTATTTTGGGAGAATATTAGGCATAGTTATCGGGTTATATCTTTTCGATGAGATGGAAATGTTCCCTTGCATGCATGAAAGAATAAGTGGTATGCGTTTGACCACTTGGAAAATAAATGTGTTTATTTTTCTATGAAATATTTATTTAGTTTCTTTTGGAAATAAATATATGTTTTACATACAAGAAGAATAGTCTATGTTATTGTATGCACAAAATTATAACTAGTATGTTTGAAATCGAGCTGGCATGGTTATACATAATAGCCATTATGAATAGCTCTTGGGTGGAAAATATGTTTTTGGAAAAGAACATGCATTCACATGCATAAGTATAGCATGTATTGTGTTAATCCCTTTGGAAAAGAAAACATAAGAGTAGGCAAAAAAAATTAATTGTTTGTTGGGATAGTTATCTTGAAAGCTTGTTATGCATTTGCATGCAGAATATTATTATATATTATGTTAGCTTTCCTTTGAAAATAATATGAAAGTGCATGCAAGATTTTGTTAGCGTTTGTTGGAAAAATAACACTTGATAGTGATTTATTTGTTACTAATGCATGTGAAATTATGTTAAAGAATGAATTTTATGTCAATTTGGTTACGTTTTATACATGCATACAAATAGTGTTGAAGTGTCACAAATAAATATTGATTATTGGTTTATTAATAATTTATCTAATCATGATATCAAGTGTGTTGATGACAACAATGACAGGAAAAGAGGGTGACTTGAGAAAAGAATTTTTCAAGTTAAAAATTGTGGAAGATAAAGATTTCTTAGTCCATGCAGGTTTAGTAGTTCCAACTGCAGGATGACCCACTGAAGGAAATAGTCTGAATACAAAGACTGAGACTGAGGATCCATGGTAAATGGTATCATGATTATTGTAATAGCTTATAGCTAGTTATGTTTCATTTAAGATTACTTTTCTATGTAATTTTTATGACCATGGTCAAGGTATGGACTCCCTTATAACCATTGAGTGAGGGGTAACAACCCTCACGAGCGTTTAATAATAAAATTATATGTTTGCTATTTTTCACCCTATGGGGTTTCCAGGGTATATCTGTGTCTAATGATGTTATTTTTCATTGTGTCGTTTTCATGATGTTAATTTCTTTCATGATGTGATGTTTATACTATCCATTATGTGACTTACTAATTGAGTTAAAATGATCATGGGATCGGTGGATAGTTATAGTAGGAAATTTAAGTTAATATGCTACAACAAGGAGAGTTAATGGTTGTGTAACTCGCTATTCTTTTTACTAAATATTTCTCTAGGTGATGATGATGGTTATTCTAATGGTTAATGAGGAAATATAGAAAGTAATTTATAAAGTTACACATTCGTAAATTTTGAAAAAAAATTCCTAACTCCCTGCATTTTCCTGCGAGGTTATCGAGGTATGTTACAAATGGTATCAGAGCAAAAGGTTGCAACACTGGCACCTTTTGGGAATCATTATGAAAAGAGGAAGTAGAGATATGATGCTAGTGGGCATCATCTCAGGTATGATTTTAATTAAACTTGTAGTAGACTACAATTAACATGAGATGCATGATGCTTGATTAATGACCACATAAAAGAGTAGAAAGTTATAATGTTTCTTTAAAAGTTGTGCTCATCACATTTGAATATGGGTTCAGATAAAAGAAAATAAAACCTCTATTGTACCTATGAACCATCCTGAGCACTCACCGGTTATGGTGTGCATTAATTACCAACCTTTGCATGTATAATATTAGAACAATGATTATGGTGCATAAGAAAAACAAAGGGGGGGCGGGGGGGTTGGGGGGGGACATGACTAAAGTTACGATGCAGTGCTTATAAAGAATGAATGCATGTATGGTTGGTGTGATAACTAAATAATTTAGAAGTTGGGGTTGACCCTGAAGAGGATAATCGAATGTTGAAAAAAAAAAAATTTGAACGAACCTCTTTATTTGTTAAAAATAAGCAATGAGTGAAGTGGAACTAACATAGTGAACTAAAAGTCAATGAACAACTCATAGTAGCATAATTGTGGGTTCTCTTTCTTCATTTAGAGTTGTAGAGGAAAGTTTGCATTCCATGTGTTCGAAAAAAAGTGGTAAATGAGATCCAAGTTTTGTTGTTTTAAATAATTGCATCCGTGGAAGTTTTGGATGTGATTCATCTTAACATCAAGGGGTTTTCATACCTTGAGATCATTTAACCCTTGCGTTGATTCCAAGAAAAATCTATGTTCAAACTTGGATCCATAATTTGGTCGACTTTCTTGATTAGACGCTCCTATAGGGATTGTTGATTATGTTGTTGGCAGAAATTTTACCATTGATGATATTAATATGATTCATGATATTCTATAAATTCTAGTTTTACTATCTCTCTGATAGTTTAAACATATTTATGGAAATTTATTTCATGTCCGCTAACTAGTCCCTCAATGGCGGTAGATTGTATGCTTGCCAACTATTTGGTAGAATGTCTCATTAACCATAGGTTGCATGCTTGCAATTTTTTGTTAAAATTCCTCAATCGATGTAGATTGCATTCTTGCAAACTGTTTGTTGGAATGTCGAATTAGTTCTAGATTTCATGCTTACACACTATTTGATAAAAGTACACAGTGGTTGTAGATTGCATAATTTCAAATTATTTTCTCAAAATTATTCAATGGTTGTTGCTTACATGGCTGCAAGCTAATGGTAAGGAAATAAAAAAATCACATTTTGTGTCCTAGTGTTCAATGGGACTCTTATTTCTCTACAAAATTTATGGTTTCTAAGGTGAGAGCTTAAATAAAGTATAATGCTATGGTATGCAAGATATGTTAATGTCTTTTTTCTAAGTTACATGATTATTCTTATGTGGAAATTTGGAATGTATACCACCTACATTACATGTGTTGAATTGTTGTCAATGTACTTTGACAAATTGTGGGAACGATGTTGAGGGTCAAGTATAGATGTGTCATCTATATAAATATTATTTTTCTTTAATGATAATATGCAAATGGACAATTAGTTTTCGCTTTGAGGTTGCACTGCTGCGCCCTCAGCCTCTAGACTTGATTCTCTGCTCTGCCTGGCATGGCCCCTCCAGAATCCTCACCGGAGGCGGCTGCTTCCTAGCTTGCCTTTTCAGCTCTTGTCAGCTCTCTCCCACCTCCGCGACCTAGACCGACAATCTCCAGGTTCATGAAGAATCATTAGGGGAATTTTGAGGTCTAAAATGGGGCTCCTAAGGAAATTATAAAATAATAGTGAAAATAATAAAAGAAGATTTGATTACATCATCAAATTTAGAGGGGAAAAAGAAAAAAACTACTTTTTCAACTCATATTTTGAATTTATCTCCCTAACGGTTTACTCAAATTTCGAGGAGGAATACTCGTTGGATACAAAATTTAATTCCTCATCCAAGGATTATCCATGTTTCATACTTTTGATGGAATTTTCTACACTAAAATTGAGAAATGCATAAAAAACGTGATTGCAATCATGTTTTTTTTATATATTTCTCATTTTTTGTGTAGAAAGGTCAATCAAAAGTATGCAACATGGGTACTCCTTGGATGAGGAATTAAATTTTGCATCCAACGAGCATTCCTACTCAAAATTTGAGAAAACCCTTAGGGAGTTAAGTTGAAAATACGAGTTGAAAAAGTAGTTTTATTATTTTATTATTTTTTAATATTTTTACTTTTTTACTCCAAAAATGGTAAATCATCCCCCATGGTTGACATCATCATCTTGAATCCTATTGGTTCTTATAAAGTTTATTTTAGTTGTACATTTTTCTTAGGAGGCCCATTTTAGACCTCAAAATTCCCCCAATGATTGATGGTTTGCAGGAAGTTATTCTTCCACCTTCGCTTCCCCGCATGGCTGCTCTTTCCCTTGCCGAAAAAGGACTTATTGGTTATTTAACTGGGCTCTGGCCCTCTCCGAAGATTGTGCAAAGATGGGTCGAACGAAACTGGTCTGATAAGATAAATGGAAAAATCTTGATTCAATTATGTGGGAAAGGGTACTTTACCTTCCATTTTGAATCCAAAGAATACAAAGATCTGATCTTCAAAAATGGACCCTATTTCATGGATACCAGAGGTTTGTATCTCAACAAATGGACACCGAATTTTGACCATGGGCTAGATGTCCCCAGCGCGGTTCCTATTTGGGTTCGTCTTCCTCACCTACCCCTCCACTGTTGGGGAGATGAACCAGTCTGTTCCATTGGGAATGCCGTTTGAAAATTCATTGACCGAAGTGAACCAAAGGACAACATGCAAGCCTGTGCCAGGATCTGTGTCGAGGTAGATCTAGGAAAAGGTCTCCTCGAGTCCATCAAGCTCAAGGTGGATGATTGGACACATATTCAGCAGCTCAATTACGAACATATCACATTCAAATGCAACGTATGTCACGAATATGGCCATTTTTCTAATCACTGCTCTAAAATAATTGATGTTGAAAGTCCAGATTCATATCGTCAATGGGAAACTGTCAAAAGAAAGAAATCTACCTCGAATCCTAAGGTTACCCCATCTTCAGCTCCTCCTCCCAATGCCAACCCTCAAGCCTCTTCCACCCCCAAGCCTTTTGTATCCCCTCCTCCCCCTCCCAAGCCCACCCTGGAATCTTCCAACCCCTTCTCTTCCATATCCCCTCCCGATGATGACCCCCCCCCTTCTTACCCCTCTCTCCCATCCTGACTCTCCTCATATCTCCCCCTCCCTCCTTGATCCTCCTTCCTCTTCCAGATCCCCCCTCCTCTCGAATCACTAGAAACTCAGTAAAGGAACATGGAGCAACTCTTGAATCACCAAAGAAACAAGGTCCCGGAAGGAAAACTACAAAGTAGCACTATGATGAAAATGCGCAGAAGGACATAGCAATGGGTACCCAAAACCCCATATAAACCTACATATTGGGGCAGAACAATAGGGAGGCTGGTAAAAAGGATCATGGAGGGCGAGCAACTCTCCGGAAAACCTCCCCTCAATGATGAAAGTCCTTTCATGGAACAGCAGGAGTCTAGGGTACCCCGCCAAAGTAGCAGCCCTAAGAGATCTGATACACCAAGAGAAGCCAGAATTTATTCTCTTACAAGAAACTAAACAAGGAGAATCAGAAATGAAAGAAACCATCAACAAAGTAAAGCAGTACGAAGGCGCTCTCTCTGAATCAAGGGGGGCCTCCAGTGGCCTAGCCACCCTCTGGAATCACAGCATCTGGGATCAAAAAGGCATCATATTCAATCAAAACTGGATCAAAATTAAATCATTGTTTACAATGTTTATGGGTCGAATAATTATAGAGACAAGGAACAATGTTGGAACTCCATCAAAGAAGATATCGACAAAGAGGACAGCAGCAATATTATAATGGGAGGAGACTTTAAATTAATTCTTCATGCTAATGAGAAATGAGGAGGTTGTTTCAGTCAAGATCCTTTCAGGAACCAGCTTGAAGGCATAATGTAGGATCATGATTTGGTGGACATAGTGTTGAGGCATAAAAGGTATCCTTTTAACACCTAATTATCCTACATTAATTATCAATCCAGGAGCGAATTTTTATTTCAAGAGTGTACTCTATTTGAGGCTGCAATTTAGCTAAGAGTAATGCTATGAAAGATGTAGTACAGTATTCTAGATACAAGAGTAAACGGATGCTTGTAAAAAAATCTAATTACAATAACATGAATGGAAATACTCTGAAATCTTAACTACTCACTCTGCAAAACATCAATCAAGGATACAGTAGCAATAACTCATTCCCTTTGAAATCGATGCAACTGAAATCACACTGAGACAAGGCAATCAATCTGGGAACTTGGAAGCAGTAACCAATGTTCTCTACAGTTGACAGTCCTATTCTTAAGTAATCAAAGTGAAATCGAACTTGAACTACTTGTTGATGAAAATAACTAAGAATAACTTCTTCTAATATCAAGAATTAGAAAGGAACAGCAATTCGTATTTCCTATGTGTACACAGCAACTGTAAACAATCTCTCTGCAAATCTAAACCTTACGAATTAGAAATGAACAACAAACAGTAATTGAACAGCAAACATCAATTGAACAGCAAATATAAACTTAACGCAATCAGGCAACAAATCTTCTTAAACTCCAACCCTGTCGACAGCCAACACTATGAAATAGTCAATCGAAATGAACCATAATCTAATGGAACAACAAACAGAATTAAGTATAGAACAACAAAGCTTTATAAGAGATAGCAAGATGAATAAGACAGTAAATACGATCCTTGCTAAGATAGAAAAGCAATGCAATTCATTAGCGCACACAGCAAACCAGTACTCAATTCAACAGCAATCAAATAACTCTGTAATTGTAATGAATCTAAACGCAATTATCACACGACAATAATCAAATGATAGAAATACAAACAAAAAAGCAATTCCACTAGGGTCAGGCCCTTAACACCATTGAAACACTGTAGTGTTACTTCAGAGCTTGAAAGATGAAATGAAACGTGTCTTTGTATTAATCGAACATAAAAGTATTACAGAGATCACTCTCTAAACTCGACAGTCAATAAAATGTAATATTACAAAAGGAATGTTTTGAATCAAAATATCTCTCCCCCCACAATCACTAAAGGCGTTGCCTTATATAACAGACTCTGACAAACAAGACAAGGAATGAGATGAGGTTTGAACATCGATCGATTCGCTTCCCTTCTTTTAGCTGTCACTTGATTTCCTTTGACCGAAGTCGAGCTGTCCCCTACCTTTTCTTAGCGATGCGTTCGGATTTCCTTGTCTTTGGCAGGATTTGGTCCAATGCTGGAGGAACAACAGTTGCCTTTACTTTAGCCTTGCCTTTGATATAGCTGTTCACCTCGCCTAATTCCTATTTTTAGCAATAAAAGGCAGTTTTTAGTCATATTTTACAATAAACATAAATCTTCACAATTCTATCACAATTCTTGTAATAAATCATCTTTCTAAAGTAAAAAGAATTATGTTTAAAGTAAAATAATGGGAAAACACATAGTAAATTCATACCTTTTCCACTGCTCAACATACCCCCTGCTTACCCTTTTTCATGTCCTCATGAAAACTATAGTTCACATGCATTGCAGTTAAAGAATAAGCTGGAGAAGGTTTTTCATCAAAAGGCCTAAAACCATGCATTGCAGCTAATGCTTCGAAGACATGCCCTGTCTGTCCTTCGGGTATTTCATAAATGGTTTTGTAATATGTAGTAGGATACCATGCAATGGGGCTTCGAAACCTACACCCTAGCCAGAATGGTCCTTCCCTCAAAATGAGGTTGCTATAGGAAACCAAGTGGTCTGCAGCTAATCCAAAGTTTTTAGAGTTAAATGGTTCTCTATTTTGAACATTCCAATTTGAAATTCCCCATCGGACCTTAACTGCTATGTAAGCCTAGTTTCTAATAGATAGGAAATAGTCTATCCCATTCAAGACAATTTATTTATGGACAAACCCCAATGCTTGGATAACACCTTCCCTTGTCATCAAATTCTTCTGCCTAACCCATAATTGTAACGGATGCTTAGGTTCACTCCTAACCCACAAATCTAATTCATTTTCCTGACTTTGCAAAACATTATATACTTTAAGCCATTTTAACTGATTAACAGCAAAGGAAATAAACGCCTGGTATTGGATGTCACCCACAAAAGGGCTAGGATTTGTCTCACTATCATTTTCCAATATGAGATTATGCAAATAAAACTCACACAGGAGACGTTGTACCTTTACCCCATAGAGTTTGCAGCATGTTACAAATCATCTATAGTTTTTAACTCTATAGATTTTCCTGCCCTAATTGCCTTAATATTTATCTATAAATATCTTTCTAATAAAAATAAAGCATAATTCTTGGCAGGGCATCTACAAGCTAAAACATCTATGTATAATGAGCAAAGAGTGTCCATTTGATTCTGGGCTAATTTTAATTGATTCATTACCTTTCCAGCCTTCTCCTCTGCCTTTCGACACTTCTCATGGGCTTCAGCCTCTGCTTCATGGATGATCTTCATCTGCTGCTGCAAGTCCTGATATTATTTCCTCCTAGGGACAGTGTCTTCTTCCAGTTTTTCCCTTTCCAGTCGAGCCTATGCCAACTCTTCTTGGATTCTGGCTAATGTAGGGTCACTAAAAGTATTCTGACTACTAGCTTGCATATTTTCACTTGAAGTGGCTCCCTCTGGAATAGCTGCCTGTTGTTCCATATCTCCATGATTAGGCTCGGCCATAGTTTCTGCAACTTGGGGGTTCATTTTAGTGGCCACTTTCCTCTTTTCCGAGGCTTGCTTGGCGACTACGCTTCTTCTCTTTGGGGTTCGTTTGGGCATTTGTTTCAGTCTAAGAACCCTAATGGTTTGCCTGAGTTGTTCCACGAGTCTCTGAAGCTTAATTCGTTCCCTCCAAAGTTTTTCAATCTCAGTTACTTTCTTCCTTTTTCTTGATGGAACGGTTGTTCCTTTTTCTGGACCTACTTGCTCAATGGGGTTTTGGTCCTCATCAGCCGTGCCTTCAGTTGGGCTTGCTTCTCTATTTTCTTCTTGGGGTTCTTCCTCAATGTTCATATGCCCCGGCTAAATTCTACAGGAGTTATACCCTCAATTGACTCTGCAATCCCGTGATAATTTCCAGGTTGGGATACTACTTCAGTGTTCTCCTTTTCTTGTTCATACTTCTCAGGGGAAGCAACCCCAGCTGATTCTATCATTTCACTAGGGTTTGTCATTTCATCCAGCATTTACTCAGTTGTTTCTTTATTGACAGCAGAGTGCTTCTGCAATTGGTTGATATCAATATTAAGGTCCAGAGGGCTGTGAGGTTGCACATAGTCACTCATATTGGCTAGAATTTGGGCCAATTGGTCTTCTTGTAAAGGGCTTCGTGGTGAACTTGCAGTAGTATTTTCGGGAGGCTATGTTCCTTCTCTTTCACTACTACGATTATCTTCGTCCTCCTCATAGGTATGGTAGCTACCTTCTTCCTCATCAGAGTAGCAAATTTCTCCCTCAATTTCCTCTTCTTCATTATTTCCTTCTTCTGCACTGGTTTGTTTCTCACCACTGGTGTGGTGGCTCATGTATTCTTCCTCATCAGTACGAGGACTCCCTCCTTCCAATTGTGGAGGTTGTTCATCCTCCGAGATGGGGAATTCCAAGGGCTGGCTACTGCTACCCGTAAGGCCCTCTATCATTCCCCTACTTATTTTTGAACGAGAGGACTGTCTACAATTTGATGGCTCAGCTGCTAAGCTAGCCATTCTCTTTCGTTTTGGGGCAGGTAAGGCTATTCCTCCATCAATCGAAAATATCAATTCTTCCCAACTGGTCTGTTGTTGGGCGAGACTACGAATCACTATTAATCTGATTAGGCAATGGTGGCTTACCACCATGTCTGTGTGCTGAGCTTTTCTTATACTACAGGCAACATCATGCAGTAAGGAATTTAAAAATGCAGGCAAACTTACAGTACATTTCTGCTTTAATACTGCCAATAACTTAAGGTGGCGAGGTCTTACCACATCTTTCCTTCCATCGCATGTTATATAGCCCTACACTATCTTTGCCAATTCCCTCCATGGTTCTCCCAGTGATGTTGGCTGAACTCCTTTTCCTTTTACGACCAATGTCTGTCCGTCATCCTAGAAAATATTCATGGCTTCTTGGAGCTTGACCTTCTTCTGAGTCCATATGGTTCCTTGCGCTAGTAGACCAGACACCTCTACAATTATTTCATCTGTTACGGCTATCTGTCTCCCTCTAACCATGGAGTATCCCTCCTGCAAATTCTGTAAAAACTCGGTAGCCACTATTTCATGGGGTTGTTGCAGCCTCGTGAAGTATGTAATCCATCCCAATTTTTCCAGAATCTCTCGTGCAGCATCAGAAACAACTAGCACTTGCGGCTCACTATGAATTGGTCGTCCTCCCATCTTCTCTGCACATTGTTACTTCTTTCCAAACACACAGTGATGTAATGGAACAGCAGGCACGGTGAATTGGAATAATATCATTAATTTTTTGTTATTCCCTATAATGTAGGGATTTGATTTGCATACAGGTAAAAAAATATAGGGATTTGATCTGCATGCAATGATTAAGAGACATCTGCGCCCCCCCTGGAGGATGATAGGTCATCCTCAACCGTCAATTAAGAGAGGAAAGTACTGCACAGCAGTTGTACAGCAGGAAAAAGTAGGCATACTTATGATACAATCAATCAAATTATTGCATTTACTGAAATCGATGTGTGTGACTAAATCGTAAATAGATATAGAAACATTTGTAATTATTTAAAGATAAGGAGAAGGGACAGCTAAGATGAACACAAGTACAAATGCGTCTATTACCCACTCAAACTAATGTGATCGATTTATGATGATTTTAATGTATAATAGGTTCGAAATCAAGGGTTTAGGATTCATACCTTCATTTGATATTTAGATATGGATATAGGAAAAAGAGTTTAATATTACTATTGATTTGTAAAAATGTGACTCCAATACCATCAGCAGAGCTCTGTTGCCCACAGGTGTCCATAACCTTGACAAAGTTTCTTTTTCACCCTTGGAACCATTGTCCTTTATTTATGCCTAGGAAGTGATGTTAAATGTCATAACGGAGGCCATTGTGCTGGCTTGGGGACTAGATGAATCACAATGCCATTCACCGGGAAGAAGTGAAAAGTGGGCAGGCCGGCTCGTGATGAGACCTCCTGTTCCAAGGACTTCTTAGCTTTTTTTTCAATTGTCCATTGGACCATATCCCTGGTGTGGTGGCCATGATGGGAATTCCACTTCACTTGCTTCCTTATGATCATGGTAGGTTGGCTCTTGATGAGACCCCCTATCCTCCATCTGCCATATCATAAAATTATTAGTGAAATATATAAATATTTTTTCTTCTTTTTCATATAGCACTTTCCTACTTATATATAAAGGATGGCTCAACACTCCTTAAGAGTAGGGATGGTGGGAGAAGTCTAAACATCTCAATAGAAAATAATATGCCCTTATTCCTACTCCATGAGTAAAAATCAAAGAAAGTTATAAAAAATTGGCGAAGAACCAACATGATAAGGATAATCGATCATATTAATTCTAGTGATAGTAAGACAGCAAAGTCACGTTATTGATTATGTCCCTTTTTCCTTTTTCTTATCATTACCAAACAATTTCTTAAAAAAATGACAATATATTTTGATTTGCTGATTCCAGTAAGCTCTAATTTGTGTGATTTTGTATAAATAGTATGTTTGCCTTTAGAAGAGTCATCAGAAATCCTTAGAATTCTAGTCTAAAACAAAAAACAACCCACTCAAAAGGTGTTGTTCCTTTAGAAAGGAACAGTAGAAAAAATCTGTGGAAATGTTGTTCCTTATGAAAGGAACAGCAAAAAGAATCTACGAAATTGTTGTTCCTTTTGAAAGGAACAGCAAAACAATCTGTGAAACAGCAAAAATAAACAGTACAACTGCGGTTCCTTTCAAAAGGAACAGCAAAAACACTCTCAGAAAAGCTGATGTTCCTTTCAAAAGGAACAGCAAAAATGTTGTTCCTTTAGAAAGGAATAGCAAAAACTCAAAATAAGCAAAATAAATAGAGTTTGAAAAAAACAAAATTCCATAAAACAAACAAATAAAAAAAATGAAAAATCTTTATGTACAAATTTCAAAGGAAAGAAACGATTTAATGAATGGGTGTTGAGGAGGAATTATCCCCTTCAGCCATAATTTTCATGGTAGAATCTTCCCGTAATTTTTGGTAGAAGGATTCTCGAGTAAGCGGTTTATGATACAATCGTACTCGATGACCGTTTACTTTGAAGGAATGTCCAGATCCATCAATGGTGGTTAATGTAATGGTGCCATTATCATGCACTTTTTGTATCTCGTAAGGTCCGAGCCATCGTGTCTAGATTTTCCCTGGAAAATCCTGAAACCTAGAATCATATAGGAGTGCCCAGTCTTCTTCGTGGAAGATATTTTCTTTGATAAGGGCGTCATGCCATTTTTCTCTCTATTGTTGAATTAACATGGTGTGCTGAAGAGCAGAGATCCTAATTTCATCTAACTCATTAATTTGCTGCAGTCTTTTGGCCTGGGCTTCATTTAAATATAGACCCACCTTTTGGGATGTTCTTAGTGTCTGAATTTAAAACTCTATTGGAAAGATGGGATCTTTTCCAAATACCAATTGATATGGTGAATATCCCGTAGTGGATCTCCATGTTGGTCGGTATGCCCACAAGGCTTCTAGCAATCTGTAGACCCAATCACATCTGTGTGAGGCAAAAAAAATTTGTTAATATAGACTCAATCACTTTATTCGTGCTCTCTACTTAGTCATTTGCCTGTGGGTGGTATGGGGTTGTAATCTTGTGCTGAATGTGGTAATTCTGTAATGTTTCAGCTAGTTTATTACCTACAAAACTGTGGTCCTCCATCTGTGATTATGTCTCTCAGGAGGCCATATCGCACAAATAATTGCAAAAGAAATTGTATTACAGAGTCCTCTGTAGCTTTTGAAAATGCCTCTGCTTCAACCCATTTAGTGACTTACTCAGTTGCAACTAGGATATATATTTTTTGGTTTGATGGGGGGATAATAGGGCCAACAAAATTGAGCGCCTAGCGTTCAAATGGTTCAATTACTAGTTGTGGGTTTAAAGGAATTTCGTCAGACTGTCCAGGGCAACCTGCCCTTTGGCAACTATCACAGGCCTGTACAAATTTTTTGGCATCTTTAAAAATGGTAGGCCAATAATAGCCTGTCTATAAAACCTTATGGGAGATTCTATGACCTGCAAAATTTCCGCCACATGGCCCATCATGGCATGCTTTCAAAATATCAAATACCTCGTCCTCCCGGACGCATCTCGTAATTTGCATATCTGACCCTGTATGAAACAGGTAGCCCCCAATCCAAGAGAATCGGGTACTACGTTGTATTATCTTCTTTCGTTCATTAAAAGTTAGATGTTTAGGTAATTTACCTATTGCTAAATAATTTGCTATATCAGCATACCAAGGGGTTCTAACAATAACAACGAACAAATTTTCATCTAGGAAGTGGTCTTCGACTGCTTCTGCATCTGTTGGCTTTGGCATTCTTGACAGAAAATCAGCTACAGGGTTCTCTTTTCCAGGTCGATATTTAATTGTAATGTCGAATTATTGCAATAAAATTAACAATCTTGTCACTCTTCCATTTGTAACAGGTTTATTTGCTAAAAGTTTAATGTCAGAGTGATCAGTATATAGAACTATAGGATACCCAGTTATATAATGTCTGAACTTATTTACAGCATGTACTACAGCTAAAAATTCCTTCTCAGTCACAGTATAATTTAGTTCAGCAAGAGATATATTCTTGCTGATATAATATATTGCATATGGTTTTTTATCTTCCTCCTGCCCAAGCACTGCTCCAATCGTTGTGTCTGAGGCATCAGATGAAATTTGGAATGGCAAATTCCAATTGGGGCCCCTCGGCACTAGGGCTGTTGATACAAGCTTTTTCAGATCGTTGAAGGCATTGTCACATTTATCTGTCAAAATAAAATCAACATTTCATGTTAGTGCATATAAAGGTGCAGCTATTCGAGAATAATGTTCTATAAATCTCCTATAATAACCAAAAAATCCAAGAAAGCTACATACCTCTGTTTGTGTGGTGGGTGTGGGTATTAACAAAATTATTTGAATTTTGGCTGGATCCACCTGAATTCTAGCTGCTGAAATATAGTGTCCTAAGATAACTCCTTCGGTCATCATCATATGACACTTTTCATGGCTTAAACAAAGCCTAGTTTCAATACAACTTTCCAACACCTTTTCCAAATTTTCTAATTCTGACTCAAAATCATCTCCGTAAGGTGTGAAGTCATCCATATATACTTCGAGCCCTTCATTTATTAAATCTGAAAAGATGCTGAGAATGACCCTTTTAAATGTAGCAGTGGCATTGCATATGCCAAAGGGTAAGACTCGGTAGGAAAATGTCCCCCAAGGACAGGTAAAAGTAGTTTTGTCTTGGTCTTCAGGGGCAATCTAGATTTGGTTGTACCCACTGAAGCCATCAAGGAAAGAAAAGAATTTCTTTCCTACCAATGTGTCTAATACCTAGTCAATGAAAGGAAGGGGAAAGTGGTATTTCTGGGTTGCCTTGTTGAGTTCTCGGTAATCTACACATATTCTCCACTTCCCATTCTTCTTTGGTACCACTACTAATGGAGAGACCCACTTGCTATCTGATATTGGGTAAATGAAATTGACATCCAATAGTTTTTGTAATTCAGCTTTCACAATATCTTTAAGGTGAGGGTTTAGTCTTCTTTGGGGTTGGCGAATGGGTCCCGCACATTTTTCGGTATAGATATGGTGTGTGCATAATTGGGGGTCAATTCCCTTCATGTCTGGGTAATCCCATGCAAAGGCTACTTTGTATTTCCGTAGTAATTGGACCAACTTCTCTTCTTGTTCAATAGTCAGATTTTTGTTAATGTTTAGAGTTTTTCCCGGCTCAATTTCTACAATCTTACTATTTTACATAGAAGTAGTGGGTATTACTTGATCAGGGATGTCTTTCAGAGGATCTTCTTCTTCTTTATTATCAAATGCTGCCTTGATCGTGTGACATTGTAGATGGGATTTGATTTGTGGTTTATTAATAAAAATATTAATGATATCATCCTTTGTTTGGTCTTTAAAATCAAGGGCATCTTCTACAGTTAGAGGTGATCTCATATTTTCCATAAGATATGATACAGTTTGTTTTCTTGTTTTGATTATTGATAGGCTTGGTTGGGCTGGGGGATATAAATCTAAATTCTTGACATAGTTTCCCCTTGTTATTGTCATGTTGCCTTGTTGGCATCCAATATAGGCATCAGCAGTTTCCAACCAAGGTCTACCTATGATTAACGGGTGTCCATCTAGTCGGTTCTTTGGGTTGATAACCAGGAAGTCAGCAGGGTATTCCCAGGAATCTACAAATACCATTACATCTTGTCGTGTACCCTCTGGTTTGATTATCGATCGGTTGGCCAATTCCAATAAGGTTGTTGTTTGTTACAGTGATGTAATGCCAAGTTTTTGACAAGTGGTGGTTGTTAAGATATTGATTGCAGCTCCCAAATCAACTAAGGAATTTGGGAACAATTGCCCATTGATTTGTACCGTCACTATAGAATTTCCTACGTCTTCATATTTTACAGGCGTCTCCATTCCTGATAATAAGTTAGATAGAGTATCAACTATTTGGACAGTTGGGTTGGTGGTTGTTCTCCTCTTTGGCTTCTTTATACACAGTTCCATAATGGTTTTTGCATAAATAGGGATGTCTTGGATATCTTGGAGGAGAGGAATTTTTATACACAATTTTTAATTCTCCCAGAAGATCAAAATCAGGATGTTCTAATGGGCGAGGTATGATTAATCGTTCTGGGAATTATGGAGAAGAGGTTGTTGTTTGTTTTTTATTTTGTTGTTAAACCACCTTCTCTTTTTGTAATGTTTGTTCTATAGGTCACGGATCTTAAGTATGAACATTTTTGTCTCTCTCTATTTCTACTATACGCCCAGACCTTAATTGGAGGTCATTACACTCCCTCAATTCAGTTTCTAATTCTGGTGGTTCCATTATTTGGACAGACTGAACTGGCCTATTGTTTGGGTTTGGGTTGGGCTGGGCTGGGAGTTGTGGTCTTAAGTTGGTCTGGGGGTTTGTATAGGGAGCTGGCAGTGTAGGTTGAGAGAGGGGAATTGTTCCAGCTGGCTGATTTGTAGGTCTTTTCCAGTTTGACTGCCAGGCCTGACTCTGCGAAGTAGAGGGGGGCCATTGTGTTGGATAAGCATTGCTTTTCCAAAACAGTGGGCAGAAAGGAAAATTTGGCCAATTAGTTTTATTTGTTTGATTTGGCCATGAATATGTAGGGAATGGTTGTTGTGACCAATTGGGGAAAGGTGGTTGATTTTGACACATTCCATTATATTGTTGAGCATTGTATTGAGGAGGCTGAAAATAATAAAATGGATCAGTTGGCATACCTGATTGTTGTGGCTACCATTGTCGACGCTAATTAAGTAGACATACCACTTCTGATTCTTCTTATGCCTCCTTATAGACTGTTTTTAGGCCAGGAAGCGAGGGACATCCTTCTGTGGGGTGATCTTTTGTGCAAATGGCGCAAACTTTGATTACATCCAGCGGGCACTCTTTGTGGCTGTGTTTATTCCTGCATCTAGGACATAATACTGCCAAATTTTTCTCTGCTTCTGCTTGCTTTTGTTTGGCTTGAATAATGTCGAACTACGTTTTTAGAGTCCCTAGTATATCTATTTTAAAATATTCCAGCAAGTTTCCAATCTCTGCATGAGTTACACCTTCAATGGAGGTCTTATTTTCCCTTTTAATTATGTCACATTCTGTTGTTTTTAGCCTTGTATTTCCCCTCGAACTCCTGATACACAAATCAATGATGTTAGCATAGCTTTCCTGATATATATCACCTTTTCCCATAATATTCAATGTTTCAACCCATTGATCCTTCATTCCCCTAATTAATTTAGTTTTCCGCACATTATCAGGTAAGGGTAAGGATGCATAAGGAGATCTCTGAAGATTGTATTGAAACCGTTCCACATATTCTTCTAGGGTTTCATTCGGTTTTGCTGTCATTTGAAATATTTCGTCTTTTAGTTCCCAGGACCTGCAATAATCTTGATATTTCTTTAAAAACATAGCTTTCATCTGATCCCAATCAGTTATGACACCCCCACCTAGCCCCATAAACCATCGTAAGGATGCTCCTTTTAATGTGGAAGGAAATAGTTTTAATTTTTGGGGATCGGTGGTATAGTCATACCCCCTACATAACACATCGAATTTGAACATAAATGCATCTGGATCTTCTGATGTCAAGCCATGAAATGTGGGAATATGTTGAAGGGTAATGGCTTTCATAGTTGCATTAACTACAGTATCTACTATAGGATATTGCAGTGTGGAAGTTGGCTGGGGTGTTTGCTGGTTCTAGTTTTGGTTATGGGCCATTTGGTCAAAGATGTGGCAATATCCTTCTGGTATATCAAGGGAATTCCTAGGCTGACTGGAAGGAGTATGAATGACCTTGACAACACTTCCTTGATCTGGAACAATAAGTATTCCTTGCTGGCCTACTGTTTGAGGTGATTCAAGTCCTTGGTTTTGAATGAGTTTAACAGCACTTCCCTTATCTGGACTGCTCACTGTTTGGACTATTTCAAGAGGAGATTTTGGTTCTTCTGCTTCTCCTATTTCCCTTTCTCCTTCACGGAGATTACTAGAGTTCCCTTCTTGTGGGGAAATTAGGCAGGGATTTTCAATTTCTTGGGAATCTTGCTCAATCCCCACTGTTTGACTATGTATCTCAGAAAAGGCTTTAGATGGTGATTCTGAGGTCTGAAGGGAACTATTAGGTTGTCTAGAGATAACTCTCCTAGGTCCTACTGATGGCTGAGATTCAGTCTTTTTAAGGATTTCATCAATGAAAGTTGTTCGCCCAAGGGTCACTGGTCCCTTAGGTTTTTCGGGTTTAGGAGGAATTTTGTTTTGCTTAGCTGGTTTATTCATTCAATAAAACAAGCCTTCATTCCTACCTAAAGAAATAAATTTACCTAATTCTGCTGTGAAGCGGGCTATGAGCAAGTATGTTCCTTTCCCGGTGCATAGGTTCTTACCTTCCGTCTTTAATACCCAATTCCTCACGAGCAAAAGAAAATCAATTGTGCATCACTCCTTTGAAATGGCATACACTCTCCCCGGCAACGGCACCAAAATTTTGAGGCATAAAACTTATCTTTTTAACACCTAATTATCCTACATTAATTATCATTTCGAGAGTGACTTTTTATTTCAAGAGTGTACTCTGTTTGAGGCTGCAATTTAGCTAAGAGTAATGCTATGAAAGATGTAGTACAGTATTCTAGATACAAGAGTAAATGGATGCTTGTAAAGAAATATAATTACAGTAACATGAATGGAAATACTCTGAAATATTAACTGCTCACCCTGCAAAACATCAATCAGGTATATAGTAGCAATAACTCATTCCCTTAGAAATCGATGCAACTGAAATCACACTGAGACAAGGCAATCAATCTGGGAACTTGGAAGCAGTAACCAATGTTCTCTACAGTTGACAGTCTTGTTCTTATGTAATCAAAGTGAAATCGAACTTGAACTACTTGCTGATGAAAATAACTAAGAAGAACTTCTTCTAATAGCGAGAATTGGAAAGGAACAGCAATTCGTAATTCCTATGTGTACACAGCAACTGTAAACAATCTCTCTGCAAATCTGAACCTTACGAATTAGAAGTGAACAGCAAACATCAATTGAACAGCAAATATAAACTTAACACAATCAGGCAACAAATCTTCTTAAACTCCAACCTTGTCGACAGCCAACACTATGAAATAGTCAATCGAAATGAACCATAATCTAATGGAACAGCAAATAGAATTAATTATAGAACAGCAAGGCCTTATAAGAGATAGAAAGATGAATAATACAGTAAATATGATCCTTGCTAAGATAGAATAGCAATGCAATTCATTAGCGCACATAGCAAACCAGTACTCAATTCAACAGCAATCAAATAACTCTGTAATTGTAATGAATCTAAATGAAATTATCACACGACAATAATCAAAGGATAGAAATACAAAAAACAGAGAAATTCTACCAGGGTCGGGCCCTTAGCACTAGTGAAACACTACTAGGTTACTTCAGAGCTTGAAAGATGAAATGAAACGCGCTTTTGTATTAATCAAACATAAAATTATTACAGAGATCGCTCTCTAAACTCGAGAGTCAATAAAACGTGATATTACAAAAGGAATGTTTTTAATCAAAAGATCTCTCCCCCCACAATTACTAAAGGCGTTGCCTTATATAACAGACTCTGACGGACAAGACAAGGAATGAGATGAGGTTTGAACAGCAATCCCTTAGGATCGAAGGATCCTGAGGGATTCGCTTCCCTTATTTTAGCTGTCACTTGATTTCCTTTGACCGAAGCCGAGCTCTCCCCTGCCTTTTCTTAGCGATGCGTTCGAATTTCCTTGTCTTTGGCAAGATTTGGTCCAACGCTAGAGGAACAGTAGTTGCCTTTACTTTAGCCTCGCCTCTGATATAGATATTCACCTTACCTAATTCCTGTTTTTAGCAATAAAAGGCAATTTTTAGTCATATTTTACAATAAACATAAATCTTCACAATTCTTGTAATAAATCATCTTTCTAAAGTAAAAATAATTATGTTTAAAGTAAAATAATGGGAAAACACATAGTAAATTCATACCTTTTCCACTGCTCAACACATAGCACCAAAGAACCATAGATACACTTGGAGCAATAGAAGAATAGGGAGAGACAACATCATGGAAAGGCTTGACAGAATCCTTGTTGATGGCTCTTTTCTCTCAACCTTTTCTATAGCATCTGCCAATGTTATTCCTTTTTCTGCTTCGGATCATTATTCCATTACCCTTGCCTTTGAAGACCATCGTTTGCTTGGGTCCATCCCTTTCAAATATAGCCCACTCTGGAACAAAATTCCTGAAGCAAACCAACTTGTTTGCAACACTTGGCTCCAGCACATTGAAGGCTCCCCATCCTTCATATGGGAGACCAAATTGAATAAAACCAAGATGGCATTGAAAGAATGGGAAAAAAACCATTATAAAGAGCCAGATCAAATCAAAACAGAAATAAAACGCAGTTTGGATGGATTCCACAGTAAAATTGAAGCCAACGGTCATAACCAAGAGCACCTCATTCTAGAAAAATACCTCTATTGTCAGCTCTATCGCGCCAACAGAGAACAGAAAGAAAAATGGCGCATCAAGTCTAGACATCTATGGCTGCAAGAGGGCGATAAGAACACAGCTTTTTTCACAAACATGCCACAATAAGGAAAGCAAAAAATAGTATAACTTCCATTATTGATGCGGACGGACATCTCCAAGTTGACCAAGATACAATAAAAAGAGTTGCATCTTTGCATTTCCAAGATCTTCTCACGGAGACCAAAGCCCCTGAAGACTACTCTGATTTCCTCTAGCATCTCCCTACCATGATCAATGAACAAATAAACAGTATGCTCAACAGGAAAATTGATGAAGATGAGATTAAAAATGCAATCTGGACCCTGCACCTGGATAAAGCATCGGGACCAGATCGCTTTTCTATCAACTTTTACAGAGTATATTGGGACATAATCAAAAAATACCTTGTAAAAATGATACAATGGACTCAGCACAAGAGAAAAATTGGGGGCTACACCAATGCTACCTACCTCGCCCTTATCCCCAAAGAAAATCGGCCCTCCTCCTTTACGCGATTTAGGCATATTTCTCTTTGTAACTCCTCTTATAAGCTTCTTACTAAAATTCTTGCCATGCACCTCAAACCTCACCTTCATAACCTCATCTCTGAAAACCAAGGCGGCTTCAATTCTCAAAGGTAAATCACTAACTCCATCCTCCTTGTCCAAGAGGCCATCCACTCTAGTATATCTTGAAAAGAAAAAGGTTTCATTGTAAAGTTGGATCTTGCCAATGTATTTGACAAGATAAGACATTCTTTTATTTTTTGTTGTTCTACATAAAATGGGATTTGACCCAAACTTTCTTGCTCTTATTCATGCTTGCATCTATGGACCTTGGATATCCCCTCTCATCAATGGCAAACCCGCCCCCTCCTTTCAATCCTCTTAAGGATTAAGACAGGGATGCCCTCTCTCTCCCTACCTCTTCATCCTTATGGTTGAATCCTTCAGCAAAGCATTGGATCAAAAGCGGCGTGTGGGGCTCATCACTGGCATCAAATTTAGCAATGGAGTAAAGAACATGAACCATTTTCAACTCACATATGACACTCTTCTTATGGGAGGAGCCTCCAACATCATTGCTCAGCGTTTTAAAACAATATTGGATAATTTCATGCACTACTCCAGAGGTATGATTAATCACCTTAAAAGTTGCATTTATGGTTGTAACGCATCTACTCAAACCATTCACAACATTGCTAACATATTTGGGGTTCCTTGTAAATTGAATTGGGGGCACTTTTCTTATTTGGGTATGCCCGTGAGTGTTGGTCCTCTAAAGTCAGAAGTCTGGAATGTTACCATTGATAAAATGAAAAGAAAATTCCAAAAATGGGGCTCTTCGTGGCTCAATCCTACAGGCCACCTTTTCCTACTCAAATCTAGTCTTTCATCCTTGCCTTTGTATCACTTCACCCTCCTTCAGGCCCCTGCTATCATCCATCTCAAAATTGAAGCCATCATCCGTCACTTTCTATGGCAATGGGGGAAGAATGAAAAAAGGAAATACAATCTCATAAAATGGAGATAGGTTATTCAAGATCAGGAACATGGTGGAATAGGAGTCCAATCTCCCAAGCTCCTGAATGCTGCCTTCAGAGGGAATATTGTTTGGAGGTTCATCAGTGGTAATCAAGCTTGGTGGAAGAGTGTCTTGGAAGTAAAATATCTCAACACTACCCGGCAGCACCTCTTTGATCAAGAAATACCAAACAGGCCATGCTCCCAAATCTGCAGCCTTTGCAAAAAATCTATTCCATTTTTAGCTCAAAATCTCTCCAAAGTTCCCATGGGTGGTAATACCATCAACATTGGAAAGGATCGAATTATGGGACAGCATCCCATCATTGACAATCTTGACGCTCAACAAATTCTATCCTTCTACAACAACATGGGCCTTCAATTCTTAAACCAGTTTTCCAAATGGGATGTCCAAACTCATTTCTGGATTGGGTGGCACTTCCCAAGATTTCCAAGCCATCTAGAAATTGATCTTGGTATCCTGCAATCTCATCTCCATGGTTTAGCTCCTCTAAAAAAATACAGCGCTGATGAGTTTCGATGGGATCCTTCTGGATCAGCTTACACCATCAAAGCTGCTTACCAATATCTCTGCAAAAATGATTATCCTGTGCCTATATGGTCTAACTGGAAGGCTATTTGGAAAACTAAAGCTCTTCCCAAGATCAAGTTTTTTATATGGACTCTATTGAAAGGAAAAATTTTAACCTCTAATAACCTCAAAAAAATAGGTGTGCTTGGCCCCTTAAGATGTCCAAATTGTCAATCTGCTGAAGAGACTGTTCAACATATTTTCATTGAGTGTCCCTTTTCATCCCACTATTGGAACGAACTCATCCCTAATTTCAAACCAAGATGGGTGTATCATAGCTCCATAGAAAAAGCCTTACGCTCTTGGAAAAGCAGCTTCCCCTGGAAGAAAAATAAGAACAACATCTCGAAGAGAGTTTGGGACACCCTCCCCTATGTGACTATGTGGAACATCTAGCTCACTCGGAATAGGAAGATCTTCAAGGATAAAGAACCTTCCTTCAGAAAACTCTGCAGTAAATCATGGTGTCTCACGCTTGAAACAATTTCAGCCAAGAGCCACAACAAAAATGACTACAAAGATCTCTGTGTGGAAGAGAGGAATTTTGTAGGTTATCTTCTCGACAAGAACAATAGCATCAACAGCATAAGCATTAGATCTAATCAGCTATACAATTCAAGCAAAAGCTGGAAAATTCGGCTACATGAAGAGGAATTTGTCAATTGGATAAAGAGTTGCGCCAGACCCTTTTTATTCTTTGATGGGGCTTCTAAATCTAACCCAGGCAGTGCAGGGGTTGGAGGCATCATTCACAATGAAACTGGTTTCATTATCTCATCCTTCGAATGGGGTCTATGTTCCCTCTAAAACAAAAGAGTGGAGGCTTTTGCCCTGTTTCAAGGATTAACCCAACTAAAAAAGCTTAGTATAAATAATGCTATGATCTTCGAAGACTCGGCCATAATCATCAGTCTGATGGTTCAAAATTGCTCAGCTTCAAATTTTTCTCTCCACCAAACCATCAGGAGATGCCATTCCCTCTTGAATTATATGAATGACTCATCCTTTTACCACATTCTCCGCAATCTCAACAAGGACGTTGACCTCCTTGCCAATAGGGCAAGTGCACGAACCTTGGGACATCTTCTCTGCAATGATGTCTCATATCTTTCTCCTCTGCCATGATCCAGCCAATCTCTGAAATTAAATCTCACTCAAAAAATATTGTGCCTCTTGGAATATTTCGTACTCTCTCCCTCATCCTTCCTGTGGCATCGCCTCATTTCTCTCCCCAACCCGACTTCTTCTGCACTCCCTATCCTATTTATCTGCCATCCCTACGTCGAATATCCATCCTTCTCCTTGTGCTATGTCTCTTCAGCAGAGCCTTGGTCCTGCCCTATCCCCGCATTCCCCTCAGCCCTTTGTTTCCTCCCCCCCCCCTCCCCCTGGTCATCAGCTTTCACTCCCAGTCTCGGCTTGCTCTCCCCCCTCTGTACCGGCATCCCTGCAGCGTTTGGGCGACTCTGTCAGTGCTTCATTAAGATTGTTTTTCGCTTATCAGCTTTAGCCTTTTCTCTCAGATCCTCTCTGCCTTTTTTGCAAAGATTGTGTTTATCAAATCTCCCCGAATTCATCGTCATGGCTCGTAGTGAAGACTTCCTTCACTGTGTATATCTTCAAGCTGAGCTTGAGCAGATCAGAGCTCATCAAAAGACTCTTGACACAAAGTTACAAACTCAGGAAAAAGTTACGAATGAAAAGCATGACGCTGATCTCAACGTCTTCCTTCACAGGGTTTCCTCACTCTAGAATCAGTTTAACACTCTCTCCAACCGAGGCACTCATATAGAAGAATCAGTGCAAGTTCTTAAATATATGTTGGAGAAGTGCTCTGCTCCAAGTTCCAGCTCTACCAATTTGAGGAACGTGGGCAATGAAGCTAACCCTGAAGATTCTACAGCTCATCATATCAGCCATATTAATATTGATTAAGCATATCTTTTAAATTTTCCTTACTTCTATCTCATTTTGTCCGTATTTATGCAATTTTTGTATTTCAGTTATTTACAAAAACCAGAAACAAAGGAAATGTAGCAATTTGTTGTAGCTACTCTCTTCACTGCTCCTCAAGTAGCTTATCATGTAACCATGGAGCCTTTTCTCCACCTTTTTGGAATACAAAATAGCAACCAATTATGTTATATATATATGCAAATGGACAATTATGTAAATTACAAAGGATTTGTAGACATTGATTATTTTTAGACATTGAATTATTATTGGATTCAATGGTTATGGAAGCCATGATGGGGGTAATGTGATGATGTGACATTATATTTTATTATTGAGTTAATGAAATACATTGGTTGGGGTATTCAGGAAATAACTCTAGAGTTTTAGAAGACTTCTTGCCAGCTTATGAAATGTAGAAGTTTGAATAATAGTTGAATTATTCACCGAGATTATCCTGATTACACACTATTTAAGCTTCATGCATAATACATAACCTCTTCTACAATTGATCATCAATATGCGGAAATAGAAGCAGTCACATGCACACATTAAAACATAATCAAGCACACATATAACACAGTATGTAATGGGGAAAGCATACAGATGAAAACCCCCAACTATCTGTATATTATAATGATAGAGAACATGTAACAATACATAGCACAAAGCTCTCACAGCTCTCAGCACTATCTCACATGCTACACACAAACTAGCACGAAAGATGAACAAGTCACAGGTTCAAATCTCCTCCACAAGTCTGCCTGCCTCTACTGCGCAATCCAAGATGAATAATGATGAGATCCAAGTTCGAATCCACCTGGATTGTACTGCGCAATCCTCATTGGAAATCTCAATCAATGTGTGTGCAAATCTCATGCACAGCTATAGTCACAACTGATAGTAGACTCACCCTTTCACCCACCTCTAACACTGGTCTCCACTGAACTGTCCATGCATTGCAGTTAACTGATGTGTTCTTTAGTTGATTTATGAGTTAATAATTAGTGAATTAATTAATAATTAATTCACACCACTCAACACTAGTGTATTTATCAGTTAGACTAAATACAACTAGTTCAACTAAGTTAAACCGAACACAACTCCACCAACTGTCTCATCAACTCCACCAAACTCTGCCACATGAGTTCTAACTAAAGTCAACCATGCAATAGCTCAACTAACCCTTAGGAAAAGCGTATTTCCTTCTGTCAGCTGCATGTGCCACATCCAAGCATCAAACTGAAGTGCTCCAAGAGGATAAGATAATGTTTATAGCCTAAATATTATTAAGGGTTAATAATATTTGACTGTTCTATTTTTAGCTCGACAGTCTAAAAATAGAAACCGCCCAATGTCTAAAAATAGAGGTCCATCTATTTTTACCAACTCGACCAATCATCCATAAATATCATCCCGCAACTCATAGACCATGATCCATATGTCTAAAAATAGACATAGTCTAAAAATAGACTTTGCGCCAAAAATAGCCTGCGGGCCCACTTAGTGAAGGCGACTTCATTTCACTAAGCTCCATCATCTTGTTGCATTTTCAACACTCCCTCTCAACAAGATATGTATTATCTGCAACCCCTATCCTGCCTCTGTGGTATTCGAATTTTCTCCTGGTGAGCGCCTTCTTCAAGATATCAGCATCCCGATCCTCCGTGGGAATGTATGAAAGTAACATGATTCTCCGCTGCACACAATCTCTGATATAATGGTACCTGATGTCGATGTGTTTGGATATATCATGAAATACTAGATTAGCCAAGAGTTTAATGCAACTCTGATTATCACAATAAATCACAGTAGGCTCCAAGTGTGACCCGAACAACCCGACCAGGATCTTCCTCATCCATATGGCCTCGCATGCAGCCAAGCTTGCTGCCATATACTCAGCCTCTACTGAACTGAGTGCCACAGATCTCTACTTCCTATTGTACCAAGAAACTGTTGTTGACCTGATACTGAAGATCCCTCCAGATGTGCTCTTTCTGTCCGTTGGGCTCCCTGCCCAATCTGCATCCGTGAAGCCACAAAGCTTCACCTCATCCTCCTGTCTGTACCACAAGCCATATCCCAATGTGCCTCTAAGATAACGCAATACATGCTTGCCTGCCTTCCAGAAGAGCTTGGTAGGCTTAACCATAGCTTGCGAAAGCTGGTTAACAGCATAGCATATATCGGGTCGTGTATTGACCAGATACATAAGCGACCCCACCAACTGTCGAGAAACAGTAGCATCCACTACCTCCGCTAAAGTAGCATCCTCCTTCCTCCAACCTCCAGGAAGAGGAGTATCAACAGGCTTGTAGCCATGCATGTTGAACTTCTCCAGTATTTCCCGGGCATACTTACCCTGAGAAACAAATAGTCCATCACTGCGCTGCCAAATTTCCAATCCCAGGAAATAATGAAGGAGGCCCAAGTCCTTCATCTCAAACTCTCTAGCAAGATCCTCCTTACATGAAAGTATCAACAGCTCATCACCCGTCAAAATCAAATCATCTACATAAAGTACAATGATCAGCAACTTACCCTCCACCACAATCTGGTATAGGTTAGGATCCGCCTCACTCTTGGAGAATCCAAGTCCGTTGAAATAACTGTCTATCTGTGTGTACCAAGCACGAGGTGCTTGTTTCAACCCATACAGCGCTCTCTTGAGCCTGCACACATGCGACTCGCTGCTGAAGATCTCAAAACCTTCGGGCTGCTCTATGTACACCTCCTCCTCAATGACTCTGTTGAGGAACGCAATCTTCACATCCATCTGATGAATGTGCCACCCCATCTGTGCTGAGAGAGCAAGAATCGTCCGTATGGAAGAATACCTTGCGACAGGTGAAAAGGTCTCCTCATAATCGATCCCCTCAATCTGTGAAAAGCCTTGGGCAACAAATCTTGCCTTGTACTTCTCCACACTCCCGTTAGCTGCCTGCTTCACTTTGTAGATCCATCTCGAACCCACCACTGATTTCCCCTCCAGTCTTGGGACAATCTCCCATGCACTGTTTCTGACAATCGAATCATACTCTTCCACCATGGAATCTACCCATGCGGGGTCCTCCACAGCTTCCTCGAAAGAGGATGGCTCTGTCACGACACATTTTCTCACAAGAGCCATGTATCTAGTGTACTGGTCCGGTGATTGTCTCTGTTTGCGCTATGTTGTAGGTGGTCCTACAACCTTCTCTGCATCTTGAGCCGCTCACTCGCCCCGCAGTGCGCCGCGCCCTCTCGATGGTTGGTCGTTGTGTAACCAACTCCAAGAATAGAAGAAAAGAGATATCAACGCCTTAGAAATAAGCCACTTCGAGGGGGAAACCTCCAATACATTACATAAATGAACAATTCTTGGATGATACAATTTACAAAACCTCCTTTCTATATATAGGAGTCCATGGGGCCATAATGTATTCCTAGTGGGCCACAATGTAATCCTAGCCGACCTAACAATAATAATTTAAGGGCACAATAATAACAAAATGGGGGTTACAAGGGTACAATAATAACAATAAGGGGGTTACACTAACAACAATAAGGGACTATACTAGTAATATAGGGACCTAACATGCCCCTCTCCTTCAAAAAAGTGTTGTCCTCAACACTTGAGTAGCTCGGGGTGCTTCTGTATAAAATTCTCATCCTCCCATGTAGAATCTTCAGTGGGTAAGTTCTTCCACTTGATGAGATACTCTGAAATTGATCGATTCCGTAGTTGTCGATTTCTTTTTTCCATGACTGCTTCAGGTTCCAATATGATTTTCCCTTCCCCATCAAGTTCTGGCAATACTGTTTGAACTGGAAGATTTTCACCTATAACCTTCTTTAAGGATGAAACATGGAAAACTGGATGTACTCGCGAAGAAGCAGGAAGCTCCAATTTGTATGCCATAGTACCAATCTTTTGCAACACCTTGTAAGGACCATAGTACTTTGGCGATAATTTATTATCCTTATTTGCTTGCTTGAGGGACATTTGTTTGTATGGTTGTAGCCGTAAAAATACCCAATCTCCTACATCAAAACTTCTCTCGCTACGATGTTGATCTGCCCGTTGTTTCATTCGATTTTGTGCCAAATTCAGGTTATCCTTTAAGAGTTGGAGAACTTCTTGCTGATGCTCGATGTGATCTTCCACTGCTTGAACCTTCGAATTTTCCCTTAAAGATGATGTGATGGATGGTGGATGATATTCATAAAGTGCCATAAATGGGGTCATTTTTGCTGCAGTATGGAAGGAAGTGTTATACCACCATTCAGCGAGAGGTAACCACTTGACCCATTGTGTTTGTTTATCAGATACAAAACAATGAAGATATCCTTCCAAACATTTATTTACTATCTCAGCTTGACCATCGGATTGAGGATGATAAGATGAGCTATGAGCTAATTGAGTACCCAAACAAGAAAATAACTCCGTCCAAAAATTTCCAGTAAAAATGGGATCTCTGTCGCTCACAATAACCCTTGGGTTTCCATGTAGCTTTTGAATTGTGTCCATAAATGTAGTAGCAACCGTACTTGCTTTAAATGGATGAGATAATGCACAAAAGTGTGCATACTTGGTAAGTCTATCAACTACCACCATGATGACACTCTTTCCTTCGGACTTAGGTAAACCTGTGATAAAATCCATCGAAATCTCCTCCCAACGTTGACCTGGAATGGATAAAGGTTGTAGAAGTCCTGGGGTCTTAATTGTTTCCACTTTATTCTGTTGGCAAACCAAACATTCCGCCACAAACTTTCGAATATCAGATTTAAGGCCATCCCAAAAAAATTCTTTCTTCACCCCGTGGTAAGTTTTTAAAAATCCTGAGTGTCCTCCTAAAGGAGAAGTGTGAAATTCCAGAAGAATATTTTGTTTTAGTTGGGAATTCTTACAAAGATATAAGCGATCTTTGTACCATAAGGAATCATTTTTCCAACTAAATGTATCAGATGTACTAGGATCTTGCTACAACTTTTGAATGAGTGTCCATACATCTTTGTCATTCTTCCATTCATCTCTTGCTTCGGTTATCCAATCCGGTTGGATAATAGAAATGGCACAAAGCAATGCTTCCACCTCTTCATTCTTTCTTGAGAGTGCATCTGCAACAACATTAAGCTTTCCTTTTTTGTAGATTATTTCAAAGTTATAACCCAACATCTTTGTGACCCATTTTTGCTGCTCTTCTGAAGATAGTCTTTGTTCCAAAAAGTGTTTAAGACTATCATGATCAGTTTTTACCTTGAAGTGTCTTCCCATTAGGTAAGTTCGCCATTTTTTTAGTGCATGCAGTATTGCTAACATTTCCTTCTCATAAATAGGTTTCTGTAAATACTTTCCTTTGATTGGACGACTTTCAAAAGAAATGGGTCTTCCTTCCCGCATTAAAACTGCACCAATTCCATTTCCTGAGGCATCACATTCCACAATAAAGGTTTTTGTGAAGTCTGGTGTAGCTAAGACCGGTGCTAGGCACATTGCCTCTTTAAGACGTTCAAAGGCCTTAGTTGCTTCAGGAGTCCATGAAAATGCAACTTTCTTCAATAATGTTGTTAGAGGTGCTGCTATTCTCCCATAATTCTTAACAAACTTGCGATAATACCCTGTTAACCCGAGAAATCCTCACAACTACTTTATGGTTGTGGGGATTTTCCATTCCTTAATGGCTTTGATTTTGTTAGGGTCTACTTTAACACCCTCGTGAGATACAATATGACCCAGATATTCCACCTATTGTACTCCAAAGAAACATTTGGATTTTTTTGCATATAAATGTTTCTCCTGCAATAGTTTGAGCACCCTGTCAACATGTTCAACATGATCCTTCCAAGACCTGCTGTATATTAGTATATCATCAAAAAAATACTAGCACAAATTTTCTAAGGAAGGGTTTGAAAATGGAATTCATCAACCCTTGAAATGTAGAAGGTGCATTGGTAAGGCCAAAAGGCATGACCAAAAATTCATAATGACCCTCATGAGTTCGAAATGTTGTTTTTGGAATATCTTCAGTCTTCATTCTAATTTGATGATATCCCGAACAAAGATCCAACTTGGTAAAATAAAGTGCTCCATGTAATTCATCAATCACAGGAATGGGAAATTTATCTTTAATGGTGAGCTTATTGAGCTCCTTATAATCCGGACACATTCGCCATGATCCATCCTTCTTGTGTACCAATACTACAGGAGCAGAGAAAGAACTTTGACTAGGTTGAATTATACCCGCCTCTAACATTTCTGCAATCATACGTTCAATTTCGCTCTTTTGGAAGTAAGGATATGATTGTCCAAGACTTGTTGGAGATCTGCAGAAATAGATGATTTTGATGTTGGAACTTCTAGTGAGCATAATTGTGCAATTACGCCCTGTTGTTCTTTCTTTAGAAGCTTTGTCATGACATTAGAGCTTATTATCCTTCCTGGCTTCCCCGCAATACCCCGTAATTCGACTTCCTTTCCTTCTGAAAAAAAATTTCAAGAAAAGTTCTTGAAAATTAAAAGCTACCGTCCCCAAATATTGTAACCATTTTACTCCTAGTACAACATCAGCACCTCCCATAGGAATGGAAAGCATTGGACTAGTCAATACATATTCCCCCATGGTTAGCTTGATATTATGGCATTTTCCAGAGCAATTTATAGTTCCTCCATTTGCAACCATCACTTGACATTCTGGTGCCGGGTATAGGAAACAATTTAATTCCTTGGCTACCTTACAATGAATAAAATTATGGGTGCTACCTGAATCAATCAACACTATTACCTTTTTCTTCTTGATTTGTCCTTCTATCTCGAGAGTTTGAGGAGTGGTAATTCCTGCCAGTGCATTACACGATATGGTCGGATTCATTTCTTCCTCTTCTAGGGCTGGTTCCTGGTGTATATCCTCTTCTTGTTTATTTTCTTCTTCTTCTTCACAATCTATGTAAAATAATTTCTTCTCAGCACACTTATGACCTTTAGTGTATTTGCTATCACAACTGTAGCAAAGCCTTTTTGCTCTTTTTTCTTCCAATTGTTGTGGTGTCAACCTTGTAGGTTGTGGAAATCTAGGCGTAGCAACACTTCGTTCTTTATAGAATTGAGTGGTAGGCTTCCTTGCCGCCATAATTTTACATTCAACTTTTCTTGCCAACCTGAATGCCTTCTCCAATGAATCAGGTTCCAAAACGCGAACTTCATGTTGGATGTTATCCTTTAAAGTGCTTATGAAGAGATCAATCCTGTGTTCCTCTGGAATATCAGTTACCCTTATATTCAATTTTTGGAAGTCCTCAATGTGCTGCCCCACTAAACCCTTTTATTTGAGATTTATCAATTGGCTAAAGAAGGTGTTGCTCTTTGTATCCTCATAATGTGCTATCATTTCCTCCGTAAAAATTGACCAAGTGACAATTTTTTTACGGGAGCAAAGCCATCGATACCATACAAATGTATTTTGTTCTAAATCTAAAGTTGCAATGCATACCTTTTGTGTGTTTTTCACGTTATGGAGATCAAAATATTGCTCCATCTGTAGTATCCATGTTACAGGATCCTTTCCATCAAACTTCCTCATATCCATTTTTGGAATATGGTGGTTCTTCCCGCCAACATTGGAGTTTATGAAATCATGATTAACATTTATTTTGTTCTCATCATGAGGTTCTTCTCCTATATTTCCGCCATTAGGAATCATTTCTGGTTTTAAGCTTGTCATCAAGCCTTCCATGTATGCTTTTAGATCATTCTTCATGTTTTCTATGTTGTCTTTCATGTCATCCATCTTAGCTTCCATTCCCACTTCCATGCCATAATTCACCAGCTTCCATGCCTTTCTCCAAAACTTCCATTTCATTTTTTGTTGTTCTTTGCGAGAGCGAAATTTGTTGCATTTGCTCTTGTAATTTTGACATGTCATGTTGCCATTCTTCATCTTCATGAGTAATAGTAGAGCCTTCTAAAGGCTTAATGGGTGTTGAATTCTTTTTTAGGCCATTTTAGAATCCAATATTGATATCTATTCTACAAGATGCCCTTGGAATCAATTCAACTTGATTCTTCAAACAAGACTTATGCAATTCGGAAAAAAAATACACACCTTTTACTTCCTTTGAGGAGCTCGATATTGAAATTGAATTATCTCTGTAATTGAAAATCTTCGATATCTAAAATTCATCCCTGTAGTAGCCCTATGAAGCTTCTTTCAAATGCCATAGGTCTGACCTGATTTGGATTCTCCAAGACAAAGTTGTGTCCAATCTCCCACAATGACCTAATTCTGGACTGGTTCAGTAGAGCAAATTTGTACGACTTGCCACGTGTCACTATTTTTTGCTTTGTCTCTGAAATTGATAGCCAAGAAACTACAGTCCGTGCACTTGCAACAACTTTTTACGGAACTCCAATCCGATCCCCAGAGAGAGAGTTATTGAAATTTTCCCACGATCACCTCTTTGAGATGAAATTCAGGAGCCTGAAAAAGAACTAACTTCCATAGATCATATCTCCAAAAATATTGCGAACCAAGCTCTAAAATTTTTTGACAAATTTCCTTGGGATTTCAGCTTCGCACCATACAAATTTCAGAATCTGAAACTTCGTAAAAAAAAAATTATAGCAAAAATTCCACGATGACCTGTTTAGGAGCTTGAAAAAAAACGTAACTTCCACAGATGATATCTCCATAAATATTGCGAACCAAGCTCTAAAATTTTTAGACAAGCTTCCTCAGGATTTCGGCTTTGCACCCTAAAAATTTCAGCTTCTGAAACTTCGTAGAAAAAAAGTTATAGCGAAAATTCCATGATGACTTGTTTGGAGCAGCGAAACCCTAGAATCCAAACCTCTGATACCAAATGTTGTGTAACCAGCTCCAAGAATAGAAGAAAAAAGATATCAACACCTTAGAAATAAGCCACTTCGAGGGGGAAACCTCCAATACATTACATAAATGAAAAATTCTTGGATAATTCAATTTACAAAACCTCCTTTCTATATATAGGAGTCCATGGGGCCATAATGTATTCCTAGTGGGCCACAAGGTAATCCTAGCCGACCTAACAATAATAATTTAAGGGCAAAATAATAATAAAATGGGGGTTACAAGGGTACAATAATAACAATAAGGGGGTTACACTAACAACAATAAGGGACTATACTAGTAATATAGGGACCTAACATTGGCGGTACATGAGTGGTCTCTTCCACTCCATGAACTTCCTCTTGTGGCTGATCCACATCCTGAAGCTCATCCTTAGGAACTAATAGCTCCTCATATGCATGCAAGTGTGGCTCCCTCTCAATAGAACACTGCATGGCTTTCTCCTCCTGAAATTTGATATCCCGTCGCACAACAGTCTTGCGACTGTCTAGCAAATACACACGATAGTTGTGGGGCGTATCAGTGTACCCCACAAATATCTCAACCTCTGCGGTTGGCTCCAGCTTCTTCCTGGCATCCTTCGTCACATGCATGTAGACAGGTGAACCAAAAATCCTCAAATGGGAAATATCAGGCCTCTTACCAGAAAACGCCTCCTCCGGTGTACTCATGCCAAGTATCTTGTGAGGACAACGGTTCTGCACATATACTGCAGTATTGCATGCCTCCACCCACAAGTGAAGGGGTAGGCCTTGATCATGCAACATCGTCCGTGCAAAGACCTATGATCATTCCCGTTCTTCCGCCAAGAACCCTGCTTCTATCAGAAGAGGTGCTATGAGCTCTCTCTCGAATTCCTTTTGCGCCGCAAAATTCCTTTGAATTTTTAGCAGATGAATTCACCACCATTATCTTCCCAAGAGCCTTTCCCTTCTCATGCTCTCTGATTTCATTCTTTCTCAACTAGCTCCTGAACTCACTGCACTTGAGTATGTCTCTCTCTTTCTTCTCGCATGGTACATCTCAAAGATCTTCCGAGAAAAAATCATCAACAAAGATCACATAGTACTCCGTGCTTTGTTTTCGGCTATTGAAAGGTCCACACATCACCAAGAAGTGCTGAGGATCATCGTGGTGCTCTAGCTCGGTTGGTGAAAGGTGGCTTTCACATACTTCCCTAAAGTACACCCCTTGCACTGATCTGACTGTGCAAGGGTGCCCTTAGGAAGCCCAATAGAAATATGCTGCAGGATCTTCAAAGCTCCATGGTGAAGGTGGCTCAATCTTTCTAGTACATACTCGCCATCATCTCGGCTCACCACTCCTTCCGCCTTGCATGCCATTGCTGTGCAGCCATCCACTTGCAACTGATAAAGGTTCTTGACTCGAACCCCTATCTTCCGGGTTTCTCCAGTTGTCTTACTGCGCAGGAAAGCCTTTCCTTCACTGAAGACAACATCGTACCCCTTGTCTTCTAACATCGCTACAGAGATCAGATTCTTCTTCAATCCTGGAACATGCATCACTTTTTTCAATACGAAGGGTTTACCATACTCCCTCTCAAAGGAAATGGTACCGATACCGATCGCACTGTATCTACCATCATCGCTCATCTCGATGTGCACTCCAAGATCTTTCTCATCCAGATCTGAAAACAGATCTCGATCTCCAGTCATGTGAAAAGACGCACCACTGTCCAAGAACCATACTGATCCCATCACACTTAAGACCAAGCATGCGATCAGCGAAAAATCCAGCTCAAACTGCGAGGCTAAGGCCTCTCCCGCTGCAAATCCAGTAGCCTGCTTATTTTCTTCTTCTGCGGACAATTTGTGGCATAATGTCCATGTTGGTGACAGTGAAAGCACTTCACCTTGGACATGTCCTACTTCTTGCCTTTCGCACCGAAATGAGAAGATTTCTTGCTCTTCCCCTTCTTTGCTTTGGCAGCCAAAGCGCAATTTTCTTCATCAAATGCCTTTGATGAATATCCATCCCTGGTACTCCGCCTTATCTCCTCTTGCACAAGATCCGACCAAAGTCGCTCCCATCCTGGCAATTTCTCCCGACCATTGAAAGAATTATGATAGGCATGCCAACTCTTCGAAATACCAAGGAGAGCCAAGCTCACCAATTCCTCATCATCTACAGTCACCCCCACACTTCCCAGCTCATCCCTACATTGGATGAACTTCGTGAGGTACTTGGGCATACTGTCGCCTTTCTCCATCTTTATGTGTCTAAGTTTATCCTTGAGCGCCAACTTCCTCTGGTCGCTCTTGCTTTGGAATAAATCTGTCAACGCTTTCCACATCAAGTATGGAGAAGCTTTTCCATGCATGTTGGATACAATGTGATCCTTCACGCCCTCCAACAGAACCCTTCGACATTTTGCCATCTTCTTTTGCCAAGCCTCAACTTGAGCAGCATCAGTAGGCTTTGGGACTTCAGCCTCTATGAACTCCTTCAGCCTGTTATCATCTAATACCGCCTCCATTTTTTCCTTCCATGCAACATAATTCGAGCTGCCCTCAAGGGCATACTCCAGTTGCAATCCGTTGAAAGACATTTTTACTTCGACACCAAGAAAACTGCTGCAAATTCAAATTCCAAATTCTGCTGCAAATTTTAATTCCACCAGCTCAAAACTCAACCGCTTCCGATCTGTGGGAACAAAGTATTTCTAGCACAGAGATCGACTGTAGGGGAATTTACTGTATATATCACCTTTCAGAGAAAGGATGGATCGAGAGGCTACCTAGCCCGCTTACAGGCTCTGTCTACCGAAATAAATTGTAATCACTGTAATAGATCCGATGATCAATTTTCGCTCTGATACCATGTAGAAATTTGAATAATAGCTGAATTATTCGCCAAGATTATCCTGATTACACACTATTTAAGCTTCATGCATAATACATAACCTCTTCTACAATTGATCATCAATATGCGGAAATAGAAGCAGTCGCATGCGCACATTAAAACATAATCAAGCACAGATATAACACAGTATGTAATGGGGAAAGCATACAGCTGAAAACCCCCAACTATCTGTATATTATAATGATAGAGAACATGTAACAATACATAGCACAAATCTCCTCACAGCTCTCAGCACTATCTCACATGCTACACACAAACTAGCACGGAAGATGAACAAGTCACAGGTTCAAATCTCCTCCACAAGTCTGCCTGCCTCTACTGCGCAATCCAAGATGAATAATGATGAGATCCAAGTTCGAATCCACCTGGCTTGTACTGCGCAATCCTCATTGGAAATCTCAATCAATGTGTGTGAAAATCTCATGCACAACCATAGTCACAACTGATAGTAGACTCACCCTTTCACCCACCTCTAACACTGTTCTCCACTGAACTGTCCATGCATTGCAGTTAACTGAGGTGTTCTTTAGTTGAATTATGAGTTAATAATTAGTGAATTAATTAATAATTAATTCACCCCACTCATCACTAGTGTATTTATCAGTTAGACTAAATACAACTAGTTCAACTAAGTTAAACCGAACACAACTCCACCAACTGTCTCATCAACTCCACCAAACTCTACCACATGAGTTCTAACTGAAGTCAACCATGCAATAGCTCAACTAACCCTTAGGAAAAGTGTATTTCTTTCTGTCAGCTGCATGTTCCACATCCAGGCATCAAACTGAAGTGCTCCAAGAGGATAAGATAATGTTTATAGTCTAAATAGTATTAAGGGTTAATAATATTTTACTGTTCTATTTTTAGCCCGGCAGTCTAAAAATAGATTCCGCCCAATGTCTAAAAATAGAGGTCCATCTATTTTTACCAACTTGACCAATCATCCATAAATAGCATCCTGCAACTCATAGACCATGATCCATATGTCTAAAAATAGACTTTGAATGAAAATAGCTCGCAACAATTTATGGTAAGCTTCGACTTCTATCACTAAGTCTCATCATTCATGCATTTTCAACATGAAAAGATATTGGTGGTTAAGTTCAACTTGGACCTTCTCTAAAAGTCTCCTAAAAATCCTTAGGAGAAAATAATAAAGAGCAAAATATTAACATAATGGGAGAGAAAGATTATGTTAATGACTTAGTTGGAGATAAATGCTAAGTGGGGTAAAATAAAACACATCATGAGAGAAAGGCATGCTTTAAAGAAAAAGAAGAGTATCTTTTTCGAAAAATATAAAACAAAAAGGCATAGGCAAAAAGGTTGGAAGACCTTAAATCAGGACGCTGCTAAAAATCTAATGGGAAGAAAGCACCAAGGAATCAATGAGGTTGTTGATTGTAGTGACAAGTAGATCTTAGCTCAGTGGAGAACTATTGGAGATACACTAGAAAATTTGGCTTAAATTCCGACGGCCAATTCGTCGCTATTCCGACACATAGTCGTCTCAAGAGCGACAGTTCGAGGGCGGACAAACCGTGGTTTGTCATGCCGTCGCAGTTTTGACGCACGTAAAAAGTGACGCACTATCGACACTTCTTCCGTCACTTCCGAACAAGCGTCACTCTTCCGACATCTCACAAATCGTCGCGCCTCCGACGTTTGTAAACTGTTGCACTTCCGATGAAATGTGGTTCGACGTTTGGAACGTCGCTCTTCCGACACTTGTAAACGGTCACAATTCCGACCCAACGTGGTCCGATGTTTTGGACGTCGCTCTTCCGACGTCTGTAAGATGTCGCAATGCCGACGATATGTGGTCTGACGTTTGGAACGTCGCTCTTCCGACGTTTGGAACGTCGCTCTTCCGACGTTTGGAGCGTCGCTCTTCTAACGTTTGGAGCGTCGCTCTTCCGATGTTTGGAACGTCGCTCTTCCGACATTTAGAACGTCGCTCTTCCGACGTTTGTAAGCTATCGCAATTCCGAAAAAATTTGGTCCGATGTTTTTATACTGTCTCTCTTCCAACGTTTCTAGGTTGTCGCAATTCTGACGTCTACAAGGCGTCGGTAGACCGACGGAGGGTTCAATTTAAAAAAAAAAAAATTTGAAACTTTAAAAGACGAGAAACGTTGTTTTGAATATATTATATGAAGTAAAACATTCCATGAAGTCATTACATTTTCACATCTGAAGATTGGAACCCAAATATCCATCCAGAAAAGTGGAAGTCCCACCCCAGACAATGATAGAAAAATACCCCATGTCACATACAGGGACATAATATAAAACTCAGTAATGGTCCACATGGAGATTATCTAAAAATCTGAGAAAGCATCCAAATATGCCCGAGGCATCTATAAGAAAGTGAAATAGCAGTATGTAGAATAGTAAAGCAACAGATAGAGTACCGACGTCCATTGTTCCAAATACAAATTAAAGTACCCAAAACCCTGCAACAGAGAAAAACGCTAATCATAATCATGTGAGGAGTGTGATATGTCCAAAATATAAAAAGACCATCAGACCATATCAATAAACCAGCAACATAGACTAGCATCGCTAGTTTTGAAGGCAGAGTGATAAACATTAATCATTTTTTTTTCACAAGAAAAAAAACGTTGTTTTGAATATATTATATGAAGTAAAACAGTCCATGAAGTCATTACATTTTCACATCTGAAGATTGGAACCCAAATATCCATCCAGCAAAGTGGAAGTCCCACCCCAGACAATGATAGAAAAATACCCCATGTCACATACAGGGACATGATATAAAACCCAGTAACGGTCCACATGGAGATTATCGACAATCTGAGAAAGCATCCAAATATGCCCGAGGCATCTATAAGAAAGTGAAATAGCAGTATGTAGAATAGTAAAGCAACAGATAGAGTACCGACATCCATTGTTCCTGCAAATACAAATTAAAGTACCCAAAATCCTTGAACAGAGAAAAACGCTAATCATGTGAGGAGTGTGATATGTCCAAAATATAAAAATACCATCAGACCATATCAATAAACCAACAACATAGACCAGCATCGCTAGTTTTGAAGGCAGAGTGGTAAACATTAATCATTTTTTTTTCACAAGAGAAAAAACATTGTTTTGAATATATTATATGAAGTAAAACAGTCCATGAAGTCATTACATTTTCACATCTGAAGATTGGAACCCAAATATCCGTCCAGAAAAGTGGAAGTCCCACCCCAGATAATGATAGAAAAATACTCCATGTCACATACAGGGACATGATATAAAACCCAGTAACGGTCCACATGGAGATTATCGACAATCTGAGAAAGCATCCAAATATGCCCGAGGCATCTATAAGAAAGTGAAATAGCAGTATGTAGAATAGTAAAGCAACATATAGAGTACCGATGTCCATTGTTCCAAATACAAATTAAAGTACCCAAAATCCTGCAACAGAGAAAAACGTTAATCATGTGAGGAGTGTGATATGTCCAAAATATAAAAAGACCATCAGACCATATCAATAAACCAGCAACATAGACCAGCATCGCTAGTTTTGAAGGCAGAGTGATAAACATTAATCATTTTTTTTTCACAAGAGAAAAAACGTTGTTTTGAATATATTATATGAAGTAAAATAGTCCATGAAGTCATTACATTTTCACATCCGAAGATTGGAACCCAAATATCCATCCAGAAAAGTGGAAGTCCCACCCCAGACAGTGATAGAAAAATACCCCATGTCACATACAGGGACTTGATATAAAACCCAGTAACGGTCCACATGGATATTATCGACAATCCGAGAAAGCATCCAAATATGCCCGAGGCATCTATAAGAAAGTGAAATAGCAGTATGTAGAATAGTAAAGCAACAGATAGAATACCGACGTCCATTGTTCCAAATACAAATTAAAGTACCCAAAATCCTTGAACAGAGAAAAACGCTAATCATGTGAGGAGTGTGACATGTCCAAAATATAAAAAGACCATCAGACCATATCAATAAACTAGCAACATAGACCAGCATCGCTAGTTTTGAAGGCAGAGTGATAAACATTAATCATTTTTTTTTTCACAAGAGAAAAAATGATGTTTTGAATATATTATATGAAGTAAAACAGTCCATGAAGTCATTATATTTTCACATCTGAAGATTGGAACCCAAATATCCATCCAGAAAAGTGGAAGTCCCACCCCAGACAATGATAGAAAAATACCCTATGTCACATACAGGGACATGATATAAAACCCAGTAACGGTCCACATGGAGATTATCGACAATCTGAGAAAGCATCCAAATATGCCCGAGGCATCTATAAGAAAGTGAAATAGCAGTGTGTAGAATAGTAAAGCAACAGATAGAGTACCGACGTCCATTGTTCCAAATACAAATTAAAGTACCCAAAATCCTGCAACAGAGAAAAACGCTAATCATGTGAGGAGTGTGATATGTCCAAAATATAAAAGACCATCAGACCATATCAATAAACCAGCAACATAGACCAGCATCGCTAGTTTTGAAGGCAGAGTGATAAACATTAATCATTTTTTTTTCACAAGAGAAAAAGCGTTGTTTTGAATATATTATATGAAGTAAAACAGTCCATGAAGTCATTACATTTTCACATCTGAAGATTGGAACCCAAATATCCATCCAGAAAAGTGGAAGTCCCACCCCAGACAATGATAGAAAAATACCCCATGTCACATACAGGGACATGATATAAAATCCAATAACGGTCCACATGGAGATTATCGACAATCTGAGAAAGCATTCAAATATGCCCGAGGCATCTATAAGAAAGTGAAATAGTAGTATGTAGAACAATAAAGCAACAGATAGAGTACCGACGTCCATTGTTCCAAATACAAATTAAAGTACCCAAAATCCTTGAACAGATCAAGAAAAACGCTAATCATGTGAGAATTCTAAGTAAAGTTAATCTACTAACATTGCGAATAAAATTACACCGAAGTCAAAAACATTGCCTGGCCATACACATGGAAAATTTGTCATCAAAAAATCAAAATATTAAGAAGACTGCCCTCATACGGGGAAACCAGTCTTGAACGTTTAATTTACAGAATTCAAAAATATTACAAAGGTCCAGCACAGTAAAATAAACTAAAAGCAGCCCAATTAAGTGGGACTGCTAAGCAAGAAAAACAAATTAACCAAACTACTCCTCCGGTGGTTCCTCCACGATTCGGCACCATCCTTCGGAAGGTCCAGGATCGCTAGGTGCTACCTCCACATGCATGCCACGGCTCCCCTCCTGAAGGCCCGAATGCTGGCCGGCTTTTTCCGAGCTCAGACCCACCGGACGGGTGCATTCTTCCTCCATTTGGGCCTCCTCACGGAAGACCACAGTGACTAAAGCCGTGATTCGCGGGTGGTTGAGAGAGCAATTAAAGTAAAATTGCGTAGTGCGCGTCGTGGGAGAAGGTGAACTAGCGGTGGGGAAGCCAGGAGCAGGGAAATCCATACGGTGGCCAGATCCTACAAGCCGACCCCGCCCACTCCTAGTATTTGGATATTGACCTAAGTAATAATCACTGGACTGGCTGGAAGTCGACTCTGTTGAGGGGCTGGAGGGAGCGCGCCGGGGTTGACGTCTAGTGCTCCCCCTGCGGCAACGCATCCTATGACGCACGCGAGGCATGGGTGCAATCTCAGGCGCAGTGGGCACAAGAGGAGACGAAGAAGCATAATTCCAATTAACAGAGGAAGACAGACAGAGACAGAACCGAGAGAAATGCAAATATGCATCAAGGTCTAGGCAGCAGTTCAGCTGGCCACTTCTCCTTATCGTCACAGTTAGCAAGCAGTGTAATCCAGCAACCACCTTGTCTGAAAAACCATGGCTAAACGCCATTTTGTCGACCTGTCTGCAATGCAATCATAGGACGCTCGTCATAATTAATCTCTGATCATTAATAATAAGAGCCGAAGGCCGGATCAAATTGGAGCGTGCGGAATCGCTAAGAGGAGTGGAGGTCCGATCTTGAACAGTGTTAAAAATTAATTAATGCGGATTTGATGTGAAAACTTAATTGAACAGCGTTAAATGTTAATGCGATTGATATGAAATCGCCATATCCATGTCCCATCGCCTTAAACGCCATCGAATGCACCCGCAACCGGGAGCAGGGCAAGTTTTTATTGAGGACACGTGGCAGAAATTGATTGGAGCGGATCTTTGTTTGGGCCGCTCGCGCAGTGGAAATCCGGACCCGTAAAATATTAGGGCGAATTTGATAAGAAATTCGCGTCACAAAATTGGCCGACATCAGCAGCTATTTTGGAACGCGAATTTGGTTTGAATTATGGTTTATCGTCATTTGAAGTTCGGCGGGCTCGACTTAAGAACAATTTTGTTTGATCCCATCTTATAAAATTTGTGTTGGTTTTTTTGGCAGCTTGGAAAAACCGAAATGGAGTCTAGGGTTTGTTCTCCTTCAACGTCGGCGGCTCTTTCCTCTGCACCTCACGCGCCGCACCGGTTGGGGAGACCTACCTCATTTCCTGTTGCATCAAACACCCTCGTCCCTACGCCATGGGCTTCATCCCGTCCAAGCCAGGCGAATATGCAGAAGCAGCCGAGACATTCAGGCAGGCAGCGACTGATTCAATTTTTGCAGGATCCCTCTCGCCCCTCTGCTGCGCTTTATGCAGGAACCCTCAGCATTTTTCACGGTCTAGAACCTAGGAGCAAATGCGACTCCACAGCTACTCCCTTCTCCAGGCACGCAGATCGCAAAGAACGAGTTTACAGGCAGAAGAAGAACGATTGGCTTTACTACCCTGCTTCCCAATCCCCTGTCTCGGATTGGTCTTTGTCTTTTAGTGACTGTCTCCTTTTGCAGGTGGAATCTCCTCCCCTTCCAAGCCATGACAGTCTTACCTCCTTTCAGATCCAAATCTCTCAACCTTCGGGCAAAACCCTCTTGCAATGGGTCAGCTCTTCAGATCTGGTGCTGGATCTCAAACTGGCTCTAGAACAGCGGACGGGGATCCCTTCAGGACTTCAGAGACTTCTCTTTCAAGGTAAACAGCTCGAAGACCTTCATCCCCTCTCCTCCTATAGCATTTACAGAAACAGCACTCTGGTTTTAACCCTCCGTTTGAGAGGGGGTGCAGCAGGACAAACATCCTCTGCTCCTCCTCTCTCTTACAAAGATGCACTGCACTCTGAGAACCCCAAACCCTCGGAAGCTCTTAAACCCAAACCTTTCTTGGTTGACAAAATAGAGGAAGTTCCCTCCGTTGAAATCACCCATGCAGGTCTTGCTGATCAACTTCAAGAATTTGCAGAAAGAGCCATCATTTGCAGATTCAACGGACTGTGGCCGCGATCCAAGGATCTTTATGATTAGATCCATGCAAACTGGACTCATCATTGTAAGGTCAGTTTTTGTTCAAAAGGTTATTTCATTGTTCTATTTGATAACGGCAAGCATTATGAAAAGGCTTTAGAAGAAGGCCCTTGGTTCATGGGAACAGCAGGGCTCTTCCTAACTCCTTGGTTCCCAGATTTCGATCCAGCAACTGCAGTCATTACCAGGACCCCTGTATGGATCAGGCTTCCAAACTTACCAGCCCACTTATGGCATGTCGAGGTCTACAAAGCTATTGGCAACACTTTGGGCAATTTCGTCATGGGAGACTACTGGAGGGAAAACAAAGGTCTCTACACATATGCCAGAATATGCGTGGAGTTAGATCTAAGCAAAGGAATTCCAGACCAAATCAATCTCAAGATTAACGACTTTGTATGGACCCAGGCACTGGATTACGAAAATACTGCTTTCCGCTGTCGACATTGCCACCAAACAGGACATCTGCAAACCTCTTTCCCTTCTCTCCCGGCAAAGACGAAAAAGGATTACCTCTCCAAGTCCAAGTCCAAACGATGGGCTCCATGCTCTCCACCTTCAGTCGTGGATTCTGGAACCTCTAGCTCTGAAGATGAAAATAGCGATGCAGATTTGGATCAAGCTCCTCAATCTGTGGTCCCTTCAGCCGATGGACCGAAGCATACCTCCGATATTGTCATAGCCCAGAAACGCGCCCACATGACCTCCTCCTCTGATTCAGAAAAGGAAGGACCCCCTCTGGAGAATCCCAGTCTTCAAGCGGTTGCTGCTCATTCGCCCCAGGAGGATTGGGTCGAAGTCAAGAAAAGGAAAGGCAAAAATATTCGTGTTCAGGCCTCTACCCATTCTGGGTAGGGATCCGCCTTTTTTTTGCTTTCCAGTCATATGTTGTAGTTCCTTGTGTTCTTCACTCCTTCTCTGGAACCGAGGTTGATAGTCCTATCATTTCCGGTTGCCGGTTTCTGCCTCTCTTGATTGTAACATCTTCTTGTACCATATTTTTGCTTAATAGAATTAGTCGAATTCAGAAAAAAAAAAAAAATATATATATATATATATATATATATATATAAATAAATAAATAAAAATAAAAATAAAAAAAAATAAAAAAAATTGTGTTGGTTTTCTTTGATAATACACATATTTATAATAAATCATGGGAATACCACACTAAACATGTGGAAAATTTATATAAATAATTATAGAGAACAATCATTTTTATGTAAAAATATCCAAGGCGAGGTCTGTGTAGAGAACCGGGGTCGTGAAAACTGTCCAAATATAAAAATCCCGCTTAATAAAGAGACAGTTTATTTATCTTTTTTAAGGAAGTGGTTGGGATATAATCAAATAAATAATGATTTATTTGATTAATGGTGGTTGATTTGGTCATATTTAACAAGGAATATTATTTAAATAATTATTCCTAGAAAATAACAAGATAACTATGGGTTTATCTCATTAATTTCTTTGTTTTTGGGTTAAACATGACTGGGAATAATAATTAAATTATGGTTTAATTAATTATTCCATGAGGAAAATCAAACAAATATAGGTTTGTTTAATATTTCCTGTTGGGGTTTTCTGTTTTAACATAGTGAAAGCAGTTTTACTTAGGGTAAAACTGGTCTTACATGGTGTACTTGGGTCCATCTAATGATAATAGGTTAGATGACCAAAAAATGGTGTAACAGATTGCCCCCCAGCGTGCGAGTGTCAGGAGCAAATCGTATGACCGAAGTACGTTGTAAGAACTCGAGCACTAGACAACAAAAGGGAAGTCAGAGAAAGAAAGGTGAGGTAGATAGCGTGCTGAAGGACTAGACCCGGAGGAGACGAGACTCGCAGGTGCAACAAGTCTCTTTTATGAGAGGGTACCTGTGCTGAAGGCGGCGGGGGAGGCATACCTATACCCGCCGAGACAAAGTACAAAAGAATAGTGTGTCCGGTAAACAAGGGACCGAACCATAAAGTACAGCTGGCATAAGCAAGAGCCAGATAAGAATACAATGAAGAGTCTCACATACATGCTGTGCCTGGGATAACAGCCAGGACTAGTACAATAATATCTGAGTACATGAGATAAATACAACCCAAATGCCCCTGTAAATGGGGAAGGGCTCACAAAATCTGACTGATACATGCAAATCATAGAGGTGCTGCAAGTGGCTAAAGCCAACATCATCAAAATCTGGAGCGGCATCAAAGGCTGCAATGAAGAGGTCATCCGGGCATGTGGGGGGCTACCTGCAGGGCCACCCCCTCATGAGGGCTGAGACATCTCACACACTCCCGGGAATCATCAAGAGCTGCTGCTGGGTCACTGGACTGTCCAGTATACGAATCTCGATCATGCTGAAAGGAGCTGGAGAAGCAATCAAGTCAAAGGGAAGTGAGAGATCCCCCTGCCTGATCCGAGGCACCGAACAAGAGTGGAAGCTGGAACCAAGGTACACCACCCTCTAGACCTTGCTTCTGGAATGAATGTGCTGATGTCGACAGAAGGAGGTCCGCCATAGGTGAGGCAATGAGAGATCCTCAACTAAGGCACGAGAGAAAACAATAGAGCGACGGACAGACTGACACTAATGACGATAGTGGAAATGGGAAGGACTGAGTAGCGGATGGACGACTTCCCTTGTTAGAGCATAAAGAGCATGGATGACATGGCAGCCACTGACACAAGATCATAAGGGATAGGGGACAGTGAGACTGAAGGTCATAAGGTGCGACACAAGAGAGAGACCAAGCAATGAAGGATGGAGGGCTATAGTGAGGTGCAAAGGGACGTGGTATAGACTCCATGGATGCAATGATGACTCAACTTGGATGCTTGAAACAAGGGCAACTCGATGATGGTGCCACACAGTAAAGGCCCCAATGGGGGACCATGGAAGCATGAGTTCAAGGTGGGAACTCACGACGAAAATCGACACGAACATGGACAAGTAAGGGGGCAGTATGGTGCCCCCAGTACAAGTGGCGTAGGTGAGGAATTTCGATTTTAAATGGAGGTGAGGTAACTTCGCGTGGACGAAATGGGTCCTGGTGAAGTAGGGAAAATGAAAAAACAGATGCTGGCTATCTAAAAGAAAATAAAACATGCATTTCAGAGGGGAAATGCTAAGGGTAATATTTCTTAAGATAGAGTGCATTGCGAGGGTTAGGAAGGGGATGGCCTTCGAAATCCTCTAAGAGGTATGCCCCTTTGCCAAGATCCTTACTAATGATGTAAGGTCCTAGCCATAATGAGTCAAACTTTCCATGACCTAGGACATCATGGGCCTGGTCATATACTAGAACAAGGTCGCCTTCGTGAAAAGTGCGAGGCTAGACTTTTCGGTCATACTGAGCTTTGGTGCATTTTTTGGCCGCTTCCATGGTTTGCAAGGCAACACGGCAGTCTTCGGAGGCACGCTCAAGCATGATAAGTCGTTGTTCTAGCGGTTGGGTGTCAGGGAGAAGTTCAACGGCTAGCTGTAGAGAAGGAATTTCACACTCGATCGGTAAAACTGCCTCCTCTCCGAAAACTAGGTGGAATGGAGTGAACCCGGTGGCGGTTTTAACAGAGGTTCGATAGGCCCATAAGGCAGGAAAAAGCATGAGATGCCAGTTGGTTTTGTGCTTATTCACCGTGCATTGAAGCATAGTCTTGAGGGTTTTGTTGACTGGTTCAACTTGGCCATTACCTTGGGGGTAATAGGAGGAGGAATATTGGTGCTCAAAACCCAACAGTGAGGATAGCTCACGCCATATCTCATCTTCAAAATGTCTGCCATGATCAGAGACCAGTTGCTTGGGAACCCCGAAGCGAGCTATAACATGGTTAAAGAAAAAGAGGGCCGCGGTAGCTGCCGTGTTGTTGAACTTTGGCATGGCCTCGGCCCATTTGGTGAAATAGTTGACCGCCACGATGATATACTTGTGGCTACCAGAGGATGGCGGGTGACACTCCATAAAGTCGATGGCCCATTTACAGAAGGGACCAGTGGAGACGACCGGATGGAGGGGAGCTGGTGGAGCTCTCGCCTTAGGGGCGAAATTTTGGCAATTGGGACAGTGTTTGACTGCCTCAATGCAATCACTGAAGAGGGAAGGCCAAAAATACCCGGCGCGCATAATTTTTTGGGTAGTATCAAGACCGGAGAGGTGGCCACCGCAAGCGCCGCTATGGCAGGCATTAAGGACCTGTTCAGCTTCAGCGTGTGTGAGGCAACGACGAAGGACAGTATCAATCCCGCGACGATAGAGGTCGTCACCGATGAGAAGGTATCGGGGGGCCTGGTGTCGGATACGTCGGCGAGCCTCACGGTCAAGGTGGAGGGCGAAATTTTGGGTTCGCAAATAAGTAAGAATATCGTCGTACCACGGGTCATCAGAAGTAATGGCAAACAGGTGTTCATCAGGGAAATCGTCATTAATGGGAGGGTCTTGCGATCCGGTAGGTAGTTCAGAAATGAGCTCAGCGAGGGCTAAGCCTTTCTTGCTTTTTGGGGTGACAAATTCAAGGTCGAATTCTTGAAGAATAACGACCCAACGGGCGTATTTCCCAGTGAGGATACGACGACTCAATAGGAAAGCCATAGGGTTGGAATTTGTCACAACCTTGGTGGAGCGCAGGAGGATATAATGACGAAGTTTTTGGACTGAGAACACGACAGCCAGCGCTAATTTCTCGTCATAGGAGTATGAGACAGGGGGTCCCACAAGGTTCTTACTGACATAGTAGATCACATGCTCAATGCCATGGTCATCCTCTTGGATAAGGACTCCGGCGACCGAATAGGTGGAAGCGGAGATATATAGGATGAAGTCCCGATTAAAGTCGGGAGGGCGAATTAAGGGAGCAGATGTGAGAGCCTGCTTGAGGGCATCGAAAGACTCGTGAGCATGGGTATCCCAAACAAATGGGATGTGAGAGCGTAGGAGTCGAAGGAACCCGTGTGCGGTGGTGGCATAGTCAGGGACGAACCGACGAAGAAAATTAGCTTTGCCTTGGAGGCTTTGGAGCTGGCGGAGGGTACGCGGAATGGGGAGTTCAAGAATGGCTTGAACCTTCAAAGGGTCAAGAGTGATACCGTCCTTAGACACGATGAAGCCTAGGAGACGGCCGGCGGGAACGCAAAAAACACATTTCAACGGGTTAAGGCGGATATTATACTTGCGACATCGGAGAAAAATGGTGCGCAGATCATGTAGGTGTTGCGCCCGATGCTTAGAACGCGCTGTGAGGTCGTCTAAATAGGCAAGGATAATATGAGCTAAGTCGTGGAAGCAATAAGACATGGCCCGTTGAAAGGTGGCGCCGGCGTTTTTAAGGCCGAAGGGCATGACCCGGTAAGCAAAAGTTCCCCACGGACTAATGAACGCGGTTTTTAGTTGATCAGCAGGACGGATAGCAATTTGGTTGTATCCGGAGAAACCATCCATAAAGGATAGGACCTCATGCCCCGCACACTCGTCAACGATTTGGTCGATGAACGGTGTGGGGAAGTTGTCTTTGGGACAAGCTTTGTTCAAGTCGCGAAAGTCCGTGCAGACACGAATGGTGCCTTGTTTCTTGAGAACGGGAACTGGGTTAGACACCCAAGTGGTGTATTCAATGGGGTAAATGAAACAAGCCTGCTTGAGCTTATCGATTTCGGCTTTGATAGCGTCACGTCGGGAAGGATGAATGGGTCTCATCTTTTGTCGGACTGGGTTGGCATCAGGCCATGTGTCGATATGATGTTCGACAATGGCAGGATCGAGTCCGGGCATTTCAGAATAGGACCAGGCAAAGATATCGCTGAATTCTTTGAAAAGCTTGGTGTAAGCTTCAATCTCTTCCGGGGTGCATTGGGCACCCAAGGTGATGTATTCTTCGATGCCTGGTTTGACTGAAATGTCAATTTTGATGGTAGGCGAGACATCGGCCATGTTTCCTTCTTCTAAAGCATCAGGTGCAAGGATAGGGTTTTTGAACCAATCGACTGCATGAGGAATGAAGTCTTTGGTTTCCACAGCGTATTGGTCATGGGACTACTGTGGGAGGAAATATGCGCGATGGTGCATATCGTCCCAGGGAAAGTCGGGATTGGTCATGGTTTCCATAATGTCTTCATCAGATTGGAAGATGGGAAGACTGGAGGAAGATGGGTCACCCGAGGAAGGAGTGGTGTGAGACGGGTCATCATGAGGAGAAGGGCTCAGATGGGCGATATCAACAGATCCAAGGCCAGCGGAGGAGCTGAGAGGATCGGTAGGTTGAATGGCCGGTGAACTATCTCGCAAGGATGATGACAGGTAGAAAATGGTGGTTGACGGCTCCGTTGGCTCGATAGTGGGAGGAGGAATGTGAATGGGAGTAGGAATGTCCTCTGGTCCGATCGAAGTGGCCTTGAATTGGCGGTACATGTCCAAGGAGGCACGATACTCGTCAAGGCGGGGACAGAGGTGGGTGTAATGGCCGTGAAAATCGCACAAGGCACAAGGGTGGTTTGTGCGCAAGTGTTTGAGTTTCGGGATAGAGTCGGGGATAGTGACATAGACTTCTGGGATATCAGAGTCGGGGAATGTCTCGTTGACCAGAAGCTTGAGGTGCGGCAATTCAGGACACATGTGAGTGGCGTGACCGACAATATCACACAAAGCGCATTGGATGGCGGGCTTTGGTGGTCGTGGGGAGGTAAGAGTTGTCGGGGCGGCCTGGTCCTGGTTGGTTGCCCCCTTACGAGCTTTGCCTTTCTTTCCAGGGGTTGGCACCACAGGGGTAGGGTTTTGTGGAGGTGCGGGGGGCCCGGAAGAGGTGAGGGGGACCGGTTTAACCGGTGTCAAAGCAAGGTAAGGTTTGGGGTGATCGGGAGGGGTAGCGGCTGGAGGGTCAATGTACCAGACGGGGAGGCCGATGGACAGATTAGGGAGAGAGAGGGTGGCCATGACGGGGAAAGAAAATACTCCGGGAGGGGGAGCCAGAAAAGGTATCTGCCCAGCAGGGTAATGACCAAGAGGGATGGCTCCGAGGTGGTTAAGGCCAGGGGGAACTGTTCCAGGAGGATAAAAGGGTTCAGAGATACCAGCTGTAGGAGGAAGGCCAGAAGGAGGAGGTCCGGCTGGCGGGGATGTATGGCTAGGAGCGGGTTGCGGAGGGCAAAGGGGTGGTTGCGAACTAGCCGAAGCAGGTCGTTTGAGGGTAGCCTGAGACGATTGCATCATGCAAACATTTGACAAGCTGGGATCAGGGATAGGAGGAGGGGGAAGACAAGGAAAAGTTCCAAGCAGGGAGGAGTCCTTGTAAATGCCGGGGGAGACACTGGTCAGGGAATCGACGGTTTGCTTGTTGGCTACAGAAGAGATGGTGGTCTCAGGGGAGGTCTGAGAGGGAGGCTCATGATATGTCAACTGGTCAATGGTGACTATCTTTCCATTATGGGGGAAAGACATCTTGCGAAAGACCGCGGATGGGACAGCAGACATAGCATAGGTGTAGCTCCGCCCCAAAAGAATGTTGTAGTCGAGTGGGGCGTCAATGACTTCGACGTCAACGCAAACAGTCTTACGGGCGAGGGTGATAGGGAAATTACGAAACAAGCCAATGGGCTGGGAGGCATGACCGTCCCACGCTCTAAGGGTGATCGTGGAAGGGGCCAGCTCAGGGGATCCGAGTTGCTTCCAAACCGAAGCGGACATCACGCAGGTGGATGCCCCCTCGTCAATTATACACCGGGAAACGATGGCGTTCCGTATTTTGACTGGGATTTGGAAGGCGACGGAAGGAGGGAGGGGAGGGTGATCCGATTGAGTGGCGTCGAAGACAATCATTTGGTCGTCAGCAGGATCTACAGCGCCCACGGCAGATAGTAGAGCCTTCTTTTGGGAAGGGCACGACTGGAGGAGTTCCAGTGTGGAAATGGCTGCGGGTGATTGCGCCAAATCATCTACTATGCTATACGACTGAGCGGCTCGGCTGGAAGCAGCATTTCGGCGTAATGGTCCCTTTGGAATCTTTGGATGAACCTCAACTTTGGGTTGAGGGATGTGTAAGGGGCCACTGGATGTCGAAAGAGGCTTTGTAGAACCTGAAGAGGGAGGCTCGGGCGCGGACGGAGCGGAAGGCTTGGGGTACTGGCGAGACCGAGTTTGAAGGTGAAGATCGACGGAGGGGTTGGGATCGAAATTCATCATAAGGATCTGGTAATCAGAGGAACCAGAAAGGGAAGGGGGGGCAGCTACCTGGTTGTCAGGTTGGGTAGCCACGAATCCTTGCTGAGGGAAAGGATCGGTAAACACAGCTGGCTGGGTAGTGGCCACATTAGGTGGAGCATGAGGGGAGGCGTGCTGTCTGCGCAATGTGGCTTGAGACTCCCACATCTGCCGCATCTGGGGTAAGAGGGGACAATCGTGGGTGTAATGACCATAAACACCGCAACACGAACAGGGCTTGTTGGTGCGAAGTGGCCTGTCCGGCTTGGGCTGACTGCCCTGTTGCTGGTTGCCGGTGTTAGGGTCCACACCGGAATTGGGTCCTCGGGTACCAGGGGCAGATTGGTTTTGGTTGCCTCTCCGCCTTCTTTGAGAAGAAGGGGGATTAGTCGCTCCCTGCTGTGCAAATACTTTCCCTGGAGGGGGCTGTAGGTGCTGTTGCTGGGGTTGAGGAGGCAAGGGAGGAGGAAGCGCATATGCTGGAGGAGCTGGCGCACCAGGCTGCGGATAAGGGTAATGGGTAGGGTGGGCAACATTAGGGTAAGCAGGAGGTTGGGAAAAAGGAGGAGGCATGCCGTATCCTGGATACATGTTACCGGGAGGGGGAAAAGTGCCGGAGGAGCTGGCCCCTCCCTGAGGGAGACCATAGCCCATAGGAGGTTGGGCGTACGGATGAGAAAGGGCTCCAACGATACCGTCGGCGGAATGAGATGCCCCCGGGGCGTTAGCGCCACTGGGCCTGGGGATGTCAGGAAGAATGGTATAAACATAACCAGACTGAGCGTAGATCAGGTCATATTTCAAAGCTATTTGGAGGGCGGCTTCTTCAGTTTGAGGAAAATGGGAGGCGACATCTTTGCCGATGGGAGCGGGAAGGGTGCGCAGGAACCAGTCCATGTAAACCCGATCTTCGAAGGGAGGGGCTCGACATAAGCTCCGTCTTCGTCGCCAGTCCTGAACATGGGCGGAAAGGCGTGTTGAAGAGGCTTGCTTAAAGGAAGTCAAGAGCTCCGTGCCAGTATCGTATCGGAGGGGGAGCTGGAAGTACAACAAAAAGGCTTGGGCAAGAGTCTCAAAGGTGGTATGGGTAGAGGTGGCTTGTTCAACATACCATTTAGAAGCTTCGCCGGTAAGCGTGCGTTGGAACAAACGAAGACGGATGGAGTCATCAGTAATGGAATTGGAGGAACACCACATATGGAAAGATCGGACATGATTGGTTGGATCTTCTCCATTAAGGCCCTCAAACTTAGGGATGTCTGAGGGGAGCTTGGTTGGCATAGCGGGCCAGTTAGCATTGTGGTGAATGGGGTCATTGATCAGCTGATGGAAATCGGGGAGGCTGAGGCCTGCAATGTACGGCAGCACAGGGGTGGCCGGGGTAGTTCCTGTGGCGGTTCCGCTAGTAGTAGGGCCGGCATTGGGGCCGGGAGAACCACTAGCGTTAGGCCCTGGACCAGACATGGTGAAGGGGGCAGGAGAACCGGGAGGAGAAGGAGGA